>JAEVFN010000088.1:318382-911356 GCA_030449075.1 Murraya paniculata | reverse complement strand
CGCCCTTCCCTATCCCGTTAAACGGCGTCGTTGCTGCCATCGTTGTTACTGCTATTTCCCTCCCTCTCGAACTCTCGATTTCGCTCGCTTTTCCTGTTTTCTTATTTTTTTTGGCGACTTTGTGGGCTTTTATACGATGCGATCACTGGCTTCGTTCGTGTACACGTTGTGGATAGACTGATTTTGGTGATTTTTTTTTTTTAAAAAAAATCAGGTAAGTACGAGGCAGGAACGGCAAAGCCGGATCCGGGTGCATGTGTATGCGGATCTGAATTTGCTTTAATATTTTAAGTCCAAATCTGCATTCGGATTCGTATTATTTGTTCCAGATTCGAACGTAAGTAATATCTGTTCAAATTTTGAATGGATGTTTCAAGTATTTAGCTCTGCATATTTAAAATATTTATTTGCAAATTTGTAATATTTTAACTATTTAAAAAATAAAAAATAATTATCCATTACTAAACAATCTAAGATAATCTAAAATAACGTTTATGGGTATATCGGTGTGTTTTAGTATTTATATGTGTAATGTGATTTTAGATTAGGGTTTGTGTTTTCTTATATAAATTTTATTTTTTATTTAACTTACTTAAAAAAAAATGCGGATCTAGATGTCTGATTTTCCAAATGCAAGTGATCTAGATTTGCATCCAGCTTCATGTGTATCATAAATTTCTACAACTGAATCTTCAATTCTTATTACTTGGATGTAATTTTTTCCGAATCTAGATCTTCTAGATCTTTATGGATGAGGTGGGGTCCAAATTTATATGTCATCTCTATAACCATCCAATAGATTGGCTCCCCCATTTTAATAGTAATTATAATGACAATTCTAATTATAACTATAACTATTAGTTACAACTAAAATTATAATTATGATTATAGTAAAATAACAAAATAATAAACTTCGGCCATAGAAATATACCATTGTAGCATAACATTGTGGACTTGAAATCCACAAAATTCATTTTTCTTTTTAACTTTTTCATAGTTGTTGTATATTAAATTAGAATAGATTTGTATTTTCATTTTGTGTGCATACAATGTCTAAGAATCATAATGAATTGTTAAGAGCCACCAAAATGTTCTTAGTTAGTTATTGTCCGTAGCATTGTGATAATGGATTGTAATAGTAACAATAATAATGGTAAAAATAAAAATATAAATAACAAATATAATAGCAGTAATAATGATAATTATAATGACAATAGCAGTAGTATTAAAAAAATTAAAAATATTTTAATCGGCACAATAGTATGGAATGATCCGTCGTTTATCGTTTTAAAAGAAGACAACGAGTCACTAAAACATATATAATCTAAAAGATGCATCGTCCCTTATATATTTACAACCGACATGCGCAAATAGTATGCACCAACGCATGCTATTTACGCATCGTCATTTGCGTATTGACTGTAAACGATGTGTCATCGCCTTCAAAATGCTGTAGATGTCAAGACTTCCATTTCTTTCCTATGAGAACGACGCATCATTTTCATCGGTGAACTCCAAATGATTTTAAGAAATTTGATCGACTGTTTATTTCTAACAATTACATGGAATAATAATTACAATTGTATCTGAAAAAGGAAAAATAAATAAAAATAGAAATGCGAGTGATCGCAATATTTGAGTTCAAATTTCAGTCCCAACTATTGTGGATCACTCATCTGTTAGATAATGAATTTATAATCTATAAAAATTACTTATCTATTATCCAATGGATTGGTTTTACAATTTTAATAGAAATTATAATGAAAATTCCAATTATAATCGCAACTATATATTACAATTGAAAATATAATTATGATTATAATAAAATAACAAGATAATAAACTTCGGCCATAGAAATACACTATTATACCATAATATTGTGGACATGAAATCTACAAACTTCATTTTTTTTCTTTTTCATATTTGTTGTATATGAAATTGAAATAGGTTGTATTATCATTCGTGTGCTTACTACATCTAAAAGAATTGGAAATAACCGTTATAAGTTGCTAAAATGTCCTTAGTTAATTATTGTCCTTAATATCATTATTATCTATTATAATAGTAACAACAATAATAATAAATATAATAAAAATAATAATGATAATTATAATGACAATAGCAATAGTATAAAAAATATTAAAAATATTTAATCAGCATAATGGTATCGGATGATCCGTCATTTATCGTTTCACAAGAAAATGACATGTGACGCACTCAGATATATGTCCAACGACGTGTTGTCCATCATTTTTTTGTCTTTTCCCATCCAAACCAATCCAACCATAAAGTTTTCAAATGTGAATTAATTAGGAATGGCTGAAAAATTGACCTGAATTGAGTTTGGGTGTTTCGGGCTGGCTTGGCTAGCCCCCGCATGTGAGCCCATCCCAAAAACTTAAGAAATGCTTAAAATTTTTAAATTTATATATTATTTTAATTAAAATACACCTTTTAACATATATTTAAAGTTTTAAATCCTTTAAGCCCAACTTTTAAAGCTAATTTAATAGAAAAATAAAGTTTTATAAACTATAAATTTGTAAAAGATTGGTCTATTTGTTCTCTAAAATATACTTTGAACATTATTATTAAGAACAATTTAGAATAATATAATTTAATATAATAA
This sequence comes from Murraya paniculata, assembly GCA_030449075.1. NCBI lineage: Eukaryota > Viridiplantae > Streptophyta > Magnoliopsida > Sapindales > Rutaceae > Murraya > Murraya paniculata. Next base: position 908,727 of record JAEVFN010000088.1, on the reverse strand, counting down.
ATTAAAATACTTTTACCGAGCAACCACTAAAGCTTACATATGAAATCTGAGTTTTAAAACATATATCAAATCTAGCTTATCATTCAAATAATATAAATATCCCTGCTTGAAAAAAAAAAAAAAAACTTGATCCGTTTAAAGACATGCTAGGGTCGGGCTTGGGCTTTCCAACCAAAGCCCAAATTTTGCCATCCCTAAAATTTATTTATACGCAACCCATGAAATAATGTCGACCATGATTTATCATTTTATCAGCAAAAATGTTGTCTTTGTTGATGAGTAGTGTTTATCGATTATTATCCATCTATCATTAGTTGTTGGCAACTTCATTATATAAAAATTTGGATCAAACTCATAATTTCTTAATATTCTAGTGATTTCAAATTTCTACTAGTTTGCTATATTTTTAGTATTATTACAGTTTCTATTATTATTGAGTGAGAAAAGATACCCTTAAGATTAGGAGAGACATGCATGGAAGATTCAAATGAAATTGTGTTACATGCAAGTGAATAAATGAATGAGATACTTTTGCTATAATCGGAGACCAATTTGATGAGTTTTTTTAATTCTTTGGGCCAGCCTGAAGAGCCCCGTCTAGTCCTTTTGTAGGTAAGCCTCCACATCGAACATGTGGTTCGGAGATATATATATATATAATGCTTTTGGTTACTGCAAGAACTTCACTCATCACTACTTTAGCTCATTTTTATCTTTAAGGAATATTGTTGAATGTCTCCAGGATATTTGGTATCCTATCCCCATGTGAACTCATATCTTGAAGAAGATAGCATCAGCTAAAGTGGTGTTACGAAAGCTATTTTGTGCTTGCTTCGTTTTTTATCCCGATTTGCCAAAAGATATGAGTTCGTCTGGATATAGAATACCTGATGTCCTATATATATATATGGAGATATAATTTTTCTTAGTATTTTTTTTTCTTGGGATACTATTTTAAATTGGGAGATGAGTAAAAAAAGTCTGGGCCTAGGGCTAGGCAGCCTGAGACTCAACTTGTATAGGGCTTAGATATGGACTGAAAAATTTAAAGCTTGCATAAATTGGACTTGATTAAGGGCCTAGGAAAAATTTGCAGGCTTAGCCTTGGCTTTTTAAAATATTATATTAATATGTTTTTAATATTAGTATTTGTAATTTATTATATTGCGTTATTAATATTTTGTGTGTTTAACTATTATTCTATTATGTATTGAATAATTATCTTTAATTTAATTTTTTTACTTTATTAAAAATTTATTTCAAAATTAATAGAAAGCCCAAGTCCTGCTCAGGACCATCTGGGCTAGGCTTGTCTAAACTCAGAGGGGCTTTTAAAGGGCGTGGGTTTAGAAAAGCTCATCTAAGCCTGCAATTTGCCAATCCTAATTAAAATTTTATTTGGGTAGCTGTAATTAAAAAGTTATAGTATATTAAAGTACTTGGTAAATGTCAACTATTATGACTTAGAAGCTAAATTGATTTGATAAACTACTTGTATGAAAAAAATATATAACATCTTTATTATGTTTGTCAAAATTATTTTTTAAAAATGATATTTGCTACACGATCATTAACTTTTATTAGTTAGTTCCTTTTTTTTTTTTTCCACAACAAGAATAACTTAAAAGCTATAAATCTCAACACTATTTAGGGCCTTAATCAAAATTCGAAAGACGGGATATAAAAAGAACAATTATTATTATTGTATGAAAGCAATATTTTTCAATCAAGTTGCTCGAAATAGCAAAATGGGCAATTATTACATAGAAAAATGGTTTCACAATTTTCGCTATTGTAATCATAAAGCTAAAGAATGGTTTCACGGAGTGCTTGACCAAAAGAGTGACTTGACTTAAAGACTTATTTATGTTGAACACTTGCATTTGGAATTGGGAAACTAAGTTTGCTATAAAAAGAAACCAAGATCCTTATATTTTATTCACAGATATAAAAATTGACAAATTTATAGTCCGGAAACCATGGGTGGCTTCTCATTCACAATATTTATGCAGTTTGTTTTTTCCCTTATTTTGTTTAATTTTGCAGTTGCTAATTTCAATTCTTCTATGCTGTCACCACTCTGCCATGAAGATGAGCGCTCTGCTTTGTTACAATTCAAAGAAAGCCTCCTCATTAGTGAAAGTAAAGAGATTGATACTTTATACGGTCCGATTGTTTGCCGTCCTAAAGCTGCATCATGGAAACGAGACGAAGGAAATAATATTGATTGCTGCTCGTGGGATGGTGTCCAGTGCAATGAAAACACAGGTCATGTCATCAAGCTTGACCTTTCTAGTAGTTGCCTCCAGGGTTCTATCAACTCTAGTAGCGGCCTTTTCAAGCTTGTCCATCTTGAATGGCTTGATCTTGCTTTTAACGACTTCGATGGTTCTGAAATCCCTCCAGAAATTATTAATCTTTCAAGTTTATCTTATCTAAACCTCTCTTCTGCTGCTTTTTCTGGCCAAGTACCATCCGAAATCCTAGAGCTCTCCAACTTGGTGTCCCTTGATTTATCACATAATTCATATTATGATCCGGTTGAACTCAGGAAGCCAAGTCTTGGAAATCTAGTTGACAAGTTAACAAACCTCAAAGAGCTTGTTCTTGGTGAAGTGACAATTTCTTCTCCAATACCTCATAGCCTGACATATCTATCTTCTTTGACTACTTTGTCTCTCTCTGGCTGTGAATTGCGAGGTAAGTAAATTCTTACATTGGTTAATTTCCTACTTAATGTGTCATACCATGATTACTTCACCAAATTTGATTCGTATTTTCTTTTCCATTCAAAATCTAGGAAAAATTCCATCTTCACTCGGTAACCTAACGAAGCTCATCCATTTGGACCTTTCATCTAACCAATTATCAGGTGGGCTGCCTGCTTTCATTGCGAGAAATCTAAATTTTCACTTTGCTTAATTTTTACTTTAATATGTCATCACACCATCAGTACTTAATTGATTCTGATTTTTATTTTCCTTTCGATTTTCAAAATCTCAGGAAGAATTCCTTCTTCACTCGGTAACATAACGAAACTCATCCATTTGGACCTTTCATTTAATAAATTATCGGATGAGCTGCCAACTTTCATTGGAATCCTTGGTTCCTTAAAAGAACTGTATCTTTTGGAGAATAATGTATCCGGTGATTTGCCAAATTCCATTGGAAATCTTGCTTCTTTGGAACTACTTGATCTTTCGTTAAATAGATTTCAGGGCAAAGTTCCATCTTCATTGGGCAATTTGACCCAACTACATTGGTTGTCTCTTGCATTGAATGATTTTTCGGGCGAGTTACCTGGTTCTTTTGGCAATCTTAGATCATTGAGAAGATTGGATGCCTATCAATGCAAATTTTCCGGTCAAATTCCATCTTCACTCAGTAATCTTACCCACCTCAGCTTCCTTGACTTTTCTGTGAATAATTTTAGTGGCAAAATGGATCTAGATATTTTTCTTGTTAATCTCAAACTACTATATCATCTATTTCTATCAGCAAACAGGTTGTCATTGCTCACGAAAGCCACGTCTAATACCACTTCACATAAATTTAGGGCCGTATCATTGTGGTCATGCAACCTCACTGAAATTCCAAATTTCTTGAAAAACCAACATCATCTGGAGTTGCTTGACCTTTCCTCCAATAAAATAAATGGAAAAGTACCTAAATGGTTGTTAGACCCAAGTATGCAAAATTTCGGCTCCTTGAACCTTTCCCATAACTTTCTAACGGGATTTGATCAACACCCTGTTGTTTTCCCATGGAGTTATGATGGATTTTCACTCGATCTTAGCTCTAATCTTCTACAAGGACCACTCCCAGTTCCACCCCAGAATACGGTGAACTATCTGGTTTCAAATAACAGCCTAACAGGGGAAATTCCGTCGTGGATATGCAATTTGAGTAACAGTCTTGAAAGCCTTGATTTGTCTTACAATAACTTAAGCGGCTTGCTTCCTCGGTGTTTGGGCGATTTCACTGATTGGTTGTCAATATTGGATTTACAACACAACAAATTTTCTGGAACCATTCCTAAAAACTTTTCGAAGGGAAACATCTTGAAGGCGATTGATTTGAGCGACAATTTATTACAAGGAAGAATTCCAAGGTCTTTGACCAATTGTTCAAGTTTACAATTTCTTGATCTTGGGAATAACCAAATTAAAGATATTTTCCCCTCTTGGTTGGGAACTCTTCCCGACTTAAATGTTCTCATCCTAAAATCCAACAGATTTCATGGCGTAATAAGGGAACCTCAAACAGATTGTGGGTTTCCTAAACTGCGCATTATTGACCTCTCTAAAAATAGATTTATTGGGAAGCTTCCATCAAAGTATTTCCAGTGTTGGAACGCCATGAAAGTTGTCAATGCAAGTGAGCTGAGATATATGCAAGAGGCTATTCCTTTCAATCAGGGGTAACGGCTTTTATGATTACTCATTGACAATGAGCAATAAAGGTCAAATGATGTCGTATAAAAAGATACCAGATATCCTCGCGGGCGTTATCCTCTCAAGCAATAGATTTGATGGAGAGGTTCCAACATCTATTTCCAATTTAAAAGGACTTCAAATTCTCGGCCTCGCCAACAATAGTCTCCACGGCCATATTCCATCTTGTTTGGGGAACCTAACAGATTTGGAATCGTTGGATCTCTCCAATAATAGGTTTTCAGGGCAGATTCCTCAACAGCTGGTTGAGCTCACGTTTCTCGAATTCTTCAATGTCTCGAACAACCACCTCACAGGACCCATACCACAGGGAGAGCAATTTGCTACCTTTGACAAGACTTCTTTCGATGGCAACTCAGGATTGTGTGGGAGCCCCTTGACTAATGAATGTGAGATTTCTGAAGCTCCTACAAATGAAGATCAAATTGAAGGCTCAGAGGAGTCTCTGTTGTCAGGCCTATCTGATTGGAGAATCATTGAAATAGGCTATGCGGGTGGACTTATTGCTGGAGTGGTTCTCGGGCTCAGCTTCGGCACAAGAATCCTTGAATGGTTTTTGGAGAAATTCGGGATGCAGTCAAAGAGGAGAAGAAGGAGGAGATGTAGGAACTGAATGTGAATAACCTCCGGGACATGTGAACTTTATTATCTTTTTGTTGTATTATAATAATTTTCTTTGAAGAAATATACAATACAATCATACAAATTAAGGTCACAGTCCAAATTAACACATCTGGTTATTGATCTTGAGTTATGTACAGAAGAATTTCTCAGTTTTTTCTAAACTATTTGAGCTTACTTCCGATCAGAACGGGCGCATGGTGTTTTGAATTAACGAACAAGATTTGGGATTTGGCTTAGAAACAAGACGCTATTTGACCTCTGCAAAATTAATAACACCAATACAATCGTTATCATTTCCGTATGTCACTCCCAAAAATTGAAAACAATTCAGCCAATACACATATGTCACTACCAATAACATCATCGAACTCAATTACCATAGATTTTGTTCCATCTTAATCTATATAAAATTTAATTTGCCGTGGTCAGTAGTAAAATTCAGAAAAAAGAAGCAATTACTTATAGATATAATTCGAATTTTTTTTTTCAAATTATCATTCAATATTGTCGCTCATGCGAAGGCTTAAACGACGTTGTTGCTGCCACGGTTGTTATTATTGCTTTTAATCCCTGTGTACACGTGGTCGATTTTGATATGAAAAAGGTGTTTCCGATATTTTTCGTCTTTTTTTTAATTTTTTCCCTTTTTCCCCCTAAATTACAATATGAGCTTTTTGTGAATAGTGAACGAGGAACCAATTAAATTGATAAACACGTGATATATAAAAATGAAAAATTAATATGTGGTAGCCATTTACAAGCAACTTGCACGAATTATAGAATCGTTCACACATTGTGGACCTAAATATTTTTTTTCCTAACACGCACTCATGGAGAAGACTTGACTTCTAGGCTTATTTAAGTATTTGAATATTTGCATTCAGAATTGGAAAATTAAGCCTGCTATTGACCTATCGCTGGAAATTATTGCCTATAAAAGGAAACGAAGATCCTTAAGTTTCTTCACACTTATAAAAATTTAAGAATTTATTGCCGGGAAACTATGGGTGGTTTATTATTATTCACAATATTTATGCAGTTTGTTTTTTCACTCATCTTCTTCAATTTTACAATTGCTAACTTCACTTCTTCTATGCTGTCGCCACTCTGCCATGACCATGAGCGCTCTACTTTGTTGCAATTCAAAGAAAGCCTCAAGATCACTAGTGAGACTTCTTTGTATTATATATGGGATCCATGTCATCCATAAACAGCTTCATGAAAACCGGAAGAAGCAAATATTGATTGCTGCTCATGGGATGGCGTGGAGTGCAATAAAAACACAGGTCACGTCATCAAGCTTGACCTCTCCAACAGCTGCCTCCAGGGTTTTATCAACTCTAGCAGCGCCCTTTTCAAGCTTGTCCATCTTGAGTGGCTTGATCTTGCTTTTAACTACTTCATTGGTTCTGAAATTCCACCAGAAATTATTAACCTTTCGAGGTTATCCGATCTAAACCTCTCTTCTGCTGGTTTTTCTGGTCAAATACCATCTGAAATTCTAGAGCTTTCCAACTTGGTGTCCCTTGATTTATCCCATAATTCATATTATAATCTTATTGAACTCAAGAAATCCCTTAGCTACTAATCTAGCTATGTACTTGGCCAAACTCCCATCTGAATTATACTTCACTCTATACACCCACTTGTTGCCAATAATTTTCTGACTAGCTAATCTTGGAATCAAAGACCATGTGTTGTTCTTAAACAGAGTATTATATTCTTCCTTCATGACTTCAAACCATTTAGGATCCTATAGAGCTTCATCTACAGAATCTAGTTCCTTATGAACAAACTCTACATTGTAGAGCTTGGGTTTAAAAATACCAGTTTTACTTCTAGTGGTCATAGAGTGTGTATTTGTTGGTGCAACATATTGTTGTGTGTTTGAAGGGACAGGTGTATGTTGAACAGTTTCTGGTGATGGTTGTAATTAGGGGGTGTGGTAGTAATTGATGTATTTGGCTGAATAGACAAAGGAATGAAAGGCTCTGTATGTGGTTCAATTATTTGTGGTAATGAATAAGAGTTGCTGTTTTGATTAGGATTGACTGAGTGATGAGGACTGCTACTGGTGGAACTTGCAAATTCAAGATTATAAGAGCTGTTATCATATGAGATTGAGGATATTGACAAGGTGGATAGATGATACACTTGTTGAGGAGTAAATGAAAGACTCTGACATGAATTGGGTTCATTAGAAGTAAAGACAGAGTCTGAGGAATAAGGAAGGGAATGCTCAAAAAAAATGACATGTCTGACTACATAAACTTGGCCAGATGGATGCAGATACTTGTATCCTTTGTGAGAAAGACTGTAACCAATAAAAACGCATTTACTAGAATGATATGCAAACTTATGCTTGTTATAATCTCTCAAGTAAGGATAGCGTGCACAACCAAAGCATTTGAGCATTTTATAATCAGGTTTATATTTGAATAATTTTTCATAAGGCCTAAGAAAATTCAGAGTTGTAGAAGGCAACCTGTTGATATGATAAACTGCTGTTTGAAAGGCTTTCACCAAAATTTAAAGGGTAATTTAGCTTGAGCTAGGAGTGTGAGTCCTAACTCAATAATATGTCTATGTTTCCTTTCAACCAGCCCATTTTGGTGATGTGTATAGGGACATGAGTGTCTGAAAATAATTCCATTTTGGTTCAAAAAATAAGTGAATGCTCGATACTCTTCCCCCCTAGTCAGATTGCAACATTTTAATGGGAGATTGAAATTGCTTCTCAACTTGCAATTTAAATAGTTTGAAGACTTGTAAGGCTTCTGATTTCAATTTTAAGGGATAAATCCAAGTGTATCTGCTGAAATCATCAACAAAACTGATATAATAGACATAACTAGCTTTGGAAAGAATAGGTGAAGGACCCCATAAATCGGTACGAATAAGTTCAAGTACTTGAGAAGTTTTAGTTTCAGTGATAGGAAAATGCAGTCTATGAACTTTACCCATGACATGCATCACATGTTTGTTGTGCAGCTTGTTTAATAAAGGCATTAGAGAGATTAATGGATTGATCATTCTTTAGCAAATGCATTAATATATCATGATGAGGATGACCAAATTGCCTATGAAACAGGGTGATTTTATTAACTGATGCAATACAAGAAGAATCCGTATAACATGCCTTAGAACTTGAATGATTATTTTGAACATCAGTTGTAGTAGGAAAATGAAGATGACATGTAGAAAGCATAGACAGAGGCTTATTTGAAGAAGCTTGACACAAGAAAGAAGAGCGAGAAAACACAGATGACTTTAATAGCGACTTGTACAATCCTTTCTCAACAAGACCTTGCAGAGGCCCTTGTCCCTTTAGTGAATCCTTTACATAACACACATTACCAACAAACTCAATGGAAAAGTTATTATCGGTTGTCAGCTTGGATATACTTATTAAATTCTTAGTAATTGAGAGAACTAATAAGATATCTTCAAGTGTTATAGGTATGTGTTTGTGGATAGGATTGAAGCTTTTATAATTAAAACGAGCATCACCAATATGAGTAATGGCCAAACCTTGTCTTTTTCCTATGGTAAGCCAAACCTTGTCTTTTTCCTATGGTAAGCTGATCTGAGCCTTTAAACTCCTCTCACATGCATGTTGGCCATATTATTTTTGATATGATGTGTAGCATGTCGAGATACCACCCTTCATCAGTAGATCCTTCAAAATTGGCAACATAAGCTTCAGGCAGAGTAAATGCTTCTAATGGATTAGAAAAGGCAGGAGAGTAGTTCACTGATTGATGGCTGGAATAAAGAACTTCATAAGGATCTTCAAATGATGATTGTTGACAAAGGAATGGCTCAAAATTAGCCATATATACTGCCTTCGATCCCATCATTTTGCCTCTACTAAATGGTTTAGGTGAAGGCAAATAAGTGTCACCATATCTATGCCAGCAAGCATCAGCAGTGTGACATTGCTTGTGGCATAATTGACATGTAGGAATTGGTTCATTAGATTCACCAGTAGGAATGATTGAATTAATTGTAGGAGAAAACATAGCCCTCACATGTGGTGATCTGTGAAGCTGCGTGGATTGATTTCTTCCAAAACTTGCAACTACCAGCTGGAAAACCCTAGGATAAGAAGTAAAGAACATGCTTCGACCAACATTTTGACCTCTACCTCCAAATTGACCAAATTGCCCATTAACATAAGCATTTCTCCTCGGAGTGCCTCTCATATGTGAATAATTTGCATTCATCATGATGTAATTTGCATTAAACATAGCCTGAGGGTTCTGATTTTGTTCCAACCTAGCTTCATGTGTCAACAATAGTGCGTATGCTTCATCATAGCTCATTTTGTTAGTTGTGATTATTGAAGCCAAATCCAGATAACCAGGTCCCAATCCATTTAGAGTCCTTATCAACAAATCTTTTTTAGTTATGTTATCACTAGCACAAGCAAGTTTATTAGCAAGTATTTTCATTTTTGAACAATACTCTTCAATAGACATTGATTCTTTTCTCAAAGTATCCAGTTCATATCGAAGTTGCATCACCTTTGCCTCAGATTGAACTCCAAATTGCTTTTCAATAGATCTTCATACATCAAAAGAAGTGTCATAGTTAAGAATTGAACTTAAAATACCTTCATTGATTGTTGAAAGCATCCAACTAAGCAGAATTTGATCTTGAGCTCTCCAATTGACATAAGCTAGATTTTCAACTCTCTCCACATATCCATAAGCTCGTGAGTCAGAGAGATATTGATCTGGAATGTTTTGAGCTTCTGAGATTAATCCTTCAAGCCAATTTCCTCTAATTGAAGTTAGCACTTGTTTACGCCAAAGCAGAAAATAAGATCGATCAAGCTTCACGATCGCAGCAAAAGTGAATGAAGTTTGTGAAGATTGAATTGGATTAACAATTGAATGATTTTGATTTGTTGTACTGGAACTAGCCATTGAAATGGCTCTGATAACATGAAAGAGATTAAGATTGTTTGTTTTGAAAGAAAATTTTCAGAGAGAGAATGATTTTTATTACTTCTAGATCTTTCTGCCTTCTTTACAACTGAATCAGCAGAGCTTTATGTACACGTGACTATAACCACCTGTAACTAACTTCAATTACGAGTCATTTAAGCTAATTACATTGTTGTTACACACATACACTAAATGACTAATAACAAATTCAACAACTTATGCTAATATGTCAACCTTATTAACTAATTCTGATGAGCTAGCCCTGCTGACTTGTTTTAGCTGAGGTTGGAGCTTCTTCTTCTTCTTATCCTCTATGAGTTCAGTATAATGAGCTTCCTTAACAATTGTCTACAAGGACCACTCCCAGTTGCACCCCCGCAGGCCAAACACTATTTAGTTTTGAACAATAGCTTCATAGGGAAAATTCCATTTTGGATATGCAATTCAAGTAATAGTCCTGAAATCCTTCATTTGTCTTACAATAAATTTAATGGCTTGCTTTCCCAGTGTTTAGGCAATTTTAGTGATCATCTCTCAATATTAGATTTACAGCACAACAAATTTTTTGGAAGCATTCCTCAAACCTTCTTGAGCGGAAGGTCTCTTAGGATGATTGATTTAAGCGATAATCTATTGCAGGGAAGAATTCCGAGATCTTTGGCCAATTGTTCAAGATTAGAATTTCTTGATCTTGGGAATAACCAAATTAGTGATACTTTCCCTTCTTGGTTAGGATCCCTTCCATACTTGAACGTTCTCATCCTAAAATCCAATAAATAACATGGCATGATAAGAGAACCTAACACTGATTGTGGGTTTCCTGAACTCCGTATTATTGACCTCTCTAACAATAGGTTTACCGGAAAGCTTCCATCCAAATATTTCCAATGTTGGAATGCTATGCAAGTAGTCAATGCAAGTGAACTAACACACATGCCAGGTTTCGTTGCTCCATTCACAATAATTACTTCCATTGGGTTTGAGGGCACTTATGATTATTCATTGACGATAAGCAACAAAGGCCAAATGAAGTCATATGGCAAGGTCCCAAATATTCTCACCGGCATTATCCTCTCAAGCAATAGATTTGATGCGGAGATTCCAACATCCATTTCCAATTTAAGGGGGCTTCAATTTCTCAGCCTCGCTAACAACAGTCTCCATGGCCATATTCCATCATGTTTGGGCAACCTAACAGATTTAGAATCATTGGATCTCTCCAATAATTATCTTTCAGGACAGATTCCCCAACAACTTGTTGATCTCGCATTCCTTGCATTCTTAAATGTCTCACACAACAATCTCACGGGACCCATACCACAAGCAAACCAATTTCCTACATTTGACAGTAGTTCATTTGATGGGAACTCGGGATTGTCGGGAGGGCCTTTGTCCGAACAGTGTGAGACTTCGGAAGCTCCAACAAATGAAGATCATATCGAAGGCTCAGAGGAGTCACTGTTTTCAGGCGCATCTGATTGGGAAATCATTCTGATAGGCTAAGTTGGTGGACTCATTGTCGGAGTGGTTCTCGGGCTCAACTTCAGCACGCGAATCCTTGATGGTTTTCGGAGAAATTTGGGATGCAGTCAAAAAGGAGAAGGAGAATGAGGGGACGTACGAACAGAATGTGACTATAAAGTTATGTTTAATTCTCTTTTATATGATTTTTATTGGTTTTATTATTGTATTCATGCATTGCATTTTGCATTTTTTTTCCTGTTGTATGTCTTTTATGAGGTGTATGGTTCATAACCTCCCCCCGGGGCCCCCTGCCCTCCCGCCATCTTCCCGCCCGTTTCTTCGGTCCCGGACAGTGCTTGGGCTCCCACCAATCCAAAACTTCCTCGCACCCGTTTCGCCCCCCCCCCAGGTCTAGGTGTCATCTTTGATATTTTATATTAATAAATTATGTCCTGTGCGTTAGATATTTACCCAAAAAATATTAATTTTCTTTGAAGAACATGCAATACAATGGTAAAAATTTTGAACATAGTCAAAATTAACACACCTGTTTATCGATCTTAAGTTATATACAGTAGAATCTTTCTTTTTTTCTATATAAACTATTCAGCTTACTTTTTTTGCCAAAAATGCATTACTTGTAGGTGTCAATGCAATTTCTTACCAGGAAAGTTCGATGAAATTCTGATTATCATTCATTTAACCAAATCGACTTTACATTTTTAGGGGTTACCGATGTCAAAGAATTGAACCCGAGCAAGACACAATAAATGATAAACTTATGACAAATAATACATCAGCTGTGCTTGACAGTTGCAGCTCTGATTGCAGAACTAGATGCTGACATTGGAAAAGCCGCAAGAATGATTCGCCTGTTACATTTCCGAAATAGATCTTGTTACTTATTTCAATCAGTTTTTATCTTAAAGATTAAATAAGGAAAAATAGATAGAGGAGTGCAGAGAAGAAAATTGCCTGGGCAATCCTTTCAAAGTCCTTTTCTTTTTATTTGAAAGGAGATTGAAAGGAGATGATCTTGGTCCATTCTCAAAATTATTCAAAATTATTTGGTGTTCAAATTATTTTCTTCTCAAAATTATTCTCAAAAGGAGACGATCTTGGTCCATTCTCAAAATTATTTTCTTCATTTTGAGTCCCAAATAATTTTTTTAGTAACTCATTCTATTTTTGGTGTTAAAATAGTAAAAGAAAAAAGCCACGTTGTTTTATTGGGAACTAATTGATATGCTAGTCCGTGTTGTGAAATTAAGAACCGAAACAGAGGAGTCCCTGCTATTTTATTTCAGTATCCTCTAACACTTTGTGTCTTCTGAAAATATTATGAGGTGACACAATCTACACAATTCTCTTCAGAATCTCTTTCAAATACTCAGCCAAGACAAGATTTGGTGACCGTCGCCTTAACTTTCACCAAACCCTTTTCTTTATCAAACGACAACTCAATCACCCCTGTTGAACAAACGAACATTATTAGCTATAATAAATAATAAATTTAAACCTTTGCTGTAACGCTTAATGAACTTAATGATGATAATCTGAGTTCTCACTTTTGATCTCAGAGACAATCTTCTGAATCTTCTTCATGCAACCCTTGCAGTGAAGCCTCAACTTCAAAACAGCCGCCGGAGCCTGTATTATGTAAATAATTAATTTATTAACTAAGCATTAATCAATTAGTATGAAACACAAAACCAAGATAATTATTAATTAAATAGTAAGTGAAAAATGTTTTACCTTCTGCATGTGAAGATCAGCAGCTGGGCCACAGATAAGCTGTTTGCTTCTGCATCCTCAGCAATCGTACTTACTCCTTTACTGTTATCATATTATCATGTTTTCCCTTAGATGTCAATTTTTTCAATGAAAAATTCATTTATCCATAATATAGTCCCTGAATTTCCCTTGGATCTAACTCTTTACAGATAAAATATTATTTCCATATGATATCAACTCAAAATCCGAGTAAATCTTGCAGACAACAAGTGGAAAATGGTGAATTCCCTTCCTTAGCCGAGACTTATTAAGTTTAAAAAAGAAAATAGTGAAAGACAGATGATAATTAAATAGATTTTAATGCAAACAAATTCATTATAGTAGAAGAGACAATTTTTGACACGGTCAACTGACCCGACACAAACACGATAGAAATATTAATGAATTTGGATTTACTAAAATTGACATGATTTTCAATTTAGATCAATTAAAAATATCTCATTTTGCATTGTCGGATTCACTATTAGTCATCAGAAATTATTGTCCACAGACGATCGAGGCTCACAGTCAGAGACTGTTGACTAGTAACGAGAAGTCTTCGAGTATCAATTTTTGGTGATAGCAAGCTCAATTTCAGTGAAGTGGTTTAGGTCTTTGCATGCCTGTGCGTATGCCATGTCAGAAATTATTTCTTGTTTTTAAGATAGGAATGACGAAGGAGAGATGTGTAAATGAACACCGTTCTAAGTCAATTAATGTTAAATTCGCCATTATCATTATAATGGATGTTAAGATCACTAATTTGGAGTCAAAGTCATGCATTAATTATGTTTGTTTCGTAAATTACCACCCGTGTTATGTATGACTAGGACGTGACAAAGGCTCATTGAACATTTGACTCGAGACTGGTGAAAGTCTGTCTTTAATGAGTATCAATTTAGGTCTCTGTCTTTAATAAATTTGCTTCTTTTTTCTCCTTTCCCCACTATTACCAGTTCACTTGACTTTTCCTTCTCTGCATGTTGAGTAATCGTAAGGAATGAAGGATGCAACATATGGATCAGGATCTTTTCCCGATCTAATCTTCGTATGTGCAAATTTTATTAAAGTGATTGGTGGTTAATAAATTAAAAAATAGAAGCAGTTAAATCCTAATCACACATTAGCACTAAAATACAAATGGCATAAGATCTGTAAAAAATCAAGAAAGCTCAGATCAAAAGAGGATTTTAATCCCACAACATATTTGCTATGCCTTTCACATTAGTTTTAAATCCTTCTAGGGAGACATCCCAAATCTTGTTATTTTTATTAATACAACCTGCACTGTTTCCTGGAAATACATTCAAGTTAGCACTATGGACAAAGCAGTTTCACATTAAGGAGGATTAAAGTAAAAGAAAAGAATAGAACCAGTTCTCCATATTTGTTTCACTAGCTATCAGATTTTAATATTATAGTAATTATTGGCCAAAAACATAATTTTTTATTTAAATTGTGAAAAAGACTTGAATGTTCTCATCGTAAAATAATTTCCACTAAAACAGTCATAATATTTATGGAATATTTATAACTAAGAATGAGCGCCACTACTTAACTGGTAAAATCTCTTGAACGAATTGAAGGTTTCAATCCTGCTCACATGAGTGAGGAGAGGGTATTTGTTTAAATTTTATTACGATTTCAACAAGTTATTACGATGTTAATGATCAAACAGTACACTTTCTAAACTAACTAAAATAGTACGTAGCTACCTAATTAAATAATGGACTAACGGAATAGATGCGGATGTCTAGTTTTAGAGTTTGAATTTTTTTTTTCAAATTAATTAAAGAAAACGTATTATTCTTAATTAAGTAAAAATCAAAGCAACTCTACATAATTTTAGGAGTGTTTACACGTCCACAAAAGACGGGGAAAAAAAAAATTCAACCGATCGGACAGAAAAATTGAAAGCTAACTAAATTCATAACTGAAAAAGGACAGGTAGCCAAAAAAAATTTATTTTCTGAAGCGGCAATGTCCCACCAAAATAATTTTGATTCATTGTACTTTTAATTAATAATTTAATTACGAATTTATTTTATTGCTCAAGCGGCAATGCTCCAATGCTTCACAATATAGGAGCATTGTTGGTGCTTTACAGTATGTGACACTTACCAGACCAGAAATAATATTCTCAGTCAACCAGCTTAGTCAGTTCTCAGGTTCATGGACAGTGGATCATTGGGAAGCTTGTAAAAGGCTGTTAGGATACTTAAAGGGAACAATTCATTTTGGATTTCAATTCTATTAAAGTGGCAGTCTGCAACTAAATTGTTTCGGTGACTCAAATTGGGCTTGTGATAGAGATGATAAGAAGTCAGTAGCGGGTTATGCTGTTTATCTAGGGCCAAATCTTGTTTCTTGGTTATCCAAGAAGTAACCAGTGGTTTCCATGTCAAATACAGAGGCTGAATACCGGGCTTTAGCTCAAGCCACTTCCAAAGTTTTGTGGATTCAAACTCTGCTTAATAAGTTGCATATCAGAGTGGTCACTTTACCTATCATGTCGTGTGACAATGAAGGAACAATAGCTTCGGATTCTAATCCTGTATATCATCCTAAAACTAAGCACGTTGAACTGGATATTTATTTCTTAAGAGAAAAAGTTGCTGCCAAGAAGATTACTGTATATTTTGTTCCAAGTGAAGATCAAACGGCAGGTGATCTGACAAAGGCACTTACATTTGGCCAGTTTCATTATTTGCGAAGCAAGCTAAACGTTCATCTAGGAAATTTTAGTTTGAGAGGGGATGATAGTGTATGTGATTATAAAACATGTAAAGATACAATGAGGTGACACACACTTGATTAAAGAGTGTTGCTCATCTATCATAGTTTGTTAAGTTGTTAGATTCTGTTGAATACACATTTAGCTCGTAACAAATAGTGGCAGCTGGAATCATTAGTATAAATACACAAGTTGTAATCAATTGAAGAAAAGAATAAAGAATATACTTTTCCAGAAACTTTCTAACTTGAAGAAACTTAAGGATCTTGGTTTGCTTTTATTGGCAAATTGCAGCAATTCAAACATTATAGTCACTGGACTCTTTTTTATTTTTTTTAGTTAACAAAAGTTAGTTTTAATAATATTTATTATTGAATGTGATGTCGGAAACTTTTACTATTCTGTCACCACCGAAAACACGTTTATGGCAAAAGTGAGGATTAATTAATAAGCAAAGGGAAAAAGTGAAAATGGGTAAATGCAAGCAATTGCATCAATACGGTGTCGGGCTGCTGGCTTTTTAATTCTAACTTCTTCTTTTTTTAATTTTCACTTCACATTAACAACACTCGTATGCATCCAGGATTGTGAGAAAAAGTACATTCCTTTGCATCCCTTTTTGCACATAAATCTACTCATAAAAGTATTACATTAAGGATTCCTGAATCTACACAATGCAATCAAATGAATGCAATCTTGCAATCATTCATATTCCCCTTTCCACATAAATCTACTCATAAAAGTGATGCTTACAATTATGTTCAAAATCACACTAGTATAGCAAAATCAGCCTCTTTTAGATTTCCCAAATAGACGCTGTTGGCTATTTCAGTCAGTTTTTGAAGCAAAACAAGAAATCAAAAACAGAAACAGAGGAGTGGCTGCTGTTTTATTTCAATATCCTCTGTTTTTGAATACTTTTGAGTTTTCTATAAACGTTATAAGGAGATCGTCTTGTTCCTTGGTATAAATTTTATGATTTTTTTCACTGTTTTATTACTAGGAACAAATATGAGATAATAAAAATTTTCAGGAATCGAAATGGTGAAAACAAATTTTGATATAGGATGAAAGTTTTATTTTGTAAAAATTTTTCAGGATCCTGGTAGTAAACATAAAATCTAAAATAGGATAAAAGTTTACTACGAACATAAAAGAAAATAAAGAAAGAGTACACATTATGCTATAAGTCTTCAAAGAAAATTACATGCAGTTTCTTGTGCGTCTCCTGTTTCTCCTCATTCTCAATCACCCCTCTATGAGTGTTGAACAGGCAAAAATTATTAATTATAATACACAACTTAATGATGATAATTTTTTGTCACCAAATCCTTATAAAAAATCATTAGACTATTCTCTTGTAGTGGTGTTTACCATATGTGTAATACGTCAATTTTTATTTTTGTTTGAAAAAATGAAAAACATAATTCCAAAGTGGTCCAGACCACTTGAAAAAAAATTATAAATATTATTTCGATACGATATCTAACTCAAAATTCAAACAAATCTTTTATACAACTGGTGAAAAATGGTGAATTCGATCCCTTAACCGAGGTTTATTAAGTTCAAAAAACAAGTGCAAAATAGATGATAATTAAATAAATTTTAATGGAAACAAAGTCACAATAGTAGAAGAGATGTACATATGGACACTGTTCTAAGTCAACTAAAATTAAAATTGGCCATATATCATTATAATGGATGTTAAGATAATTTGAACTCATAGTTGCTGGACAAAAAAACCATTATCTTTATTTTTGTTCGCAGAACTGTTATTAGTATAGTTCCTTTAAAGGTCTCAAAATTTTCATTTAAAAAAATATGTTCCTACAATATACCCCAAAAAAAAAAAAAAAACGGTTTTTTTAAAATATAACACAAGTAGTAGTAATGGTGAGAGTAATTTAGGTCAATTCAAAATCGCTAATTTGGAGTCAGATTCATGTATTAGTTGTATCATAAGTTACCATCTCTGTGTATGACTATGGCGTGACAGAGGCTCATGGAAACTCCAGACTAGTGAGAGTCTATCGTTACTGAAAAATGCATGATTTGGAACTGATGGTTAAGCCATTAGCTAACAAAAATTAACTTCGGAAACGTCCCACCAAAAGAAAAAATAATTTTGATTTAATTTGTGATTAAGAATCTATCTAAAAAAAAAAAAAGAAAATCTTTAATAGGATCTATCGAACTTGTCCGGGGTTTATATTTCCTTTTATTTTTTATAATTTGTCATCCAAGGGGTGAATAAATTAGTTTGCTTCTTTTTCTCTCCTTTCCCCACTTGAATTTTCCTTCACGGCGAGTTGAGTACTCTGCATACTCGAGGGAATGCCATTGTCTTGATGACTTTTGACTACAACTCCAAAATTTTCCTCCACGGCACGTTGAATATTCTGTGCTTACTCGAGGGCATTTATCGTTGATGATGATATATTCTTGTCTGGCGAGAGGAGTCTTCAAATAATCAAATTTTCGCCAAAAGTTATTCCATCAATAATTGAACGTCTCTTTGAACTATGCACTAGAATTGGTTGAGTGATAACACCTCCTCAACTTCATTATTCTCAAGGTCAAGAATTCGAGTTTTATTAATTCCCTTAGATTTCTGACCTTAGCTACTGATGCACCAATTTGTAATGAGCTTTAGCTGATGGTTTCTGAGATGGGCTCTAATTAATGCACCTAAAATGTAACAAATATCTCACGTTAACAGCCCAAAGCTCCATAATTTCATGCAAAATCATTCTAGAAGTTAAAATTAGGTGTCCAGTCTGAAGAGAACACTGACTCTTCTGTCCGATGTCTCTGTATTTTCTGGAACTATTAGTCATCGTAGTAGAACTATAGAAGTAACAATTTTTGACGCAATCAACTAATCCGACACAAACACTAGAAAAATTAATGAAAATTTGATTTACTAAAATTGACACGATTTTTATTTAGATTAATTAAAAATATTTCATTTTAGATTGTCAGAGACTCAAGACTAGAACTAGAATTCTTCAGGCATCAATTTTCAGTGATAGCAAGCTCAATTTCGGTCAAGTGGTTTAGGTCTTTGCATGTTCTATAAGTATATCGTGTCAGAAAATTATTTCTTAGTTTTTAAGATAGGAATGACAAAGGAGAGATGTGCAAATGAACACCGTTCTAAGTCAATTAAAGTCAAATTCGCCATATCATTATAATGGATGTTAAGATCACTAATTTGGAGTCAAAGTCATGCATTAATTGTATTTGTATCGTAAATTGCCACCCCTGTGTATGACTATGACTAGGACGCGACAAAGGGTCATGGAACATTGACTCGAGAGTAGTGAAAGTCTGTCTTTAATGAGTATCAATTTAGTTCTCTGTCTTCAATAAATTTGCTTCTTTTTTCCCGTTTCCCCACTATTACCAGTTCACTTAAATTTTCCTTGACGGCATGTTGAGTAATCGTAAGGAATGAAGGACGCAACATACGGATTAAGATCCTCTTCCAATCTAATTTTCTTTTGAGTAAATTTTATTAAAATAATTAATGATTAATAAATTAAAAAATAAAAACAGTTAAATCCTAATCACACACTAACACTAAAATACAGGAAGCACAAGTTCGATAAAAGATCAGCAACATATTTGCTATACCTTTTACATTAGTTTTAAATCCTTCCGAGGAAACATCCCAACTTCTGTTATTTTTAATAATACTGCCTGCACTGTTTCCTGGAAATACATTCAAGTTTGCCCTATGGATAAAGCAGTTACACATTAAGAAGGATTAAAGTGAAAAAAAAAAAAAGTATAGAACCAGTTCTCTCTCCATTTGTTGCACTCGCTATTAGATTTCAATATTATAGTAATTATTGGCCAAAAACATAATTTTGTATTTAAATTGTGAAAAAGACTTGAATGTTCTCATTGTAAAACAAGTTCCACTAAACCAATCATAATATTTATGGAATATTCATAACTAAGAATGAGTGATACTACTTAACTAGAAAAATCTCTTGAACTAATTTGAAGGTTCAATCCTGCTCACATGAGTAAGGAGAGGGTATTTGTTTAAATTTTATTGTATTGAATTTCACCCTTCAATTCTTCTACCCAGTTGTTACGATTTCAACAAATTTACGATGTTAATGATCAAACAGTACACTTTCTAAACAAACTAAAATAGCACCTAGCTAGCTAATTAAATAATGGATTGATGGAATAGATGTGGATGTCCAGTTTTAGAGTTTGAATTTTTTTTAAATTAATTACAGAAACATATTATTCTTAATTAAGTAAAAATCAAAGCAACTCTAGATAACTTCGGGCGTGTTTACACCTCCAAAGAAGAAGTAAAAAGGAAAAAAAAAATTTAACCGATCGCACAGAAACATTGAAAGCGAACTAAATTCATAACTGAAAAGGACAAGTAGCCAAAAAAATTTTATTTTCTGAAGCGGCAGTGTCCCACCAAAATAATTTTGATTTATTATACTATTATTTAATAATTTAATTAAGAATCTATTTAATGGCTGTCATTCTAGTTATTGAAAATGCTTTTGCTAGGGTTTGGTTCAATATTTGGTTTGAGTCTGGTTCCATGTTGCAGTCCAACTCCTTCTCAAGCCTTCACTTCATCCCCCAGGCCATTTGTTATTGACAGTGATATATTCTGTCTGGCGATTTAAGCTGATCTGCTTGCCAACTTGTTTAAATTTTCCTTTACGGCAGGTGCATGTTTGAATATTTTGCATATTGAGGGCATTTGTCGAAGTGTTTGATAAATACTTATAATTCTAATTACAAATATTGAAACAAAGAAGATCTTGCAATGAGTTTGGCGTTTGACTGTCAACTTGCAAAAGCTCAAGTCCCTGTCGCAGTGATTATATTCCAATGAATGAATAGATTTTGATGAAAGAAAATCTGTACCTGTACGTTTTGTGCACACAGTGACCTTGTGTTCGTTATGCCTTACAGTAGATTCAAAGAACCGGATGTTAAAATCCATTGGGTCACTGAGAAGACAATCTCCACTGCGCCAATTAAAACCTATTTCACTATTCTTGTACTAAAATTAAGCTTTTCTCAAAACTGTTATTATTATTTTAATGGGCTTAAAATTATCATTGAAAGAAATGTATTAATTTCCAAACACTATTACTTTTATTTTATAAATAAAGCTTTCATTTCACCGTCACAACCATATTACAATAGCAGAATTAAAAGCAATCAGAAAAATAGTACACTAACAATGTAAAGAAAAGAAAAACAAGTACTCATAATTAATAGTGCCAACTCTTCGAAGGAAAAAGCCTATTTACATTCAGTTTCTACGTCTCCTCTTTCTCTTTCTTGTTTTCTGCTGCATCCCCAATTTCTTCATAAACCATCCGACTATTCCTGTGCTGAAGTTGAACCCGAGAACCAATCCTGCAACAGCTCCACCTGCATAACCTGTCAGAACGATTTTGCAATCAGATACGCCTGAAAACAGAGCCTCCGAGCCTTCAACCTGATCTTCATTTGCTGGAGCTTCAGAATTCTCACATTCTTTGAACAAAGGCTTTCCACACAATCCAGAGTTCCCATCAAATGAACTATTGTCAAATGTAGGAAATTGGTTTGCTTGTGGAATGGGTCCCGTGAGATTGTTGTGTGAGACATTGAAGAATTCAAGGAATGTGAGCCCAGTCAGCTGCTGTGGAATCTGTCCCGAAAACCTGTTGTTTGAGAGATCCAATGATTCCAATTTTGTTAGGCTGCCCAAACATGATGGAATATGGCCTTGAAGGTAATTGTTGGCCAGGCTGAGAACTTGAAGTCCCTTTAAATTGGCAATCGATGTTGGAATCTCCCCATGAAATCTATTGCTTGAGAGGATAACGCCGGTAAGGATATATGGAATCTTGTCATATGTCAACATTTGGCCTTTGTTGCTCATTGTTATTGAGTAGTCATACAAGGGAAAGTATCCATAGAAGTCAAATGAAAAATACGAAGAGAGGAAATCTCGCATATATCTCAGTTGACTTGCATTGACAAATTTTATGGCATTCCAACATTGAAAATATTTCGATGGAAGCTTACCTGTAAACCTGTTGTTAGATAGGTCAATGATTCGAAGCTTTGGAAATCCACACTCCATTTCAGGTTCCTTGATTTCACCATGGAAGTTGTTGGATTGTAAGATGAGAATATTTAACTCCGAAAGACTTCCCAACCATGCAGGAAAAGTATCATTGATTTGGTTATTCCCAAGATCAAGAACTTCTAACACTGTACAATTGGCCAATGATTTAGGAATTCTTCCTTGTAATAAATTATGGCTCAAATCAATCATCCGCAAATTACTTCCATTCATGAAGGTATCTGGGATGGTCCCAAAGAAGTTGTTCCCTTGCAAGTCTATCACCGAGAGTTCACTACTGAAATTGCCCAAACATTGAGGAAGCTCGCCGCTTAATTTATTGTCTGACAAATCAAGGATGTAAAGACTACTCAAATTGCATGTCCATGATGGAATTTCCCCTGTTAGGTTGTTCTTTGAAACTAGATAGTGCCTTGTTTTGGTGGGTGGAGCTGGGATTGGTCCTTGAAGGAAATTAGAACTGAGATCTAAAGTAAATGAATCACTACTCCAGGGAAAAACAGTAGGATGTTGATCGAACCCAGTTAACGAGTTATTGGAAAGGTTCAAGTAGCTGAAATTCTGCATACTTGGGTTCAACAACCATTTGGGTATGTTTCCATGTAATTTGTTGGAGGAAAGGTCTAGCGCCTTCAAATGTTTTTGGTGTTTCAAGAAATTCGGAAATTCAAAAAGGCTGCATGAACGCAGTCCTACAGACAAAATTTTTTCTGAAGTGGTGTAAGAAGAGGCTTTGTTTTGCAATGACAACTTGTTTGATGAGAGATATAAAGTTTCCAAGTTTTTTAGACTTACAAGAAAACTATCAAGCTCCATCGTGCCACTAAAATTATTTTGAGAAAGCTTGAGATAGCGGAGTTGGGTTAGATTACCCAGTGAAGGTGGAATCGGACCTGAAAAATTGCAAGAAGAGGCATCCAATCTTTCCAATGACCTAAGACTTCCGATAGAAGCAGGCAACTCACCCAAAAAATTATTAGATGCGAGGACCAACCATTGTAGTTGGGTCAAATTACCCAATGAAGGTGGAATTCGACCAGAAAAACTGCATGTGTCGATATCCAAGAATTCCAGTGACTTAAGATTTCCAATGAAAGCAGGGAACTCCCCAAAAAAATTGTTAGATAAAAGGAACAATGAATGCAATTGGGTTAGATTTCCAATGAACGCAGGCAACTCACCAGAAATTCTATTAATTGAAAGGTCTAATTCTTCCAAAGAACCTAGATTTCCAATAGAAGTGGGCAACACACCCAATAATTCATTATTGAAAAGGTCAAGATGAACAAGCATGGTTAGATTACCAAGTGAAGACGGAATTCTTCCTGAAAAGTTAAAAAAAATTAGGAATTAGGATCTCATGATTTGAGATTAATCCAAGATAAAATTTAAATAAACAATAATACTCATGTATCCTCATAATAATAATAATAATAATAATAAAATTCACCTTGCAATTGACAGCTTGATAGAGATAAATATGTCAAAGAAGATAGATTTGCCAGGTTATGGGGTATCGAAGAAGTAATTCTCGCACCATCAAGATGTAGCTCTTCCAGTTTACTTAATTTCTCGACTAAATTTGAGAGACTTGGTTTCTCGAGTTCAAGAACTTGATGAGGAAGGCCATCGGGAAGAATATTTCGTGATAAATCAAGGGACACCAAGTTGGAGAGCTCTAGAATTTCTGATGGTATTTGACCAGAAAAAAAAGAATTAGAGAGGTTTAAACGAGATAACCTGGAAAGGTTGATGATTTCTGGTGGGATTTTGGAGGAACTGAAGTTATTAAAAGCAAGATTAAGCCACTCAAGATGGATAAGCGCGAGAAGGCTGCTACTAGAGTTGATAGAACCCTGGAGGCAGCTATTGAAGAGGTCAAGCTTGACGACATGACCTGTGTTCTCGTTGCACTCGACGCCATCCCACGAGCAGCAATCAATATTACCTTCTTCTGGCTTCCATGATTCTGCTTTAGGACGACATGGTTCATTAATCCAAGGGTAAGAAGTATAAGTCTCATTAATGATGAGGCTTTCTTTGAATTGCAACAATGCAGAGCGCTCATCATCATGGCAGAGTGGCAGCATAGAAGAAGAAGAAGAAGCGGTGAAGGTAGCATTTGTAAAATTAATGAAGATGAGGAAATAAGCAAACTGCATAAATGGGAAGAAACTCATAGTTTCCTGGCAAAAATTTACTTTTATCAATGTGAAGAACCAAGAGAATCTTAATTGGTTTGCTTTTTTAGCAATTTGGAACCATGGCAAAGCTTAATTTTCCGTGACAATGAATTGTCCTTTTTCTTCCAATTTTGAATGTGAATATTCTATGTAGATTGGTTTAAGTCCTTCAAGTCCTTGTGAAAAGAATTATTCGGCCAGTGAAAGAGAAATGTATGGACTCGGTGCCCGTCCAGAAAAGTTGTAAGACCAATTTTTCTGTGTCACAATCATATAGAATTAATTAAAGCAAGTTGCCTAGAAATATCCTCCACAGTTTAAGAAACTCCTTTACATACGCTTTTGCATTTCTATATATATTATTTGTCTATCGATTTTATTAGCTCCTTGACAGTTTTTAAAACTAATTTCTTAATTAATTT
The DNA here is from genome assembly GCA_030449075.1 of Murraya paniculata. NCBI lineage: Eukaryota > Viridiplantae > Streptophyta > Magnoliopsida > Sapindales > Rutaceae > Murraya > Murraya paniculata. The sequence continues at coordinate 883,988 of JAEVFN010000088.1, read as the reverse complement.
TGAATAGTTTCTCAACAGAATAATAAAATTAAAATAAAAGAGAAAAAAAACAAAAATACCTTTAAGATTTGCTAAAATAGTCGCACAAGCTTCTATATCATTGGATATTATATCATAGAAGCAGCCAATAGCCGAAAGTATCAGTAATCTGGCAATTCCCAAGATCAAGAATTTCTTCCTTGAAATAAATTATCGCTGAAGATAGTCTGGTTTTTTCAGTCAGTTGTTAGACAAGACAAAAAGATAAAAACAGAGACAGAGCTGTAACAGAGGAGTGCAGAGAAGAAAACAGTGGCTGCTGTTTTATTTCAATATCCTCTGTTTTTGAAAAAGAGTTATCTACAAAGTTATTTCAAAGGAAACCACATAGGTCCTAGGTATCAAATAATCAATTTTTACGTTAAAAAAATTACAATTACACTAAGATTATATGTTTGTTCTGTCGCCGTTTTACCACTCGGAAATTGTGAGATTGTAAAAATATTTCAGGAACACAAGTTGTAATGGTAAATTCTAAGATGGGATGAATGTTTCATTCTCCCATATTTCTAAAACATAAAGAAAATATGATGCCGGGGTTATTTCAGATTCTACGTCCACTATTAGAATGACAATCTAAAGAAAAGGAAAATGAGTAAACATGATATTGCCAACTCTTGAAACAAGGAGTTGTTGTGGAATCTGTCATGAAAACCTATCATTTAAGAGATCCAATAATTCCGATTTTATTAGGTTGCCCAAACATGATGGAATGTGGCCTTGGAGATTATTGTTGGCGAGGCTGAGAACTTGAAGTCCCTCATATTGGCAGTCGATATTGGAATCTACACTACCCGTCAAACCTATTGCCTGAGAGGATAATGTATTAGAAAATTGATGGGTGAAGTAGACACACATTTAAAATGAATTAAGAAATATGAACATACCAAAATTTACATGATTTATTGGTTTGGCTTTTAGCCTACATCCACAACAAAAGGATAAAATTTTACCAGTGAAACAGAAATTATAAATATTGAAATATTTTAGCTCACTACCTAGAACCCCAATACACTCATATAATGTTTACTTATTGGAGTGAAAGTGGGGAGTGTGGAGTCTTTCCACTCCAGTGTTTGTTTGCTTGTTTAAAGGAGGGAGTGGGAGTGGGAATCCATTGGCCCCACCCACTTTTGGAGTGTGGAGTGGGATTTCCACTTCCATGAGGGGAGGTGGGAGTGGAAATCCACTCCCACCTCTTCCTTTTTTACCCATTTTATTAATATAATTTATATTTATTAAAATAAAATAATATTAAATTTATTTAAAAATAATATTATTATATTATTTAATAATATTAAGCTTATTAAATAAAATATTATTATATTCATAGAGAATTAATAATATACCATCTACTATCTTTATTTGAAAATATATTATTATTATATTTATTTAATTTAATATATTATATTTATTTACTGTTAATAATTAATAATAATAAATAGTTATTAAAAAATATTAATTTTGTACTATATTATTAATAATAATGTTTCATTTGTGTTGCTCTTATCAATAATTTTTAATTTACATAATTACAATTAAAATTAATAAAAAATTATGATTTACATAACTAAAAATATTAATAATTATTATTAAGTTATATAATAAAATTAATAATAAAATAAATAGTTTATTTTATAAATATATTTTTTTTATCAGTATTGTAACTAAAAACTATGATTTTTTAAATAAGGATAAATTGTAATTTGAAACTATACACTCCCAATCCAAGACAATGCAAATACATAAATATGATTCTGATTTTTATTCTACACTCCTATTTCAGTGTAAATAAACAACATACTCCTACTCCCACTCCCACTCCATACTCCAGAATTTCCACTCCTCAGGATTCTCAATCTAATCCGAAAAGTAAATGCTACCTTAATCTCTTCCTCACTAATTACTCAAGAATTTATTAAAAACTCTTAATTTTCTCACTTATCAAACTCTTAGCTTCTCACACTTGAGAGAGAAAATGAATTGATGAATTTTGGGATGCATACCAAAGGAAACGGCTTGTTATTTATAAGAGAGCTTCACCATGCATTCATTTAAGGCAAATGCTATCTTGCAACTGCTGTAAGGTACAGCAGCTGCAAAAATGAGATGAATAGTACCCACGTGTGGTACTGTTCATCTCATTTTTGCAGCTGCTGTACCTTACAGCAGCTGCAAGATAGGGAGACCCTTCATTTAATTACCGCACTCAAAAGTCTTCGAAATAAGAAACCAGTTTCTTCCATTTTTGACAAATGCATGCATACGGCTCCAACTCATCTAAATTGACAATATTTGTGGCTATCGAATGGCAGCATAAATGCATATAGGCTTTTGATTTTGGGTATAAACCTGTTTAGTCTCTATATATTTTGAGGTTAGTATCCGTTTAATCTCTTTTATTTTTAAAAATACCTCAAAATATCTCTGTCATTAAACTATTAATATCCTTGCCATTACTTTTTATTTCTTTTGGCTTTCTTTTACAATATTACTTTCTTGTAATAATGTTTCTTTTTTATATTAATAAAAGAAAAAATTATATTACCAATTTTACCCCAAAATAAAATAAAAATAAAAATAAAAATAATTATAAATTAATTTTTGTGGAACACTTTGTTGAGGAATTAATATATTAATTTTTTTATTAATATCCAAAAAATTGGTAATTTAATTTTTTACAATATTAATTTTTTTGGACTACATGAGCTTCTAAAAAATTAATATATATTCTTTTTGTTTTTATTTTATTTTTTGGGGTTAAATTTGTAATTTAATTTTTTATTAATGTCCAAAAAAATAATTATAAGAGGGTAATATTGTACAAGTAAGTTAAAAGGAACAAAAGTTACTCAATAATATCAATAATTTAACGACATGAATGTTTTGAGTTATTTTTAAAAATATAGAGATTAAACGAGTACTAACCTCCGGATATAGGGACCAAAAGTTTTTTACCCTTTGATTTTTTCAACATGTTGCCGGTGAGAATATCTGGGAGCATGCGACACGACATCATTTGGCTTTTATTAACTTTTGTCAATGAGTAATCATAAATGCCATAACGCTCAAGGGAAGTCAATACATACAGCATTTCAACGATGGAAATACGTGGATAAAGCTTCTCACTTCAATCATGTGAAGGCTAGGAATTCCACAATCACCTTCTAAGTGTCCTCATTATGCCACGAGAGTATAATAAAAATTCTGGCATACATTCTTGATAGGCACAAAATCTAACACGAGTATATTATAAATTCTTGATAGTATAAATTCTTATCATGAGTCCTTCATGAAATCTCAATAGACCCAAAATTAATCACAAAACTGTCATATGTTCATAACATAAGGTCTTTTCCTCAAAATTTGTCATGTCGTATCTGTCATTTATTGCCAGATTATTTTGTAGTGAAAATTTAAAAAAAAAAAGTTTTAATTGCGTTGATTGTTAATGAATGCTTTTATTAAAAGTTATAAAATTATATTTTATTAAAGACAAGGATTTTAAATTTTTATTATAAATAAAATAAGAATGTGCAATAAAAGAACGTATGCTGCACAATTTAACTTTTTAAAAACTTTCTATAGCCTTATCTCAAAAGAGCTTTTTACCAATTAGGCTCAACTCTGTTTGGTATTAAGATGTTGTAGTTTTTGAGCTTGTTGTGAAAAAAATGTAACTATAAAATAAAAATTAATAGTATGTAGTAAATACAAAATTTAAATAATAATTTTAACAAAATTAACAAAGATATAATACATTTTTATCATACAAGTATAAAATTAAATTATTTAACTTCTAAATTACAATAGTTAGTGTGTACCAAATGTTTTAGTGCTTTAGTTTAAAAATTACAACAACTCAACCTCAATCTGAATAGAGCCTAATAATGTTTAATGTGCTAATTAATTTGGAAACTTTTATTATGTCCATAGTGTTTCACGAGATAAGTCACCACCGAAAACGCATTTAGCAAAAGTGAGGATAAAGAAGAAAATGAGTCAAAAACAAAAAAAGACGGTGTCGGGCTTTTGGCTTTTCAATTCTAATTTTCTTTTTTCCAGATCTATTCCGATTAATAACGCAAAAGTATAAAATCTCAGCCTCTGTTTTCCCTCTGCTTCTCATATTTTCTCTTCATTTTCTCAGTATCCATCACAACACTTCATAAATTCTGATTTATTAGTTGATTGCAATATTTAGTATGTACTGTAGATCTGTAACTAATAGATAAATAATAAAAATTTTGAAGAGAATTCATATAAATAGATAAAGATTATTAAAAAGATAAAATAAAATACTACATGTGTTGCTATAAAGATAGGGTTATGTTTGGTACTAAATGGGTTCATTTATCAAATAACAAAAATGCCAAGGTTATTTATTTATTTACTTATTTTTACCTTGTACATGTATATATTTTCTAATTTCATTTTGATAAAAAATGAATGTTGGAATTATGAAATTTAAAAAAAAAATGTACAAAAGACTGGTTTTGCCTCAGAACTCAACATTTACACCCCGGAAATCTAATAAATTATCCCAGCACCACCCAGGTCCCAGAACTTTCATGGTCAACCCAGTCCCAAGTCTAAGGTCTTCAGTCTCCTCCTGATATATAATAATTTCGTTACCACCTTTTTCCTTTTAAGCTTTAACAGTTCTTTTCTATCGAGACACAGAAATTACCTGCAAATATATCAAACAAACTCGCCTTTTCTTTACACTTTGCACTATGAATAAATAAATTATTCTCAATTAATTAGCCATTTTATAAGATTTATACTCTCTTCGACCACCAAAAATTACGTACCGGTAGTTTTGATTGCATCGTATATACGTATGTTATGGAGGTCTTCGCCAAAAGCAAAGCAATCAAGCTATGTGGTCATTTGAGCCCATACTTAGGTCATGTTTGTGATTGAGATTGAGTAGCTGTAGCTTTTAAATTAAAACACTAAAGTGTTTGGTAAACACTAACTGCTTTAGTCATATGAACCAACACTTAGTGGCTAAAGACAATCAGGAGACGTCATGCCAAAGTTAACTTGTGGTGTGGTCACAATGATCTGGTCCAGTGTTATTTGGAGCTAATTATGCTTAAATTTTGATTAAATTTCAGATTGGTGAATATGTTTGAAAACATGTGTAGATAATAACGTGGTAAGTCCTGTATGCAGTGGCTCTGTCTATATACTTACCCACAGCCAAGGGATATCAAGGACATGCGTTATTGACTATCCAAGGCCTCAATTTGATTAATGTTTTCCTTTTTCTGTTTTCCATTCCGTTCTTGCAGCTATTAATTATGTTGCAATTTAAGAGGCTTTTGGTGTTTCTCCACCATTTTGTTGTGTCATCCAATCCACCAACCATCTCAAGAGCATTAAGGTAGCGTTTACTTATCGAATTGGAGTGGGAATCCTAAGGAGTAGGAATTCAGAATTTGGGAATGTGGAGTGGAAGTAGGAGTGGATTGTTTACTTACACTGGAATGAGAGTGTGGAATGAGAATCAGAATTCCATTACATGCTTATTTGTTTTGAATTAAAAATGAATTATTTCAAATTATAATTTTACTCTTATTTAAAGAACTGTAATTTTTAATGACAAAGTGAATAAAAACATTTGTAAGAAAAATTATTTATTTTATTATTAATTTTAATTATAAATTAATAATAATTATTAATATTCTTAATTATGTAAATCACAATTTTTTATTAATTTTTTAATTTTAATTATGTAAATTAAAAATTATTGATAAGAACAACACGCATGAAACATTATTATTAACATATAGTACAAAATTAATATTTTCTGAGAACAAACTATTTATTATTATTAATTATTAACATTAAATAAATATAATATTATTAAAATTAAATTATTATATTTTTCAAATAGATATAGTATAGAGTGATATTATTAATTCTTTATGAATGTAATAATATTTTTTTAATGTAATTTTAACTTAGAATCAATGTAAATTATTATTTTTAACTAAATATAATAATTTTATATTTAAATAAGTTTAATATTATTATTTTTAATAAATGTAATATTATTAAATAATATAATAATATTATTTAAATAAATGTAATATTATATCATGATTTATTCAATTAAATTAGAAGGCCTTTTTAAAGACAAAACTTGTCCTCCATTGAGGGTATATATGATCGTGCTAACTGCTAAGAGAGGATGTGGAGAATTCATTACTTGTAGTTTTGTTGCATGTCAATCCAATTTTTTTAACCGGAAAGTCGAGTGAAATTCTGACCATCATTCATTTAACAAAATCAACTTCACATTTTTGTGGGTTACCGATGTCAAAGAATCGAACCCGAGCAAGACACAATAAATAAATACACTTATGATAAATATATGACAAAAATAATTAAAGAAAACATAGTGAGAAACAAAGCAATTCTTTTACATAATTTTAGGCGAGTTTACACCGGCAGATCTCCAAATAAATCATCGTCTGTGTGGCCTGATGAATCAGAAGCTTCCCCATCATTTTTGAACGTAAACACAGCAATAATTACTGCAAAGACTAGAGGGAAAACCGATAAGCTAAAATTGTTCTTGACATGAATTTCTGCCAGAAAAAAATAAACTAGTGTGACAATCAACTGGACCACAGAGAAAGCTATCTCGACTGTCCTAACTAGTTGCTTCTGACTTTGTATGCTGGTTGCACCTCTGCTTCTTCCCCTGATACAAGTACACATACACAGAGCAAAACCAAATGCTGACAACAGAAATGCAGCAAGAAGCAAAGCCCTATTACTTTTCCCATACAGATCCAGTGAAACTGATGCTGCTTCCAATACAAGATAAAACACAGCAAGTGAACGTTTCTTATGTTTTCCAAGCAGCTGATAAACCTGTAATACAAAAACTACAATCATGTATCTCAAGCAATTATTATTTATCTCAGCAACATTGATAACGTACCTTGATATTCTGCCATAGGTGCTGCTGATTGACTTGACGAGCACCTGGAGCCATAAGAGACGCAGGGCTGAATACCAAGCGCAAGTCATCATCAGACTCATCATCATCGAAACCATGCCATGAGAGCTGGGGACGGTTCCCATTCATCATCATGTTATTAGGCATCATACCCGGAGGGCCACCATTACCCATGATGGGTTTCATCCCGGTGAGTGGCGGATGGTGTTCATCATACTCATCATCATCAGAAAATTCATCATCAAAGTCACTTAAATCTTCGTCATCGTCCGGAATATTAAACTTGACAGCCTTCTGGTTTTGGTTTGGCATGTTAGGCAGCTTCATGTCCTTAAAATGTGGGGGCAGCTTCAGATCTTGAAACCCTTTCATTTGCTGCAGCTGTTGCTGTTGAGGATTTGGCCGCTGGCTTCCGCCGTCCCCTGTAGGCTGATTGTTATTGTTGTTGTTGTTGTTGTTGCCACCTTTCTTGGCATTTTGAGCAGCATTTGGAGCACTCTTTTGAGCATTCATGAGCTGGGAATGGTTCCCATTCATCATCATCATCATCATCATGTTATTAGGCATCATACCCGGACGGCCACCATTACCCATGATTGGTTTCATCTTATTGAGTGGCGGATGGTATTCATCATACTCATCATCATCAAAGTCACTTAGATCTTCTTCGTCATCAGAATTATGAAACTTGACAGTCTTCTGGTTTTGGTTTGGAATGCTAGGCAGTTTCATGTCCTTAACATGTGGTGGCAGCTTCAGATTTTGAAACCCTTTCATTTGCTGTAGTTGCTGCAGCCGTTGAGGGTTTGGCTGCTGGCCTCCGCCGCCTCCTTTAGTCTGATTGTTATTTCTGCCACCTTTCTTGGCATTTTGAGCAGCATTTGGAGCACCTTTTCTAGCATTCATGAGCTGGGAATGGTTCCCATTCATCATCATCATCATGTTATTAAGCATCATACCCGGACAGCCAACATTACCCATGATGGGTTTCATCTCTTTGGGTGGCGGATGGGGTTCATCATACTCATCATCATCAAAGCCACTAAAATCTTCGTCATCGTCAAGAATATTAAGCTTGACAGCCTTCTGGCTTTGGTTTTGGTTTGGCATGTTAGGCAGTTTCATGTCCTTAAAATGTGGTGGCAGCTTCAGATCTTGAAACCCTTTCATTTGCTGCAGCTGTTGCTGTTGAGGATTTGGCCGCTGGCCTCCGCCGCCTCCTTTAGGCTGATTGTTGTTGTTGTTGTTGTTGTTGCCACCTTTCTTGGCATTTCGAGCAGCATTTGGAGCACCATTTTGAGCATTTATGAGCTGGCCCAGCTGGGGATAGTTCCCATTCATCATCATCATAGGCGGAGGGCCAACATTACGCATGATCGGTTTCATCTTATTGGGCGGCGGATGGGGTTCATCATACTCATCATCAGAGTCGTCATCATCATCATCAAAGCTACTAAAATCTTCGTCATCGTTAGGAATATTAAACTTGAAAGCCTTCTGGTTTTGGTTTTGGTTTGGCATGTTAGGCTGTTTAATGTCCAGAAAATGTGGTGGCAGCCTCAGATCTTGAAACCCTTTCATTTGCTGCAGTTGCTGCAGCTGTTGCTGTTGAGGATTTGGCTGCTGGGCTCCGCCGCCTCCTTTAGGCTGATTGTTTTCGTTGTCGTTATTGTTGTTGCCACCTTTCATAGCATTTTGAGCAGCATTTGGAGCTCCCTTTTGAGCATTCATGAGCTGAGGATGGTTCCCATTCATAATCATCGTCTTATTAGGCATCATACCCAGAGGGCCACCGTTACCCATGATGGGTTTCTTCATCTGATTGAGTGGCGGATGGTATTCATCATACTCATCATCATCAGAAAAATCATCATCGAAGTCACTTAAATCTTCTTCATCATCGGAAATATGAAACTCGACAGCCTTCTGGTTTTGGTTTGGCTGGTTAGGCAGTTTCATGTCCTTAAAATGTGGTGGCAGCTTCAGATCTTGAGACCCTTTCATTTGCTGCAGTTTATGAAAGTACAGTATCATTCAAATTAATAATGGCCATAAAAGCATAAAAGAAAAGAAAAAGAAATCAATTTGCTTCACATATACATGAACAAAAACACACAAAGCAAACGTTCAAAAAATGGGAAATTTCTAAGCATCAGGAAAGTGGTACCTGAATCTTCATGAACTCTTCTTTACTCATTTTTTTCTCTTATTTTTGTTTCTGTCCAGTCAAATAAAACAAACAAACAGCTACAACAATGAAATCAAAAAAACAAAGAGGGATTTGATAATGCTAATAGATCTAAGCAACAGAAGCAGCTAAACCACAATGGAGTATGTTACAAGCTGACAAGCAGAGAGAAAACAAATGGATCGTAGTCACAGAGCGGAGAAAAAGTTGAAGAAACATCAAACAGCAACAAGGTTCAGTCTTTGAATAAAAAGGAGAAAGAAAAAGAAAAAGAATGAAGGGTTAGAGGAGGAGGTGGCTGAACATTAAAGACCTCTGCATCCTCTGTTTCAGAATAAGAGAAGAGGAGAGGCTAAACAGAAGAAAGAGAGAGAGTGTGTCAGTGTTGAGTTGCAGGAGAGGTGCTTATGCATGGCTTCTTCAGTGCTTCTTTTGGGGGCTTTATTTATTAGTATTTTGCATCAGGTCAGGTCTCCTTGGACGCGAGACCGTGACGCGGTTTTCATCTTTTTTCAGTTAGTCAAGCTTTGTGGCTGTGGCCTGTAGGACTGCCTCAAAACTTTTGACCCAAAACTTTGTTGATGTCCCAAATGTTCGGCGAAATTTACCAGTGAAAACACCATTAGCAACAGTGAAGTCTGTACCATATATAGCAATTGTGACTTACAGCACCGTATGTAGGCAGTAGCATGAAGGGCATATTTGGTACTGCAGTGGGGCAACTTCATAGCAATTGTGACTTAAAGCACCATAAGTATAAATCGAGCTTGATGTGTTTTTGCCAGCTTTATGTGCGATCACATTTGTCATCTTTCTCCATTTTTTATTAAGTCATGGATGTCGGTGAGATGATCATAGCTTTATGTGTGGTTATTGTAATACACAATTTTTTTTTCATAAATATAATAAGAAACTTTATGCTTAATTATACAATCATAATATTTATAATTGGGAGTGGTTGCTATATATTAGATTTTAACTCATGAGATCGACAAATTAATATCTTATTTTTATTCAACGAAGAATATAAAAATGTAAGGAAAAAATTGAAATTAATAAATATTAAAATTAGTTGCAAAACAAAAATGCTACCTTTCAATTGCTCTTGATCATCAAAACTAGAGTCATTGCTTCCCAAATTATTTCTGCTAAAACTGAAATTTACTCGCATTTCAGAATTCTTCCTGCCTCACTTGGTACAATACGCAAAATATTCAGATAATAGATAGCAATATGTTCTGATATATGTGTGGCTATCCACCAAAATCACTCAAATAAATGCAATGACTTGTGATGTACAAATTTTAACTGCACAGAGTGCTCACACCGCTGGAAAAGAAGCATGATCAAGAGATTGAGGGCGCCTATATTCTTTAAAATTTATATTCGGAATCTTAGAATGTTATAAAAAGTTTTTACAATGTTGTAAAATAATTTTTTAATAATTTACAATATCATAAAACTCCAAATTCACAAATCTAAACATTTGAAAAATACAAACATCCGCATCAAACAATGATTATAAGTAGCAAAGTGATAAAAATCACATATGATGCTACAAGCCACATCACACACCCATCACTTGCAAGAGCTTCCGGCGTCCTTTACACTCATCACACACTACTTGATTCGGCTATAAATAGATGGGTAGCCTCTGTTTGTACTACACTTTTCAATTTACAGAATTAAAATTCAATTATAAGAATTCACTTGGTTAATATCATACAACACCTTGCTTTATATTATCTACTTACTTCCAGTATATATTATATGTTTCAATCCAAAATTTTAAAGTGCAAGAAAGTCGGGGAAAACTATTAAACCGCACGGTTTAATAGTACATTTCTATGTACTATTAAATCATGCGATTTAATAGTGTTCCCAGACTTTCCCAAACTTTAAAATTTCGAACCAGATCCAGACTAATATATAAAAAAGTGTGTGTATAGTCTTTCTCTAGTACAAGCACCCTCTTTTTTTTTTTGCAGATACGCTCTTAAACCATAGAGTTTTTAACTCTCTTAAACCGCACGGTTTGAGAGCGTGTCTGCATTAAAAAAAGCGGACGCCTGCACCTGATATATTTGTGTGTGTGTGTGTAGGGAAATTATCTCTACACTTATCTCTGCACCACCTTTGTTTTGTCATAAATACATCTAACCACCACAAAATTTTGATATATTCTTTGCACCACATTCGTTTTGAAACTTGTATCAATCAACCACTTCAACACTAAAAAATAACTATTTTGCCCCTAAATGAATTAAAGACCATTTTATTCTACAAAATTTTGAAAAATAAAAATATTATAATTACAAGAATATCCATGAATTTAATTAAAAAAATAAATTTTAAAATCTAAGATGTTAATTTTTTGTAATTATAATTTCATTCAAAAATTATCATGTTAATTCTTTGTAATTATAATTTCATTTAATTTTTGTAATTAAATTAAGTATAAAAAACTTTAAAAAAATTAACATAAAAAAAACTATGTATAATTATTGTAAACTTCCCTATAATTAAAATATTTTTTCAATAATTTACAATATTGTAAAATTTCGAATTCACAAATCCTCATTTTAAAAAATATGGACATCGACACTTACAATGATTATAAGTAGCAAAAGGAAAAAAAAAAAAATCACATTTGATGCTACAAGCCACATCACACACCGATAACTTGGAGAAGCTTCCCACCTCCTGCACACTCATCACACACCACTTTTCAATTATAAGAATTCACTTGGTTAATATCATACAACACCTTATCTTTACATTTATACACACACAGACACATATATATATATATATAATCAACAATTATAATATACTTCAATACAGCAAAACATCAACGTCTAACGGCACATTTATACTCCATTTGCTTCATAATGAACATATTTTCAAAAACATATAAACTTCACAAGTACAGATCGATTTATACTTTTCGAAAAAAAGGTTTTAACACCAACTGATATTTACAATTCCCTCGTAAAAATGAAGCCAACCACTCTGCTCGAGAAAAGAAAAAATGGAAAAAGAAATGTTAAAGGAAAAAACCTACCCCACATGCGGGAAGGAAACCTAGCAATTTAAGTGCCAATAATCTGTCGGCTGGGGGTCGATAAGTGATGTAAGAATGTGTGCACCATCTCAGTTTTCTCAGATTTTGTACCATAAGCAGTAGTGCGTAGTAAATATTCACCTGGAAGGTAGGAATCATCTCCGTTTTTGGTGAAAGAATTGCCTCATTGTCTGGTAGATTCAACAACAAAAAGATGCCTTGGCTCTGTACTAACAACACCACATATGCCTCATCTCAAAGCTCTTGTTAAAAGTACTAGCAACTGGCTTGGCCACACCTGTAATTGATGATCTTCAACTGGCTTGCTGTTTGAAAGAGATAGAAACGTCAAAGAAGACAGATTTCATTTGCCAAGTTATGGGGTACTGAAGAATCACTTGTCATGGTTACACCACGAAGATCAAGTGCTTGCAGGATGGTTAACAATTTTCAACTAGATTTCCAAGACTTGGCTTCTCGAGAGTTGAAGATCTAAATTTTCTGAAAATTCAAGGGACACCAAGTAGGAGAGCTCTAATATTTCTGATGGTATTTGACCAGAAAATGAAGAATCAAAGAGGTCTGGATAAGATAACCTCGAAAGGTTGATTATTTATGGTGGGATTAATGAAGAATTAAGTTAATTATTAAAAGCAAGATTAAGCCACTCAAGATTTGCAAGGTTGAAAAGGCTGCTGCTAGAGTTGATAGGACCCTGGAGGCAGCTATTTAAGAGGTCAAGCTTGATGACATGACCAATGTTCTCATTGCACTGAACGCCGTCCCATAAGCAGCAACCAATATTTCCTTATTCTGTCCATGATTCTGTTTTAGGACGACATGGATCATACCAACCATAAGAAGTATATGTGTAGATGATGAGGCTTTCTTTACGTCTTCACTTTGTTAATTAACCTATACATTAGAAAAATTTATTTGGCTTTAATTATGATGCAAAAAGTGAAATTAGAGAAATGTATGGACCCAGTTTAAGGCAATTAAAGTTGTGAAAAAAAAATTTCTATGTATATCAATCATGTATAATTGAAATTTGGTTCCACAGTACAAGATGTTCCTTGCCATACAAATGGTGTGTATGTATGTAACCATTTGTTTTTTTTTTAAGGTATCCATGTAACCATTTTGAAAATCAAATGAATCCATGTGATTAATATAATAAAAAAATAAAATCTTCTTATGATCTAGACTCCTATGAATTTTTAAGAAATTTGTGTCACATATATTCAAGTGATAATTTGCATATTTTTGTATGAAGCACATATATATATACCATAGAACGTATCTGAAATAATTATAATCTTGCCTTCTACTCATTGAACGCAAGATCTTGATGTTTCAATTGTTGGGTTAATCATTGGTGATAAGATGATGCAGGAGGTCACATCACTTGCAAGGCCTTTAGTTAGGGGGTTCGCTAAATTTTTTGCCATGATGTCAAAACGTCAGTTATGACACGTAACTATATCTTAATGCCAATATGTCTTGAGTTGTCATTGTGGATTTGACTATTGCCTTAAACAGAGTTGTTTTGCGATTGTATGGATATAAGAGGCATTATTGGTTTGATCCAGCAAAAATGAAGCTGCTTCCAACACAAGATAAACCACAGCAAGCGAACCTTTTTTATGTTTTCCAAGCAGCAGACAAACTTGTAATACATTAACTACAATCACATATGTCTCAAGCAATTATTATTTATCTGAGCAACATTGATATTCATACCTTGATATTCTGCCATTGGTACTGCTGATTGGCTTGACAAGCAGCTGAAGCCATAAGAGAGGCAGGGCTGGATATCAAGCGCAAGGCACTCACCAAGTTAAGCTGGTTCACCAGGTTCCGGATTATCAGTAACAAGAAGTGATTGGCTGTTCTAGGCACCTAATCAAAAGCTGGAATATGTGAAATACTCAAATTTCTTGATGAAATATTATAGGTGCCGTGTGATGAATCAGTAGCATCCTCATCCTTTTTGAAAAGGAAAAGAGTTGCTATAGAAAAGAGTAACAGCAAAACTGATGCACTGTAATTGCTCGACTCCCAAATCTGCTAGTGTGAAATTAACAGACGTTATAATCCATTGGATCACTGAGAAGACAATCTCCACTGCCCCAATTAGCTGCCTCTCAAATTCTTGTCTGGTTGCGGCGGTAGCTCTTGCTAGAATACAAGCACAAACAGCAACGCCAAAACCAGGAAGGAAGCTCCACTTGCTTTTCTTGACTGGATCCTGTACATCTGCTATTGCCTCCAAGGCAAGATTACTGAGCAGCTCCCACAATGATGAGATTGATTCCAAGACATAACATTTCAGTTTATGTCCAACAAAGGCTGCGGGCCCCAACAGAAGATAACTAAATGTATCTCGCAAAGATGAAATCACGTCCGAGACAATATAGCCGAGTAGATATACCACAAATGATACGCCTAAGACACAAGATATGTAAATAGATTCCGTACAAGGGGAAGCACTGCAATTGTACGTTTCTTACACTTACCGAGTAACTTGTATACCTGGGATATAGAGGAAAAGATTAGTGAAAGTTATTAAAAAAATTTTAAAAAAAAATTTGGAAAACAACATTCTCGTAACATTGTTTTTTTCCCTTTCTCAGTGAAGTCTTGCTGATCAACAATGACGCTCTTCATTTCTTTTTCCTTAAGTAAGAAACTGGTGTACCTGTTATATTGGAAGCAGCTTTACATCCAAATCCAAATAGGAAATGGGAAATATCCAAATCCAAACAGGAAATAGGAAAGAACATGTAAGTCGAGTGGGGTATGTGCTACTTACATATTCGGTTTATGATGACATTCGAGCATTTTTCAAATATCAAAAAGCATTTTTTCAAAATTATGCAAGGAAGAAAAGTTTCAGTATCTTTACATGCTGGCCTTTGATGGTGGATCCAACAAATTCTTGAATTTCTCTAGCTTCGACAATGGATCCTACATCATCAACACATTCTTGAATTCTTCTAGATTCGGTAGCCTACAGTGGATTCACTTGCTGACACATCTTCTAGTTTCCTTTTTTTCATAAATCGAAATACAGCTATTTGAACATTCACTGCAACCCTGAACTTTTCCTGTCACACAACAGACAGCCATCTGTTTTAGTGTACTAAATTGAAAGTCATAATATATTGTGTAGTACTTATCAATCCAGTTCACACTGCATTTAAATTCTTAAGGTGCTGAAACTCTCTACAGTACATCAAGTTAATGAAAATTTGAGATATGATTTAAAACTTTCCCAGGGACAAATCCACGGTGGTTTTTGCTGGCCTACCAAGCCTTTGAAATTGTTTTGTCAATCATTAAGTGAACAAATTTAAGATCATCAATTGGAGCCCAATTGTATGCCAAACTTTGATTTTCTTACATCGATATATCGAAATCCAAACAGGAAAATGGATATTCGACCACTTTTCAAATATCAAAAGAGCAAAGTTTCAGTATCTTTACATCCTGGCCTTTGACTGCGGATCCTACATCATCAACACAGTCTTGAACTCTTCTAGCTTTGGTAGACTCAGTCAGAGTGTACTCTCTCTTGATGACACATCTTCTCGGCAACTCACTTGAAAATTTGTTAAATTTCAAGGTCTAGCAATTGCCGGTAGGTGAAATTACCAATTGAATGTGAAACTTTGACCCAAAAAGTACATGATACCAGAGATAATCTCTTCAATGAACTAAAATTTCCGGTGGAACCATGGGAATTCACCTGATAATTTGTTAAATTAAAGGTGAAGTTCTTCCAAAGAAAAAGGATTTCGAATGGAAGTGGGCAACTCACCCGATAATTTGTTGAATGAAAGGTCAATTTCTTTCAAAGAACGAAGGTTTCCAATTGAAACAAGTAGCTCATCCAACAAGTAATTTATTGAAAGGTCTAAATGAAAGAGCTTGGACAGATTACTGAGTGAAGATAGAATTCTTCTTAAAATTTGTAAAAAAAATAAAATAAAAATATTAATTAAGTAGAAAATTAAAAATAATAATATTTTATAATAATGAATCTAACCTTGCAATTGGCAACTTTCCAGTGAAAAATATATATATAACAATGGCATGGCATGTATATTAAAATTTAATTACCTTGCAATCCATAGTAATGGAGAGATAAAAATGTTAGAGAAGATAGATTTGCCAGGTTATGAGGTACCATTGAATGAATAGAAATATAACAAAGGTCAAGCGTTTTTAGATTGCTTAACTTCTCGACTAGATTTACGAGATTGGACTAGAGATGGCCAATGGGCTGGACGGCACAGCACGAAACAAGCACAGCACGGAATAAACATGTTTTGGTAGGGCACACGATATTGCATAGTACACACAGGCTAGGCTGGGCTGAGAATTTTAGTGGACTTAAAAGCACAGCACGACTGGAGATTGGTTAAAGCACAACACATGAAAGAACTTGCAATAAGCACGTTTCACCGGTGGATTAGTATGTGGCCCATGGGTCATCAATACCACACGAGCCAAATTATATGTAAGTAAAACTTCTTAATGAAAGTAAATTTAAGTAATGAAAGTAAATTTAAAATTTTATGATTTTACAAATAACTTGAAATTGAAAATTTCAATGTATTTTATTAGCGTAAGTTTTTTAAATTCATTTAATTCTCAGTTTAAAAAAATATTATTATTTTATGTTTGTAATTTATTAAATGAATAGATGATATCATGATTTTAATAAATAAAATTACAACTACGATGATTTTATAAACATATGCATTAATGTTATTATGAATTATAATTTATGACTCTATGTAAGTCCAAGTTAACAATTAAGTTAACTCTTAAGAAAATTTTTTTGTTGTTGTTAAGTATTAAAAAGAATTATAATACCGTAAGGTCTAATTTAGCAGTTAGTATTATATTTTGTTACTATTATTAGTTCATTATTATTAAATATATGCTTCAGTTTTAAACTTTTGATTCTATTGAATTTGACTAAAGACAAAAAAAAAAAACATGGTCTTAAAAAAAGTACACCAATAACTTGATATGTCCTCTTAAAAAAATGAAAAAAAAAAATTACCTGTCTCGCTTTTTTCTTAGGCACATCCTGGCATGGTATACGTGGGCTCAGTACGTGTGCTAGGCTGATCAAAATGAAAAACATTAGATACATCACCACACGGCACGAATCACATTGTGGGCACAACAACATGAGTCCGCCTTCCTTTGACGGCAAGCCCCGCCCATTAGCCATCTCTAGTTTAAGTTTATGGAGCTCAAGTGTTCTAACATGATATTCATTTAGTGATAGATCAAGGGACAATTAGTTGGAGAGCCCTAGAATTTTTGAGGGTATTAGACCAGATAAAAAAAGATCCAGAGAGGTTCAAGTATGATAATCTCGGAAGATTGATGATTTCTAGTGGGATTTTCAGAGGAATTGAAGTCATTAAAAGGAAGATTAAGCGGCTCAGGATGGAAAAGCTTGAAAAGGCTGCTGCTAGAGTTGATATAATCCTGAAGGCAGCTACTGGACAGGTCTAGCTTGATGAAATGACCATTGTTCTCTCTGCACTCAACGCTATCCCAAAAGCAGCAATGAGTGTTACCTTCTTCTGGCTTCCATGATGCCACTTCAGGATGCCATCCATATTCCGAAGCATCAAAATTACTGTAACTCTCATTAATGATGAGGCTTTCCTTGAACAGAAACAATGCAGAGCGCTCATCATTATGGCAGAGTGGCAACACAGAAGAAGCAGTGAAGTTAGCAACTGTAAAATTAAAAAAGATGAAGGAAAGAGCCATCTGTATAAATATTTGAATGATAAACATATAAAGGATAAACCCATGGTTTTCTCAAAATAAAATTTGTTGAACTTTATAGATATAAAGAAAGTTAAGTGCCTTGGTTTGCTTTTATAGGCAAATTGCAGCAATTCAAACATTATAATCAGTGGACTTTTTTTTTTTTTTTAAGTCAACAAAAGTTAGTCTTAATAATGTCCCTAATGTTATGTTTAGTCATGTGCATCATCACTAATGTAATGTTGAATGTGATGTGGGAAACTTTCACTATTAAGTCGCCACCGAAAACACGCTTATAGCAAAAGTGAGGAGACAATGAAAATGAGTAAAAGCAAACAATTGCAGCAATACGGTGTCGGGCTGTTGGCTTTTTAATTCTAACTTTTCTCCTTTTTCTTTTTCCCTTTTAACTAGACTTTAATAACACTCATATGCATCTAGGATGTAAGAAAAATATCCCTACACATACTTTTGTCTCAATATTTTTTTAATATAATTTGACAGTTTTACTTCTAATGAATTTAGATGATGGGTGGAGCTATTTGTGTTCAAAAATTATTATGAACATTCTCTTGCTCTGTACTAGAAATGGTCAAGGGGCTGTGCAGCATATGGCATGGCACAAGTACGGCACTGTCCATACAGTACGGCATGGTACGAGCACATTTTGGTAGGGCACCTGCTATGGCATGACAAGACGTGGTTAAGCTGGGCTAAGAATTTTAGACGCGTGGGCCTTAATAGCACGACATGATTTGAGAAGACTAAAGCATATTTTGTGAAAAGGCCTGCAATAAGCACGTTTCACTTTTTAATGAAAGTAAACTTAAAATTTTATGATTTTACAAATAATTTGAAATTGAATCTTTTAATGTATTTTATTTGTGTAAGTTTTTTAAATTCATTTAATTCTTATTTTAAAAAATGCTCTAATTGTTTTATGTTTGTAATTTATTAAATGAATAGATGATACCATGATTTTTAATAAATAAAATTATGAATATTATGATTTTATAAAATGTATACATTAATGTTATTATGGACTAGGATCCATGATTCTATGTAAATCCAAGTTAACAATTAAGTTAATCTTTAAGAAAAATTTATTATTATTGTTGTTGTTGTTAAATATTAGAAAAGAATTCTAATACCGTAGGGTCTAACTTAACAGTTAATATTACATTTTTGTAATATTATTAGTTTATTATTATTGAATATAGACTTGAGTTTTAAACTTTTGATTTTATTGAATTTGATTAAAAACACGCAGACCCAAAAAACAAAACATACATAGACTTAAAAAAGACATATCAATAGCTTGGTATGCCCTCTTAAAAAATAAAAAAGAAAAAGGAAAAAAGCTTGTTATGCTTTCTTTTTAAACACGGCCAACGGCACAGCACGAAGCACATGGTGAGCTGTGCCGTGCTGGCCCACGGCCCTTATAGGCCTTCCTCTACGGGCTCGACAAGGCCAGTTAGCCATCTCTACTCTGTAAACTCAAATATAATTTAAAAAATTCAAGTATTATTTTGTACACTCTTTAGAATTCTAAAAAAAAATCTCACTTAAAATTATTTAAATTAATTAACTTTATTTACTTAACACCAAAAAAGCTATTTAGCACACCCAATTTTTAAGAGATTTAACACATACTTACAGCAATATACAATAAAATAATTTGTGAATAAATTATTTAACACAATTTTAGTTATTAATTTTTGGTTTATTTATGTCCGATATTAGATTTTACATCCAAAACAAATTGCAGTAAGAACATAATAATAATAAAGTTTCTATAAATAGTGCCAAAAAGGAAAAGCAGTAGAAGAAGATGAAGAAGACCAAGGAGAAGAACCAAAAGAAGCATAAAAAATTTAAAAAAAAAAAGTTATTTTACAATACTTTTGTTTTATTCTATTTTGTGAAATTATCCTCCAATCACCTCAAGAATATAGAAAGTACATGTTACCACAACAAGTTTTTGATAATATGTTAGAACCAACTTAAGTTTTGTTTAGAAAAATTCTATGATGCCGTAGTTTTAATAGCGTAGTTATTGTGTATGGTTAGATTAGATCAACGATTCACAATAATTATAATATAATAAAAGAATTTAATTAAATTATATTTAACCGGTTACAAGCCGGTTAAATATTATTTTAAAAGTAAAATTTTACCGGTTTAAAATTAAAAAAAAAAAGATTTGCCTTTTAAAAGAATAAAAGATACCACCACTTTTTCGTTAACTTACTTAACCACCATTAAAAAATTTAATATGAAAGACCATTTTGTCTAATAATTCATTTAAGAAGGAAAATAATATTTTAGAAGGCTCCAGAGGTAAAATTTTCTTTTACCTTAAATTACTTAACTGTGGCTAATTGAATCATAGAAGGAACCTTCTGGTAAAATATTGGAAGCTTATTTCAATGGCCGTTGATATTTAATCAGATGCTGAGCCTGTTTAGATTTTAATACAATGCCATCATTTGTTCATTGTTTAATATAAGACCAATTTTTTTGCCGTTTTATGCATATTGCCGTAATCACTAACTGCATATACATAAAAAATCACTATGCCTTGAAGGCTTGTTAAGAATCGATAACCTATAGTTATGAAGAGACAAAAAAAAAAAAAAAAAGAATATTGCAAGCTAGTGGAAGACTATGATATCGTTTGTTTTTTAATATGAAATTTGAACGGATCTGAATGTTACTAAAGTCTGAATAGGTCTGAGTACATGTGTCAAAATAATATGTTTGTTTTTATTTTTTGATGTCTGAGTATAAGTGATAAGTTGTTTGTTTTCATAAACTTAAAACGTCTTAAATCTAATATTTTATACTTATGACCTCGAAGGTATTATATATACTTGAAGTTTAAATGGGTATATATTTACAGTCCTATCTAGTACTATAGTTTTATATGTTATAAATACTTATAAGGTAAGCATTTGATATATAATTTATGAAAAATGATTTTGATAAAGTTATTTTTTACAATTTAACATAATATTTATATTTAAAAAAAGTGTTGTCTAATAATAAAATAATTTGCTTAAAATTCAAACTGAATGTATGTTAAGTATTTAATACCAAGTAAAAATTGAGATCACAAAAAATTCTAATATATGATATCTAATAGTTAGGTAGGAAATAAGTACTCTAATGTAAAACTACAAAAAAGTATAAAACAACTCAAAAACTAATAAAATAAGTAAATTTTCCTATATAATAGTGAGCTAAATGACGATGTCAAATTGTAAATTTTGTGGTAATAGATAGTTGCCGATTAAATATGCCAGAGTTGTTTATATAGAGATGCAGGTGAGAACGGAATACGAATAAAAATAAAGTCTTTTCTTGCCAAGAATTAAACTGAATTTTGTAATTTTTGTTTTTGATGAACCAGTCAAAAGATTTGGATTCTGCAAGCAGTTTCACTTCCCAGCTAATAAAATTCTATTCAATTTTTGCAACATTTCAACTTTTGTGAAAATATTTATTGGCAATGTTTCTTAGTTGCCATTAATTATCAACTTTAGTGGCACATGAATGAGATTTGAAGAAGAAGAGATTAAAATGATTTAGTTTTTCTACCTATTTAGTACATTAATAGCCTTAGCTTCTCCGGTTAGCTGCAGACCGAGAAACCATAGATCAAATTGTAAAAGTCTCCAAAAGACATTGAAACAATATTCATAAACCCGGATATTAGCATAAAGCTTTTGGTACTAAAAATAAAAGAGCGTGTGTGTCAATATAGTATGAGATAGGAAGCACGTCCAAAGGCAGAGTGATGAACAAGCATATGGTGTCATTTCTTAGGATCACCTTCATTAATCATCAGAGATCAGTATCGTCAACATAGACAGGCTGGGGTTTGTTTCTGCATCCTCATCTCGAGTGAACATTGTCAAATCAATGGCTCCCCAAGCAGCAATATTATTTGGCAAATGAACCTAAAAAAAAAAAATACAAACTATCAAATTTTTTATACATATCTAATATCTTCATGGAGCTAGCCAATGTAAAGGATTACATAAATTATTTCCAAATCTACATAGGCACATTTGGGGACCTCATGCAAATAAATTATTGACCTACACAATGCAATCAAGTTAATGCAATCTCTCAATCTTCCATAATCCGCTTTTCCACAATATTCTACTCATGAAAGTGAATTAAACAAATGCTTCTTGATTCTTAAATTGTGTTCAGATTCATACCTGGATATTCTGCAACTGATATTGCAGATTGTGTCGATGATCAGCGGCTGGTGCCATAGTGGAGGCAAGGTTGTATATCATGTTCAAGACCCTCTCAGGGTTCCAACTTTCCACCATCATACCAATTAGGAAACGCTCATTAGATGTACTAGGTATAGCCTGAATAAGTGGAATATTTGTGACAGGCAAATCTCCATATAAATCATCGTCTGTGTGGCCTGATGAATCAGAAGAGTCCCCATCATTTCTGAAAGTAAACACAGCAACAATTATTGCGAAGACTAGAGGGAAAACCGATGTGCTAAAATTGTTCTTGACATGAATTTCTGCCAGAAGTAAATAAACTAGTGTAACAATCAACTGGACCACAGAGAAAGCTATTTCGACTGTCCTAACTAGTTGCTTCTGACTTTGTACGCCGGTTGCACCTCTGCTTCTTCCCATGATACGAGTATACATACACATAGCAAAACCAAATGCAGACAACAGAAATGCAGCAAGAAGGAAACCCCTCTTACTTTTCCCATACAGATCCAGTAAAAATGATGCTGCCTCCAACACAACATAAAACACAGCAAGTGAACATTTCCTATGTTTTCCAAGCAGCTGACAAACCTGTAATACAAAAACTACAATCATATATCTCAAGCAATTATTATTCATCTCAGCAACATTGATATTCATACCTTGATACTCTGCCATTGGTATTGCTGATTGACTTGATGAGCAGCTAGTGCCATAAGAGAGGCAGTGCTGGATATCAAGGGCAAGTCATTCACCAAGTTAAACTGGTTCACCAGGTTCCGGATTATCAGTAACAAGAAGCGATTGGCTCCGCTAGGCACATAATCAAAAGCTGGAACATGTGAAATCCTCAAATTTCTTGATGAAATATTATAGGCGCCGTGTGATGAATCAGCAGCATCCTCATCCTTTTTGAAAAGGAAAAGAGTTGCTATAGAAAAGAGTAGCAGCAAAACTGATGCACTGTAATTGATTTTGACTCCCGAATCTGCTAGTGTGAAATAAACAGATGTTATAATCCATTGGATCACCGAGAAGACAATCCTCACTGCCCCAATCAGCTGCCTCTGAAATTCTTCTCTGGTTGCTGCAGTCGTTCTTGCTAGAATACAAGCACAAACAGCAATACCAAAACTAAGAAGGAAGCTCCACTTGCTTTTCATGTCTAGATCCTGTACACCTGATAATGCCTCCAAGGCAAGATTACCGAACAGCTCCCACAATGATGAGATTGATTCCAAGACATAATAATTCACTTTATGTCGAACAAATGACGTGAGCCCCAACAGAAGATAACTAAATGTATCTCGCAAAGATGAAATCACTTCCGAGACAAGATAGCTGAGTAGATATACTACAAATGATGTACCCTCCAACATAAGATATGTAAATAGATTCCGTACAAGGGGAAGCACTGCAATTGTACGTCTTTTACACTTACTGAGTAACTTATATACCTGGGATATAGAGGAAAGATTAGTTAAATTTTTTTAAAAACTAATTTTTTTTTTTCTTTTTCTTTCTCAATGAAGTCTTGCTAATCAATAATGACGCTCTTCATTTCTTTTCCCTTAAGTAAGAAACTGGTGTATCTGTCATTTGGAAAGCAGCTTTATATCCAAATCCAAACAGGAAATGGGAAAGAACATATAAATCAAGTGGGGTACGTGCTACTTACATGTTTAGTTTATGATGACATTCGAGCATTTTTCAAATGTCAAAAAGCATATTTTCAAAATTATGCAAGGAAGAAAAGTTTCAGTATCTTTACATGCTGGCCTTTGATGGTGGATGCAACAAGTTCTTGAATTCCTCTAGCTTTGACAGTGGATCCTACGTCATCAACACATTCTTGAATTCTTCTAGATTCGGCAGCCTCTGATACAGTGTATTCACTTGATGACACATCTTCTAGCTCCTTTTTTTCCATAAATTGATGTGCAGCTAAATGAACATTCACTGCAACCCTGATTTTTTCCTGTAACACAACAGACCGCGTCGGTTTAGTATACTAAATTGAATATCATAATATATTGTGCAGTACTTATCAATCCAGTTCACATTGCATTTAAATTCCTACAGTACTGAAACTCTCTACAGTACACCAAGTTAACGAAAATTTGAGATATGATTTAAAATTTTCCCAAGGACAAATCCAGGGTGATTTTGGCTGACCTACGAAGTCTTTGAAATTGATTTTCATTCATTAAGTGAAAGATTTTAAGATCATAAATTAGAGCTCAATTGTATGCCAAACTTTGATCTTCTTACCTCGATATATCCAAATCCAAACGGGAAAATGGATATTCGACCATTTTTTCAAATTCAAAAGAGCAAAGTTTCAGTATCTTTACATCCTGGCCTTTGACTGTGGATCCTACATCATCAACAAAAGCTTGAACTCTTCTAGCTTTGGCAGCCTCAGTCAGAATGTACTCTCTTGATAACACATCTTCTAGTTTATGTTTGTTGATATACTGAAGTGCAGCGTTTTGATTTTTGAACATAATTAATTATCAGTATGCATAGCATAAATAATGAGCAAAACAGGGCCTAATGTGAAGAGACCAAAACAACATTTTTGCATAAGCATTTGCAGCAAGTATCCATGTCTTTCGAGTTACTTTACAGTGCTATATAATTAAGTTTCTCCATAACACTAATTATTTCCACAAATTTTTCATTTACTTTAGCTTCAATCAATCCATCAGAGTGCTAGTTATTAAGAATTTCAGGTTCAATGAGCCTCTCAAGCCGAAAGAATAAATTGACAGCCAAAGGTAAAACTGAAACAAGTACAGAAATGAAACCTGACTGGAGCGTCGGATGGCTTCGGCTTCCGATCTCTTGGCGAGATTAGCAGTGAAACGAAACCTCCGTTTCGGATTTTTCACAATTCCAGAGAGTATCCTCCATCTCTGTAACGCTTCTTCTGATGAGTTGTTCGGCTTCACAGATCCAAAATTCTCATTCAAATAGTTCTCCATTCCAAGTCCTGCTGCTGTTCTCCTTATTCAATCTTCACAACAAAACCAAACTTCATAATTAACAAAACATTAAAGAAATTGAAACAGCATCAGTGCTCGCCATACGTGAAAATCATTAGAGGTGAAAAATACCAACACTTAAATATCTGCTGCTGCACTGCTCTAGCTAAAATATGTTAAGAAGCTCATTCATGCAATGTGGTCAGCAAAGCAGAGGATCATAGCAGCAGCAGCAGCATTCAGTTACAGATGGATGACATGGCTTGCCAGCTGTCACCTTGTGGTTATATATAGTTTTATAAATTATAAAAAATATTATTATAAATCATATTTACCAAACAGAGTTAAATGTTATATTATAGCTATAGATTTTTTTCAACAACTATAAATTAGAAGTCACAACATTTCAATACTAAATAAAACCCAAAGTCTTGGTTCAGTATAAATCAAGTTTGATGGGCTTTTGGCAACTCTATGTCAGATCACATCTGTCATCTTTTTCCATTTTTTATCGAGTCAATGTCGGCGAGATGATCATAGCTTTGTGTGTTATTGTAATACACATTTTTTTTCATAAATACAATAAGATACCATAAGTTTAATTATACAATCATAATATTTTATCAAATATTCATAATAGGGAGTGATTGTTACTACGTAAGTTGTAAAATTTTGTGGAGTGATCCAAATTAAAGATTTGATCCCCGTTCACATGAGTGGGCAAAGGATTAGATTACTATGAAAAAAATATAATTTATTTTCTAGTTTCACAAATTCCCAACTGTGAATTAAACTTATGTTAATGCCTAAAACAGTCTCCCTCTTCGTAAAACTAATGTCAAATTAATGAACAACCTTTTTGCCCCTTCTTGGCCATTATTGTTTTGGTTGAAAAATAAAATAAAATTCAGAGGATATATACGATTTTTCTCGAAAATTACTAATCTTAAAGGCTAGGAGAGAGAGACTCAAGAGGCTTGAGTTAGATTATTTAAATTAAATTTGAAAAAAAAATAGATTTTTAATAATTTCAATTAGATAAAATAATTAATTAATTTTTATAAAAAATAAATTATTTTATGCCTTTCGTTTATATTTTTTAAGATTAAGATGGGAATTTAGTTTAATTATTAGATTTTAACTCATGAGATCAACCAATTAATATCTTGTTTTTGTTCAACAAAAATATAAAAATGCAAGGAATAAGTTGCAATTAAGAAATATTAAAATTAGTTGCAAGTCAAAAATGCTAATTTGTCAATAATTTACAATATTGTAAAATTCTGAATTCACAAAATTTACTAGGGACTTACAGGCTAGATGGCTACATGTTTTTACTAAATGACTCCTTAGAAAATTGGAAAGCTAGTCTGCAACATGTAGTCACAATTTCAACTACAGAAGCTGAATATACAGCAGCCACTGAGTCAGTTAAAGAAGCCCGGTGGCTTAAAGGGCTGGTAGCTGAACTTGGCCTCAAACAAGAGTTTATTCCGATCTCTTGCGACAGCTCCAGTGCTTTGCATCTCTACAAAAACCCAGCACATCATGGAAAAACCAAGCACATAGGTATAAAGCTTCACTTTATAAGGAATGAAGTGTCAAGAGAGGTGATTAAGATGATTAAAGTCCCTACTGATAATAACCCCCCTGACATGCTTACTAGGGTGGTTTTATTTGCTAAGTTCAGAAAGTGTTTGAGCTTAGCTGGGGTCTGCAGCCTCTGAGTTGCATGGCGTGGTGAAAGAATCAGAGTTAGGCGTTTGATTCAAGGTGGAGAATTGTAGAGTCTGTGAATTCAAACGCAGACCAGAGCAAAAATGACAGTGTGTTGAGTAATTGGTTAATTCTGTTATGAAGTCACGCGAGGGGGCTCGTGTTCACTTAATCCAAAACAGCATCAAAGACTCACGTTTTTCGGTCATAACGGTGGCAAGACTTGCACGTGCTAGGTCACGTGATTACTCAAGCATTTTCAAGTTCGTTATAATGATTTTGGATGTGTAAAGAGACAGTGCAGTGTCGATTGCTTGCTAAGCTGCTGTTGTATAAAGCTGGTTTTTCAACTCATTTTCTAGGTGGTTCTAGAGAAAGTTTGTTCCTGGGCTCTGTAATCTCAGCGGTGAGTTCTTATAAATTCTTCATTGAATCAATCAATAAACTAGCTCTGACGGTTTCATTTGTGGGTGTAAGTCTTGCAAAAGACTGAACCACGTAATCTCGAGCGCTCTTTGGGTTTTTGCTTCTGATTTTACTTCATTGTTGTTTTTATTTCAATTCTTGAGTGATTAAGTTTGTTTAGTGAGTATTGAATCAATTAGTTTCATCTTTGTGCTTGCGTGCAACTTGTATTGATCTTGCTCGAGATCTTGGGCAGAGTACTGATTTGATAAGTATAGGAGTCAGATCAATCTCTTCAATAAGTAATAACAATGTTGTATTACTAAAATATCACCAGATTTCTAGCTGCTTTTAAGCTCTTTGAATTGCCCTTGATAATTGAACTTGGAGAAATTTTCAGTTTCTTTTGATTCCGAGGCATCATCATCAATCTTTTCATCAGCAATATATATTTGGCATATGAACTAAAATAGTTCTTGCAATAATAAGGGAAACTCCTGTTATTGGAGTCAGTATTTTATGTTAAATGCGGAAAAAAAAATTAAAAAATGAAAAAGAGCTGCAACAGAGGAGAGCAGAGAAGAAAAGCTTGGACACATCTTTAGAAAATACACACACACACATGTATATATTTCAAAGGAAATCGCCTTGGTCCATTTTAGAAATTGTTTTTACCATTTGGGAACCAAGTAAATTTTGAATGTGTCATTTCATTTCTGCTGTTAAAATCGTAATGGGAAAAACACGTTGTTGAACTGTTGAAGGGGTATATGTGTTCTCATTTATTTTACCATTTGGGACGCCAGTAAATTTTGAATAAGCCACTTTATTTGTTTTGCAATAGTCTCAAAAACAACAAGGGTGATGCAATTTGGTATGTGGCACGAGATCATCGTGTAGGAGCAAGTAAGAAAGTAATTACAAAAAAAAATTAAACAAAAAGGAAAACACTGACCTTAATTATACAAAAAAATGGAAAAGTCAAACATTCAACTTATGTTCCTGTTTTCTAGATTTGAAGATGACTGATGAGACCATTCAGAGACAATTTGGAAGACTTGTTGATCTTTTCCTTCAAAACGGAAAAGTTACTTGTGCGAATTCACCAAATGCAGCCTGATGATTACAATTATGTTCATAATCATACATGGACATTCCGATTCCGCATGTGAAGACCAGCAGCTGGGGCCATAGACAAGCTGCTGTTTGCTTCCGCGTCCTTTGCAACAATATTTGGCTTATGAACCTAAAATGGATATAAACTATCAAATATTTGATATCTGCACTGATGTAGCCATAGTACTGCTAAAACAATCTTCAATTACATAAAAGATTTCTAATTCTACAGAGGCCCTCTAGTACAAACAAATTATAAAAGCAATCTGTTAAGAGACCTCAAACAACTAAATTATTGATCACTTATGCAATGCAATCAAGCTAACGCAATCTCACAATCTTCATATTTCCTTTTTGCACATTAGAGGAAAAGCTTATTGTCTTGTGCAGTTTTCTTTAAATTCGTAGGAGCTCAGTGAGGTGATAAATTACGTATGTGAATCCACCAAATTGCAGGTCAATGATTACATTTATGTTCACAATCATACCTGGATATTCTGCAATTGATGGTCTTCAACTGAGGCAGTAGACAACCTGCCATTTGCTTCCATGTCCTCAAAAAAAGTATTTGGGTTATGGTCCTAAAAATACAAACAATCAAATATTTGATATCCGTTCTGATCTAGACATAGTACTACTAAAACAATCGTTAATTATATAAAGGATTTCTAAATCTAACAGAGGCACTCCAGCGCTGAAAATACAAATTACAAAATCAATCTTTTAGAGACCTTTAACAACTGAATTATTGACTTACGCAACGCATTCAAGTTTAATGCAATCCCACAATTCTTATGCTTCCTTCTTGCATAATATTCAAAAGCTTACCATCTCATGCAGCTTGTAAACTTAATAAGACAGAAAGAAAGCAAAATAAAAAAGAAAAATAAAAAGGAAAGAGAGACAACTGACGCAAAGTTGCATTTCAATATATAAAAGAAATACAGAAGAAGGTTTTTATATGTAGTTGGTGATAAGCCCCTGCATAAAAGGAATGCCTTGATTACATATAAGTGCTAAAGATCATCAAGTAAATGGCTAAAATTAACCAAGGATCAACATATTTAATCTCCAATATCATGGAATCCCTAGAATCAAGCATAATTGCCATGCCATAATATACTCTAACACAACTTTAAATTTGTAAGAGCTCATAGAGATGATAAGTTTCTTACGTGAATTCACCAAGTGCTGCTAGATATTTACAATTATGTTCACAATCATACCTGTAAATCCTGCAGTTCATGATCAGCCGCTGGGGCCATATGAGAGCTGGGAAGGCCTGATAAATCAGAAACTTCCCGAACATATATGATATTAAACGCAGCAACAACTACAGCAAAGACTAGTGGGAAAACGGATGCATTAAATTTGTTCTTGACACCCAATTCTGCCAGAATAAAATTAGCAAGCGTAACAACCAACTGGACGACGGAGAAAGAAATTTCCACCATCCAAACTAGTTGTGTCTGCCAATGTACTCTGGTTGCAGCTCTGGTTCTTCGCATGATACAAGTATACATACTAATAGCAAAACCAAATGCTGACAAAACAAATGCAGCAAGAAGAATTCGCCACTTCATTTTCCCAATTATATCAAGTGAAAATGATGCTGCTTCCAACAGAACATAAAACAATGCGAGTGCACATTTCTTGTAGTTATCAAGTAGCTTAGAAACCTGTAATACAAAGACTACAATTATACATCTAAAGCAATTATTATGAAGCTTGTTTAATGAAATGTTTTGTCATTCAGTTAATGAAAAGTTTTAAACTCAGAAACCGGAGCCCAATTGGATGCAAAACTTTGATATTCTTACCTCAACGTATCCAAATCCAAACTGGAAAATGGATATTCGACCATTTTTCAAGCATCAAAGGAGAATGTTTTCAAAATTAATTAGCAAGGAAGAAAAGTTTCAGTATCTTTACATTTTGCCTATTAACAGTGGATCCAACGTCATCAACGGATTCTTGATTTCTTCTAGCTTCGGAAGCCTCGGTCAGAATGTGCTCTATTGATGACACGTGTTCTAGTTCAGATTCTTCATCCCTACTAGCTTCGGCGGCGTCGGTCAGAAGGTGCTCTCTTACTGACTCATCTTCTGGTTCAGATTTTGTTCTAAGTTGACCTGCAGCAGCCATAAATTGAAGTCCAGCTTTTTCAACAAAAAGTCGAACCCTTATTTTCTGCTGTAAGAAACACAACGGAGCAGCCTTGAGTTTGGCGTACTAAATTCAATACCATAATCATTCCAGTTCACTCTGCGTTTAAATATTTAAGGTACCGAAACTCTCAATAGTTCACCAAGTTGACAACAAATATAAAACTGCAAGTGTTGGTTTTAAAAAGTCCCAATAGCCTCAATGAAACCGACCTACCTTAGTTTTGCGTCTTTTCTCCTTGGCTTCCGATCTCTTGGCGAGAGCAGCAGCGACACGAAGCCTCTGGTTCCGATTTTTCACAATTTCATAGAGTCTCCCCCATCTCTGTGACGCTTCTTCTGATGAGTTCTTCGGCTTCACGGATCCAAAATTCTCATTCAAATAGTTCTCCATTCCAAATCCTGCTGTTGCTCTCCTTCTTCAATCTTCACAACAAAACCATCAGGCATTTGGTAAAAGCTGATGAATTGGGTATAAAGCTAGGGAATGGACATCGCTGACCAAGACCGGTGCTTTCTTTTCTTTTGAATTTTTGGTCAACGTGACCAAAATCAGAGTGTTGATCGACGTCCAGTGTCCGTACAAGTAGACGGTTCTGCTCTTCCATGCAGTTGGTGATACAGTGCTCGAGCGGGAACAAAGGCCGGACCCGGCCCTCCCTATATTTTTAAAAAATAAATTTCTACATTATAATAATAAATTAAAATTTAAAAATAAAGGAAAAACTTAAATTCTTAATTTATATAAATCAATAATGATTCAAAAAACTTAAAATCATAATTCTAAACTTTGTACTCGTTAATTAATTAAGAGAGTATTTAAATTAAAAAATCTATTATTAAAAAATTAAATCTCTAAATTTTTATTTGCTTCATTTTCTTTATTTATCTTTTTAGTTTGAAATATTTATTTTCTCTAATTCATTAGTGATTATAACAATTTGTTGATTATTAACTTATTCTAAGTTTACAATAACTAAAAAAATTTTAAAAAAAATATATGAAAGCACAGCCATGGCCCAACCCTTATACTTCTCCTAAAATGGCTTGGACCTGTGTTTGGAAAAGCAAAAGGAGATAAGGACCAGTTTGGTAATGCTTTAATTTTTAAAATAATTGTTATTAGTTATACTATATAAATAATTAGCTATGATGAGAATCGTTCGATAAGATTTTGTTTTAAAAGTACTTTGAATTTTAAAATTTATTTTTAAAAGTATTTTAAATTTTAAAAGCAGTCATATATATTTAATAAATCTTATTGTTTAAATGTTGTAAAAATGTAAATAACTAAAATTGTACATAATGTTGAATAAAATTTATTTGCATATTTATAAACATATAAATATAATATATTTTTGTCATGTATGTATACATAATAATTGATAACTAAAATAAATATTTTATATTATTAATTTTAGTTTTTTATTTAGTTATCTTAATATACTTAGTAGTAGTAATAATAATAATAATAATTTATTTAAAACTAATAATTTATTTCCTAATGATTAACGATAATTTTTAGTTTTTATAATATATAAGATATATAAAATTATATTAAATATAAAACTTATTCTCAAAATTAATATCTCATCCCTTTTTTCCCTGTGTGTATGGTACTTCTCATTTTTTGTCAAAGAAGAGAGATTTCATTTACTCTATTTGATGTATTTAAAGATTTCGAGGACAACTCTTATTGATCGATGGTTGCGTATGTGTCTGGTGGAGTCACTGTAGGATTTAGATCGTCCATAAACTGCCCAAAAAGCAAACATAATGTTTTTTCTTCTAATAAATTTCTATCAGCCAGTTAGATATCAGCATAGCTTTCTTATTTGGGTCTAAAGCGGATATCAAAAAATACAAGTGGTGTCTTTGGGTAAATATCATAATTTTTATTCAAAGTAGGATCATCAAACCTGCCCATTGGGGGTTTCTTTCCTTTCATTTTCAATGATTAATTTGTCATCTAATGGGTCAATAATTTTGCCTCTTTTCTCTCCTTTCCCACTATATATATATATATATCTATATATATATATAGCCTATTCACTAAAGTCTTCCTTCACGCATGTTGAATATTTTGCATGCTCAATACCCTTCGTCATTGATGTTGATATACCGTCCAGCGATTTAGGCTGATCCGTTTGATCACAACAACAAAAATATAGGTATATTTGACATTTATATTTATCACCTTATTAAATATTATGTATGCCTCTAAAATATATGACAGCGCGCGCAAGCATGAAACATATTTGATGGCTTTTAAATTAAGCATTAGGTGTTAAAATTATTAAAAACAAAAAACTGATTTGCCTTATTAAGTGACAAATGCTACTTAAAAAAAGTGAAAAATAAAACAAATAAACAATGGATTTTGTCCCATGCCCATTTCTCTTCTTCGCAAACCACAAAACACAAACGCTCCTCACAAAACGATGAATTAATCGAGCTCGTCGTCGGCCGTTGCCATTTCTCTTCTCTTATGAAAGCTTCTCCACAGCCAGTATTAAAATGCTGAGCCTCTATCTTAATATGCAAAAATGGAGAAAAGAGGTTAGAGGTGGAGCCACCAGTGGTTGGCGATCACACTCTGATGACCAGGTTAGTCTTAGGGCTATTTTTGATGTCAAGAGCTTGCAAATTCTTAACAATGGTGGCTGGAGATTGAAGTAAGCCTCAATCTTGTGTTATGTGTGTATTTTTGTTGAATGAGAGAAATAGAACTTAAGTATCTTTTTGTGGACTGCCCAGGGTGCTTGGCTGCCATGCCACGTAGCACATTTTTATTGGCATTCTTTACTGCTTTTGCAGGGATTTTCTTGCCCTCTTGCTCATGTGTCTGTTGGGCTCTTTGGAGCATACTTCACTACTACAAAATGAGGTTTTTATGACAGAATTTTATTATTAGAAGTTTGGAACTAACAAAATCTTGTGACAGATATATATACTTTAGATTTTTTGACAGATATAAATAGATATAAGTTTGAGGTTTGAAAATTTTGATTACTCTAACAAAAATTAGTGATAGAACTCTGTCACGAAATAATAATTGAAGTGCTTCTTGACATAATTTTTATCATAGAATTAAATCTTCACGCCACGTCAACTTAAACAAATGATGTATTTATTTTATTCTTTTATTTTTTATTCCACATCAGCAGTAACTAAGAGCATCAACTTTTGGACTTTTAGTAAGACTTGCCAAAATTCTATCAAATAGTTAACTATATATAATTTATTTTGCCACGTTTGCTGATAAAAAATTAATATTATATTAAAAATTAATTTACCTTTTTTTTATGTTATATATAGTGGCGCCTTTTTATGGCGCCTAAATTTTAGGCGCGTGTTTTTTTCTTTACTTTTTTCACAATTTATTGTGAAAAGATTCTCTTGAATTAAAACGGTGTAGTTTTATACGGAGTAAACTATCGTTTTACTCAATAGCAAGAAAATGCTGCAACTATTTTCACTTGGTAAATTTTTTCTCTTTTCATTCTCTCTTTCGACAACCCTCACTCTCAAAAACCAAGAAAAAAAAAAAGAAGAATATACTTCATGCTCTAATTCAGAATTCTAATATTTGTAGAAACAAAATCAGTTCTCTACACTTAAAAGATGGAATTTGGGAACTGTTTCGAAAGCTTCTATTTTGGTTAAAGAAAATTCACGGTTTGAAGAATGATTGGCGTGACCTGCTGAAGTTTTTAAAGTTTATCCTACGATTTTAGGTAAAAGCAGCATCACTTTTCAGTTCTCTCTCTTTTTTTTTTTGTTTAACATTTGTGTCGATTATGCCTAAATTTAGTGGTGCCGATGATTTTGGGACCTAGGGTCCGCAATCTTTTTGTCTCTTGATGCAAAATTGTTTGGCTTCGTTGCTAAGGGAAACATTTGTGGGAAACACATTGAATTAAAAATGAGAGTGTGGTCCCTTTTTTATTCTTGGGTATTTGAAAATTTGCACACGTTGAGGTTTTTAATAGACAAAAGACTGCATATTTGTGCTTTTGTCTTTATAAACTATGGTAAAATTTTAGTAATTTTGTACAATGATAGTGGTCCCTTGAAGCTCCACTTTTATTTTTTTTTTTTAATTTCAGGATACCTTATTTCACAATTGATGCTGGTTCCAATCTTTGTCTTTGACTTTTTGTTAGCTAATGAAACTATGGTCCCTTTCTCTTTTTTAACCAGAAGAAAGTACATATAGAAAAACAAAAAAGAAGTATTATTTGATACTCTAATTCATTTGTATTGCAATTAGAAGAAACAAAAGAATTCAAAAGATGCATAAATTAAAAAGAACGATTATTGATTACAACTGATGGTATTACTACTAGTAGTAGAATAAGTAAAAAGAGAGGAATTATTTTTTAAAGTTTTTTGCTACATTTTAAGGAAATTTTTTTTTTGGTACATATGACTTTTTGTATTTTCCAAAATTCCATTGCCGTGACAATTAAATTTGACCTCCTTGGAGCTAAATATTTGTTTTGTTTCATAATATGTGTTTTTGTTTTTTGCTTCAGGCTTGTCTTCAGTTACTGCTGCTTTGTAAAGTTGTGGAATTTTTGACAGTGCTTCTAGTTTTGAATAAGGTAATTTCTTAATTATAAGTTATTTTGTGTGAATTAAGTTGATTTGATTTAGATTTTTTTCCTCCGAATTAATGTATTTCTTTTTACTTGGATCATTTGATGTTGATTTTTAATAATTTTGTTTGTTTATATGTTAGTTATAGGTTTAACTTTGTGTTTGGAATATAGCATGTGCTAGATGACCCCTTTACTTATACAACAATGATGAATAATTTATCTCTGTGCTTTTGGCACAAAGTAAAGTTTTTGCAAATGGTATCAAGTAATAATTCTTACTTTGTAGTTGACCATTCATATGTTTTGGATTTATCCAAAAATCAAGTAACTGTTAAAGATGTAGAACTAATCAACATCCTCATTCTTAACACTTTGCACGATAAATTATAGCCACCTTCTTCATCCCTTAGAAAAATGGGAAAATAAAATATACACAAGTACAGAGCAAAAGTTTTCTGGACTGAAATTAATAGTAAAAGTAGTAAAAGTTATAGTAAAAATTGGTAAAAGTTAAAGTGACAGAGCTAACTCATAAAAGAATATGTTTTATTAGTAAAAGTTACAAGCACCTATTATATAAACTAATGTTCTCAAACAATTATTTCTTATATTTGATTATCCAAAATTGTTGTTTTCATGATTTACTTGGAAAAGTAATGATTAATCACTAATATAGAAACAATAAGCAGGTTGTAATGTGTTAAATGTTATTATTGTTATTATTACTACTACTACATAATAATACCATTATCTTTTGTTTTATTTAACGTATTGCAACCCAATTATTCTCTTCCCACCTATGTAGCTCAAGCCTTAGATCTCTTGTTTTTAATATAAGAAATTTTACCATTCCAACTAAATGGCACCCACTATTATTACTATTACTTAAATTTTTTCATATTTCTACTACTATTATATAATTAGTATTCATTAAATTAATTAAAATACTCAAATATGTCATGTCTTTTCAGGGAGATATTTTGTACTTCATACAATGGATAAATCATGGATGTCATCTAATAGGAAGTCTATTGCTTATGAAAAAGGGGTTGCTAGCTTCATTAAGTATGCCATTCAAAATTCTGATAACCCTAACTTGATAAGATGTCCATGTGAAAAATGTGTGAATATGATATATCGAGCACCTCGAGAGGTAGTGGATCATTTATTTGTGAATGGTATTGATATAAGTTACACAAATTGGTCTTGGCATGGAGAGAAGACAACATTCTCATGTGAAGACCACTATGATGACCAAAATACCAACAATGACTTTGCTGCCACTGTTGAAATGGTGCATGATGCCTTTAGATATTGTGATAATGATGTTGAGTCATTTAGGGATTTATTAGAAGATGCTGAGAAGCCTTTATATCCTGGTTGCAGTAAATATACAAAATTATCTGGTTTATTGAAATTGCACAATGTAAAAGGGAGATATGGTTGGTCAGATAAAAGTTTTTCGGAATTGCTCATTTGCCTTAAAGATATTTTTCCAGAAGAGAATCTATTACCTTTATCTATTTATGAGGCTAAAAAGACAATGAGCGTATTGGGTGTGCAATATGAGAAAATACATGCATGTCCCAATGATTGTATTCTCTATCGAAAGAACTATGAAAATCTTGTTGAATGCCCTTCTTGTGGGCAATCAAGATGGAAGAATCAAAGTAAGCACATGGATAAGAAAAAACTGAAGGTTCCTGCAAAGGTCTTGTGGTATTTTCCTATCATTCCTAGGTTGAGACGCTTGTTTCAATCTCCCGAGACCGCAAAGGACTTGACTTGGCATTCACATGGTAGAGAAAATGATGGTATGCTTCGTCATCCTGCTGACTCTCCTTCATGGAAATTAGTCAACAAATTGTGGCCTGATTTTGCCTCTGAGATTAGAAACATTAGGTTTGCTCTTTGTTCTGATGGGATCAATCCTTTTGGTACCCTTAGTAGCCAGTACAGTTGTTGGCCAGTTATACTTGTTAATTATAACCTTCCACCTTGGTTGTGCATGAAAAGGAAGTTCTTGATGTTGTCTCTATTGATCTCTGGTCCGCGACAGCCTGGGAATGATATTGATGTGTACTTAGCACCGTTGATTG
Organism: Murraya paniculata; assembly: GCA_030449075.1. Lineage (NCBI taxonomy): Eukaryota > Viridiplantae > Streptophyta > Magnoliopsida > Sapindales > Rutaceae > Murraya > Murraya paniculata. The sequence goes on along the minus strand of JAEVFN010000088.1, from coordinate 846,565 downwards.
ATGATTTGAAAATTTTATGGGATGTGGGCATTGAAGCCTATGATGCAATTAAGCAAGAGTCTTTCACTTTACGTGCCATGTTAATGTGGACCATAAGCGACTTCCCTGCATATGGTAATTTATCTGGTTGTGTTACAAAGGGATATTATGCTTGTCCAATTTGCAAGGAAGGAACTAATGCACGATGGCTGTCTCATAGTAATAAAATGGTATATATGGGCCACCGACGATTTCTTCGATGTGGTCATCCTTTTAGAGGCAAAACAAAGGCTTTTAACAATGAAGTAGAGACTGGGTTCCCTCCTGAACCATTGACTGGCGAACAAATTTTAAAGATGATTGATGGCATTGACTACACATATGGGAAGAACAAGAAAAAAATGAAACGGAACAAACAGATAAGTAGTGTAAAATGTGCTGCAAAGTTGTGTTATAAAAAGAAATCAATTTTTTTTGAGCTTGTTTATTGGAAACATTTACTTGTGCGACATCAATTAGATGTGATGCATATTGAAAAAAATGTATGTGAGAGTATTTATGGCACTCTATTAAATATTCCCGGTAAGACTAAAGATGGTCTCAAAGCAAGATTAGATCTTGTGGAGTTGAAGATAAGGCCTGAGTTAACTCCAAAAAATGAGGGCAACAATATAGTTCTACCACCAGCATGTTTCTCATTAAGTAGAGAGGAGAAAATGAAGTTTTGCCAGACCTTAGTAGATATCAAGGTCCCTGAGGGGTACTGTTCAAACTTTAGAAATCTTGTGTCTATGTCAGATTTGAAGCTTCATGGTTTAAAGTCTCATGACTGTCATGTTCTAATGCAGCAAATCTTACCCTTAGCAATAAGGTCAATTTTACCAAAACATGTTAGATATGTCATCATAAGACTTTGCTTTTTCTTCAATGCTTTGTGTAATACTGTTGTTGACCCAAGTAAGCTTGATCAATTACAACGTGACATTGTTGAAACTGTGTGCATGTTGGAAACAACTTTTATGCCTTGCTTTTTCGACATCATGATTCATTTGACTGTTCATCTAGTAGAAGAAGTTAGGCTTTGTGGTCCGGTGTATCTTAGGTGGATGTACCCATTTGAAAGGGAAATGAAACCTCTGAAAGGTTATGTCCGTAATCGCAACCGTCCTGAAGGATGTATAGCTGAGTGTTACATGGTTGAAGAAGCAATGGAATTTTGTGCTGATTTCCTATCAGTTTTAAATGCAATTGGAAATCCACCAGGACAAAAGGACATGATGTTAATTGAAAAGCCTTTAACAAGTGGAGTAATGGTGGAAGTTCATCATGAACTGTTGGAGCAATGCACATCGTTATGTGTTACAAAACACAACAGAGGTTCAACCTTATATTGAGTAAGATTCTGTTAACTTTTTTATATGCTTTGTCATTTAAAACTTATAATTTATAAAGATTAATATCAATTTTACATTTTTTCAGCGAACACATGAGGTGGTTAAAGAAACAATATCCTCGTAAATCAAAAAATACAAAATGGTTGCAAGACCAGCACCATCGTACCTTTACATACTGGTTAGATGAAAAGGTTAGCAGCTGTCCAAGTTCTTTTAAATAAGGAAAATCTTTAACCTTTTAGTAATACAATACTAACAAATCTAATACATCTAGGTGTCAAATGCACAAATAAATGGTGAACTAATTTCAAATTCATTGTGGTGGTTATCACGAGGACCTCGCCCAAATGTGATTAAATATCCAGGATATCTTATAAATGGGTTTTATTTTCTAGCACGAGATCGAGATATGAATCGAGTGACTCAAAATAGTGGTGTAACTGTTGTGGCAAACACGATGCAAATTGCAAGTGCGAAAGACAAAAATCCTATAGTTAGTGACGTGACATATTATGGGGTTATCAATGAGATATGGGATATTGATTATACTATGTTCAAGGTCTTGGTGTTTATGGTTGATTGGGTTGACAGTGGCAATGGTGTTCATGTTGATGATCTTGGTTTCACCTCTGTTGAACTCGGTCGGATAGGTCATAAAAATGATTTGTTTATCTTAGCTTCTCAAGCAAAGCAAGTATTTTATGTAGCTGATCAACAAGATGAACGACTTTCAATTGTCTGTGCAATGGCCCAAAAGGTCAATGAATCTATAGCAAATAAAGTTGAGGAAGACAACATCATTGAACATCCTCCTTTTTTAAATGAAGCACCAACTGTTAATTCATTTGATAAGGAAGATGAAGATGTTAAAATCTATCATCGCCCAGGCTGGCCAAGTGTTAGGGTTGATAATTAAAAATCAACAGAATAAGCCATGTTGAATTTACATTGTAGTAAGTATTTTATTTATTTATTTATTTTAGTTTTATTAGTAGCTGGTTTTGTTGGTTTTATTTTTATTAAATATTTTCAGCTGTTGATAATACATTCATTATTTGTGATTAATGGTTGTATATATATATTTTAGTTAAATTAACGTTAAGGTTGAGCAATACTAATAATTTTCATCTTTCTTTTCTAATAGAATGTCTGAATCAGAAAACAATACTTGTAGTGGTGAAAATAATGATAGTGATCCATTAGATCTTGATGGTCGACCTTCAAGAGGGATCACTAAAAAAGCTGGTGTATTTAAAAGACAGTCAAATAGTGGTCAGATCGTGATTGAATATAATGAGAGAGGAATTCCTTGTGGAGCTGAGGCCACTGACATGGACCAGACTATTGGCATGTTAGCACGTCAAGTGATACCTATCAAGTACAATGATTGGCGTAAGGTGCCTCAAATTTACAAACAAGAGTTATGGAAATACATCCAGGTAATGTTTCAGGTACTTAAAAAACTTAAAGGAGACTCAATTTTATAGTTGATTCTTTAGGTCAATAAAAGGATAGGAGTTTACTTGATGTGTGTGAACCTCTGGAATAGTTCTATATGGGCATGATTTGTCAGATTATAATATTTATTTTGGTTGATAAATTGTTTTCTGAACATGATAAAAGCTTATGGTTTGCTTATTTACTGTTTTATTACTATCATTTAAAAATATAAAGAGTTTCGCATTCTGTATTTAGTTATTCATCTTGTTGGCATGTTTAATTGTAGAAACTATTTAAAGTGGATGTATGCTCCAAAAAACAAGTTATCATGCAAATGGGAGTAGCACATAGACAGTTTCGTCACAACTTGTATGTCACTTACATTATCCCGAACAAACATAATCGTAGAGAATTGCAGAAACCACCATTGAACTATCAGTTTATCAAAGATCATCATTGGAAAGAGTTTGTGGACCAAAAGCTATCAAATAATTTTGAGGTATTGATACAGGTCATGACACTCTTGTCATTGTATCTTTGTTATAGTCTTTATGCAATGTCCATACTTTAAAATCATTTCACTATACAGGAGCAACGGAGAAAAGCACAAGATGCTCGAAAGCAGAACAAGTATAATCATAGCTTGGGTTCGGGTGGTTATAAGAGGGTAGTTAAGAAAATTGTAAGTGACAGCTTATTTCAAAATTAATTGTCTCAATTATAAAACTGCAATCAATAATTAAATTAACTATTAGCCTTCTTTTTGTTTCATATAATTAATCCTTGATACTTTTGTAAATAGATGAAAGAGACAGGTTTGTCTGAATTACAAATTGATAGAAGCATTTTATGGAAGGAGGGACGCAAAAACAAGTCTGGAGAGTATAAACCTGAAGCATTACCCATTGCTAATAAGATTGTAAGAATTATTGATGCTGTTTATGAATTTATATTATTTTTTGAGGGAAAAATTGCAAATTATGTTAAATTCATTAATATTGGGTTTTGTTTTTAGGATAATTTGGCTAGTGAAGTAAAGAACGGAGCAATGAAAGTTGAAGGAAGGGATGACATTCTTGCTAAAGCATTGGGCAAGCCTCCTGTTACTGGCCATATGCAAGGCTTAGGGAAGTTTATTACTGCTTCGATGTACTTTGATACTGTGAAAACTAATAATTCAATGAATGTAGAAGGAAGCTTTTTTCAAGAGACATTATGTGAAATTAATAGTCAACTTAAATATATTTCTGCACATTTGAATGTAATTGGCAAGGATTCTGAAGGTGCGAGTTCTAATATACGGATGAGCAGTAAGAAGGTTGGCCAACAATTAGATATGGATGCTGTCTCCCAAGATAATGATGATGTAAGTATATGATGTGCTATTCCTTTACTTATTCTATTTTATGCTTGATGTTCTGAGTGTTTTTAGATGTAAGTTGAACCAATTTTGAGTTTCTTCATTGTTCGTTATATAGATATTTGTTTTATGCTGATCATTTTTTAATTTTATGAGATAGGAGGATGATTTGAATGAAAAACAGCTCAAAAAAAGAGCTTACAATGTCATTGAAAAGGAGGAAAGCAAAAAAAGAGCTATCAATGCCACTTGTTCCAGAGAGGAAGAAGAAAGTGATGGTCATAAAGCCATGCCAAATGTTGGCATTGAAGCAACCTGCCCAGATCATAAAATCTTAGGTCTTGTAAGTAGGTTACGTTAGATAATATAAATTAGCTAGGCATTTTTCTTTTAATTTATGATTGAAAATTGATATAAATTTACATTTTCTAACTTAGGGCGATGAAACAATTATGAGGATGAAGATTAATGAAGATATTGAACATCTTCTTTCTCAGGCAGAAGAGCATTCTAGAATTCTAAAAATGAAAAGATGCGAAGAAATTGATCACTTTCTTACCACAGCACAAGAGCTTCTTAGATTTCAAGGAAAGAAAGTATATTTTGAGGATTTGATTTATGGACAACATGATATCAGCACATATATAACGATAGAGGATTGCAGTGTATTGGCATACTTAGAGGAATTGTCAGTGAATTGTCTCATGATATGGACAATGTAAAAAGGATAGTGATCTCTTGAAAACGTATGTTTTAATTATTAGTTATGTTTGAATCATTGTATAACCTATCAAATTTTCATTTGCACAGGAAGTTGTATGAGGAACTAAAGAGGATTGGGATGACGATGAAGTATAAATTCATAAATCCAGCTGCTGTCTCCCTTGCAGGTCGAGCAAATACCAACAAATCTCGAATTGATAGAACAAAAATCATTGTATCCCAATTGGAAGGAATCCAATCTGGACAGTTATGCTTCATGCCTTATAACCCTAAGTAAGTACTTTGTTCAAGTATAGAGTCTTAGGATTTTATTTAATCATATTACTCTTTTTTTAAAAAAAAAAATCCTTTACTAATATTACAATTTGATTTGTTGTAGATTTCATTGGGTCCTTATTGTTATTGACATAGATTCTAATACAATATACTATTTGGATCCAATGCGACAACCAATGCATATGGATTTAAGGCTTCTTTTGAGCAAGTAAGTGACATTTTATATGTTTCTATATATTTTCATGACTTTAAAGGTATGTTTTGACATTTGCTTCTATGGATAATCATATATTCTGTAGTGCCATGGCAAGATTTAATGCTAAAGAATTAACTTCAAGCAAAAAAGTTAATTGGGTTACAGTGAAGGTAAAAGTAATGAATTATTAATTATCATGCACATTTGTGTCCAAACGACAAATATTCTTAACATTAATAGTTAATTGATTAATTTACAGGCACCAAAACAACCAGGCAATGTTGAATGCGGGTTTTATGTCATGTCTTACATGCAAGATATCATTGCTGATAACAATGTGCTAAAAAAAGATGTAAGTGTCCATTTTTTATGAGTTGGTATTACATGTATATAGTAGCTAATTCATTTCAAATTGTTTATAGTTCTTCGGAAAGAAAACTTATATTGAAGAAGAGATTGATGAAATCCGTAAGGAGTGGGCATCATTTGTTTTAGAAAAGTTATGATTATTTCAGGTATGTAATGTAATTGTGGGTTGAAAGTTGGCTTTTTTATATTACGTATATATAAAAGAGAATATTAGGTATTAAATACTCACCTTAGTTTTAATAAGTAATTATTCCTTTGTTTTCATTTTCGTATAAGTATATTTGTATTCATTAGAATATTACAGTTTATAGACAACATAATAATATGACTTTCTTGTTAGCTAATGTTTTTGAATTTTTTATAAGCATTCTAAGTGTTGTGTTTAGGCCTTTCTAGGTTTTTGTTTACATATTTTTGTTGGCTAATGTTTGTGTACATTTTATTGTTGGCCGATGTTATGTATGCTTTTCTTTTCTTTTGTTTTGTTTTTTTCGACAATTTGTAAGTAAATTGTATATAAAATTTGGTTCATTTGAAGATTTGGTTGATTTGTATTTATTTGTAGCCAAGCAACATTTCAAATTTCATTACGTTGATGCATTTTCTTTTATTTCTATGTATGCAGATTCAACTTGTTGCTGTTGTTCATTGCCTATATAAGCTACTGGTGACCAGGCTGGGATTAAGATTAACATACATTGAAGTTTCTTTTTGGAGTTAATTTCAATATTTTAAGTTATATGTGTGGTAGTTAATTTGGTAGTTAACTAACTAATGTATAGGTTTGTGACCTGGATTGAATTTCGCTTCTACTTTATATTTTGGAATACTGGATATAAATATATATATGTTGGATTATAATTTATAAAAATTTATTATGTGATTTACTAAAACAATTTGTATTCTTTTTTTAAAAAAAATGTAATGGATTTATTTCATAATTTTATTATTTAACAATTATTAAAAAAAGAATAATTAAAATTGAAAAATATCTATTATCCACAGGTAACAGAACAGATTTGCCATTGTGATAAAGATATGCCATCCACTTGTGACAAAAATAAATGCCACGTTACCATAATGTTAGTAGCCACATTATATGCCACGTTTGCAAATTGTTCTACATGTACAAACATGTCAGATTCCATGTCAGTTATATTAAAATTAACATGTCAGCTAATTGTGGGACCAAATGTGCCTACTCAATTGTCAAATAGGATGCCACATCAATAAAACATTGTACACATAAGCTGCCACTTGTAAGTTATGTGGGGATTGAGATGGAAGAATTTTTTTAACACAGCTTCTTGACAGTTATTTTATGTCACAAATTTATAAATATTTTGTCACGACATTCTTACAGTGGCTTTTGTGACAAAAAATAATTATGTCAGTAACATGATTTGTGACAGAATAATTCTATCAAAAATAATCAGTTTTGTAGTAGTGCTTGGAAAGCAAGCTTTTTTCATCATTTTATAAATTGTCCACACATACATGTGTTGGACTTTGCTAGGTGGTCTAGCATGACTCTTCAGAAGCTGGTCAGTAGTAGTAGGTGTGGTAGTTGAGGACAAATGATCCTAACTGTCTTGCTAAACTACTTTTTAGCTTTTTTACAAGTGTGGCAGTATGCTATCTCCTCTTTTTTAATAAAAGTATTCTTCAATTGATTCCTCATTTTTATGCTAAAGAATCAATTATTCCTTTTGGCAGTGGTGAACCTTACGTGGCTAGGGATGGCAAAATCTTCCATGGGTTTGGGGCCCCGCCCCAAATGGGATGAATTTTGAATAATTTTTGGGGAATGGGGTGAGGAATGAGAGAAAAATAATCCCCAAATTCTTAATGGAGTGGGGTTTAGTTTTGTACTCCCCACCCCACTCGCACCCCAATCCCCATTATATATAAATATTTTTTAATTTTTATTTACTAAATTTTTTAATTTTTATATAATATAAATAGGCTATAACTAAAAGAAAACTCTATAATATAATTATTATTTCATCCTAAAATATTTTTATGTTTCCTTTTTTCTCTTAAGGTGATGCTCTTCAAATATTTTTTAGTTTTGATAACATTTCAAGATATTGTTTCGAACTTTTAGAGAGTTTTTAAATAATTTAAATACTTTATAATATGGTGATGATTTTATTTAAATCCCTAATTTTTAATTTATTAAAATTATATATCTATACTTATTATAAAATAAGTAAATGTGGAATGAGGTGGGGGTGGGGAAAGCAATCCCCACATGGAGATTCCCCCATCCCCACCCCACTAAATTTATTGGGGAATTGAGGTAAAATCTTTTAATGGGGTGGGGAATGGGGTAGGTCTCCCCACCCCCACCCCCACCCCACCCCACCCCACCCCACCCCACCCCACCCCACCCTACGCCAGCCCATTGCCATCCCTACACGTGGCTGACATTTCACACATTTTCTCTAACCTTTCTGCTTTAAACATGGTGAGACCCGTATACTATTTTGATTACCTGGTGTATCCGGAATAAGCCAATATCCTCCTGGTGACTTTTTGTTATTGTAAAACTTTGCATACGACATATGGCACTCTATTACTGGTCTTTCATTTCTTTCCCAAACAAGGTTGAAAAGGCAGATGCTAGAGTTGATAGGACCCTGGAAGCAGCTATTTGAGAGGTCAAGCTTGATGACAATGACATGACTAGTGTTCTGATTGCACTGGACGCCGTCCCATAAGCAGCAATCAATATTTCCTTCTTCTTCTATCTTCCATGATTCAATTTTTAGGACAACATGGATCATAACAACCATAAGAAGTATAAGTGAATTAAAGCCCTATAAATTAGAAAAATTTATTTGGCTTTAATTATGATGCGATAATTGAAATCAGGGAAATGTACGGACCTAGTTTAAGACAATTAAAGTTGTGGAACGAATTTTCTATGCATATCAATCATATGTAATCAATTCATGCAATTGCTAAAATTTTGGTTCCACGGTGTAAGAATTTCCTTCGCCGTATCTATTTTGCCATACAAGCCACTTTGGTTCATTAAATGGTGTCTATGTAACTATTTCTTTTTTTTTTTTAATCTTTTAAAAAATTATCTATGTTACCATTTTCAGAATTAAACGAACCATTTTCATATTTTTATATGAAGCACATAAATAATTATAATGCCTGCGGTCACAACTATATGATACGCTTCTACTCATTAAATTCAAGATCTCGATGTTTCTAGTGTTGGGGCTGAGGCTCAATAACCGGTGATAAATTGGTGCTGGAAGTCCTATCCCTTGCAAGGCCCTCTTAATTAAGAGGTCCGCTAAATTTTTTGGCATGATCTCACAATGTCAATTATGATTACTCTATTAATGACCGATTATTTAAATAGCTATATCTTAATACCATTATATCTTGAGTTGTCATTGTAGATTTGGCTGTGTGCCTTTAAACAGAGTTGTCTTATTATTGTACGGATATATGTATAGGAGGCATTATTGGTTTGGGCTACAAAGGAATTCTGTGTCTTGATTGATAGTTTCAGTTCATTGTTGATCCATGAACCCAGAGTCAAATATTGGTCCTGGAGTGGCTGGATCGATTGGGTTGCTTGATCTAGTTATGAAGCAGATGTGGATTAACAGATCACTATTTAACGAAACCCATAGTGAGTTCATTAGGTTTATGATTACATACAAAATTTTAATGCCCTCCAAATTAAGGGCATGCAAGACCAATGAGACCATTTATAAATAGATTCTCAATCGGAGTAATTATATACATAATCGACCTTAAGATAATCCTGATTACATATAAATATCTAGCTTATGATCTTTATGTACACTATTGAGATCGAATGACTATAAAATTATCTGGGAAATATTTTGCTGTGGAACACTCTTATTTTGAAGGATAATTTTCAAGAAAATAAAACAACCATGAATTTGATAACTGCGGAAAAATCTCTACATGGTGGGGGGCCGCTAATTTAATTTGTTGGTAAAATTTTGAAGTGGGAAAAGATAGTTCTGGAGTTGAAACCCTGCACATAAAATACGGAGGAAATTTAGTTGCAATTATGTTAAATAATAATAATGATAATAATAAACTCACTTTTTAAAAAAATTCATACCACGCAGTGTACCGTTACCAAAACCATTAACCATGCCGATCAATAATTAATTGGCACATCAAAAGTTTCTTGTGTGACCTAATCAAAACAGTTTCATTTATTCTTATTGGCATAGCACAAGTTTCGTGAATTTCAGGAATCACAAATAACTTAACACCATCATTCAAATAAAAAGTTATTCAGATAAAATAATACATATATATTGAGTGGTTGTAATCCAAATTATAGAAATTTACTGTAACACCTATGGCCAAAACTTGGACCCAATATGCTTTTATAATCAAAATTGAACCCTGTAATTATAGTCAACTTGAATCTGAATCAAACGAGCAAATGGGGGCAAATGCCTCGTCTAGACTCTAAGCATGAAACAATAATCAAATTGTTAGACTCCTAAAATAAGCTCTTGAAACATCACTCACAAACCCATCTATTAACATATATAAATTTTTCGGTACTAAAACTTAAAAAGAGAATTTGTGTAAATAGTATGAGAGAAAGAGCAAGCCTGAAGGCAGAGTGAAGAACAAGCGTACGAACCTCGTTTCTCAGAATCATCTTCATTGGTCATGATAGGTCACTATCACCGGCATAGGAATGCTGCCATTTGCTTCTGTATCCTGATTGCGAGTATTATTTGGCATATGAACCTAAAAAGACACAAATTATCAAAGATTTGATATCTGCACTCATTTGGCCATACCTAAAGGATTTCTATATCTACAGAGGCACCCTAGCATTATACATACAAATTAATAAAGCAATCTTTTAGAGACCTCATATGACTAAATTATTAACTAACACAATGCAATCAAACAATCTTTATATTTCCTTCTTTCCACAGTATTGCAAAACCTTACCGTCTCATGTAGTTTTCTTTATATTTGTAGGAATTCGTAGTCATAGAGGTGATAAGTTATGCGAATTCACCAAGTGCAGCTTGATGATTACAATTATGTTCACAACCATACCTGATTATCAGCAGCTGGGGATATATGCCTGCTGGCAAGGCCTGATGAATCAGAAACTTCTCCATCGTATTTGAAAGTAAACGCAGCAGCAATTATAGCAAAGACTAGTGGGAAAACAGGTGCATTGGAATTGTGCTTGACACCAAATTCCGCCAGAAGAAAGTACACGAATGTAACAATCAACTGGACCACAGAGAAAGAAATTTCCAACACCACAAGTAGCAGCTTCTGATTCTGAATATGCATTCTGGCTGCAGCTCTGATTCTTCCCACGATACAAGTAGGTATGCTCATAGTAATAGCAAAACCAGATGCCGACAATAGAAATGCAGCAAGAAGGATGCTCCTCTTATTTTTCCCAACTATATCAAGTAAGAATGCTGCTGCTTCCAACACAACATAAAACACAGCAAGTGCACGTTTCTCATATTTACCAAGTAGCTCACAAATCTGCAGTAGACAAAGAATGCAATTATACATTTCAATCAATGAAATTGTATTGTCATTCGTTAAGTGAAAAATTTTAATCTCAGAAATTGAGGCCAATTTTATGCAAAATTTTGATATTCTTACCTTGGTATGTGAGCCAATACCGAACGTCAAAGAAGCATAATTTGATAATTGAAAATTGATTTGAGGAACAATCATATCAAATGTCGTTACATCATGGCCACTGACGGTGGATCCAACACCACTAATGGGTTCATGAAATCTTCTAGCCTCAGTCACATCTTCATTTGAAGGCAGACCCAGACCTTCAGTAAAGTGAAGTACAGCATTCACAGCAACAGATGCAGCTCTAAATAGTTCCTGTAACACACAGAAAGCCTTTAGTTCGGTATCGTAAATTCAATTTCTTGATCATTTTGTACTATTCATCTTTACACTTCACTCTGCATTTAAATTTTTGAGTGTTGATTTTAAAAATTTCGCATTAGGCATTAGCCTCAGTGAAATTAGGCAACGAACTAAATAAGTAAATACAATATTACTTATAATTAAAAAATAAATAAATAAAGCTAACCTAAATTAACTTGAATCATAAGTTAACTAATAATTAAAAAATAAATAAATAAAAAGAATAAATGACCTGTAATTTGAGATGCTCGTCAAGATGGGCGAGCTTATGATTATGGATACTCGAGCTTGTGATTACGTATCCAAATCCACACAGGAAAATGGATACTCGAGCGATTTTCAAATATCAAAAGAGCATATTTTGATATTTGAAAATTGAAGTGAGCAATAAAGGGTTCAGTAAAAATTATCATTACCTCAAGGCCACTGACGGTGGATCCAACGTCTTCAACGGGTTCTTGAAAAATTCTGGCTTCGGTGGCAGCCTCGGTCACCACGTATTCACTTGATGGCACATCCTCATTTGAACGCAGACTCAGATTTTCTGTAAAGTGAGGTACCGCTTTTAGAACGACAGGTGAAACTCTAACTTGTTCCTGTAACACACAGACAACATTTAGTTTGGTATTCTAAATTGAATTTCAAGTGTGGAATAAAAGTTTGGGTATCAATTATCATTACATCAAGGCCACTGATTGTGGATCCAACATCATCAATGGGTTCATGAAATCTTCTAGCTTCAGTGCCAGCCCCAGTCACAATGTATTCCCTTGATGGCACACCTTCATTTGACTGCAGACATAGATTTTCAGTAAAGTGAAGTACAGCTTTAGAAACAACATATATAGAAAACTCTAACCTGTTCCTATAACACACAAAAAGCCTTTAGTTTGGTATCTTAAATTCAATCATTTAGTACTATTCATCTTTACTCTTCACTCTGCATTTAAATTCTTGAGTGTTGATTTTAAAAGTTTCCCATTAGGCATTATTAACCTCAAGGAAGTTAGGCAAAGAACTAAATAAGTAACTACAAAAATTATTTATAATTAAAATAAATAAATCAATAAAGCTAACCTAAATTAACTTGAATCGTAAGTTAACTAATAATTCACCTGTAATTTGAGATGCTCGTCGAGACCGGTGAGCTTGTGGAAGCTTCTACGGCCATTGCAGGCAGATCTCCATCTTTTCAAGGTCTTCTCCGACCCAATTTTCTGACCCAATTTTCCCATTAGGCATTAGCCTCAGTGAAATTAGGCAAAGAACTAAACAAGTAAATACAATATTACTTATAATTAATAAATAAATAAATAAATAAAAAGAATAAATTACCTGTAATTTGAGATGCTCGTCAAGATGGGCGAGCTTATGTAAGCCTCTGCGGCGGTTCTTGAGGCCATCGCAGGCAGATCTGCATCTTTCCAAGGCTTTCTCCGACCTAATTTTCTGACCATCATCGAAGTCCTTCGAAGTCAATAACGCGCTCATTTGATTTCTCATTGTGCCGTCCAGTAATTTTCTTTTCTCTCCTTTTACGTTTACCGTTTTGTATACAACAAAAAGCTTTCTATTCATTTATCTTTTTTGGCTCGACGATGGATAATTGGATATTTCTGAGTAAAAACACAGCCTTAGGTCGCCAATGTTGAATTGTCAACAAGTTTCCATTACACATGACAAATATAATGGGGGAGTAGTGTATGGAAAATATTCAAATAATAGATAACAATTAGCTTTCTTATTACTCCATTTTAAGATTTTAAGATTATCAAGACCACAAAATATCAGCATCTGACTATTTATAGTTCATGTGCTTCTTCATATGAACTGATTCCCAGCGTCTGCATAAACGCATATTGACAGAGTTTACCTTTGCGTGTTGCATAAAATGCAACAAATAAATTTCAAAAGTACCCATTTTCACTTTTGAAAAAGAGTTATTTACGCCAAATTGATGTCAAACACTAGCCAAGAAAAGAAAATCGTAACAGAAGAAACATACCCCACATGATGGGAAGGAAAGCTAGCAATTTAAATGCCAATAATCTGTCTGCCGGGGGTCGATAAGTAATGACAGAATGTGTGCACCATCTCAGTTATTTCTCAGATTTTGTACCAGAAACAGTAGTGCATAGTAAATATTCACCTGGAAGCTAGGAATCATCTCTGTTTTCGGTGAAAAAATTGCCTCATTGCCTGGTAGATTCAACAACAGAAAGATGCCTTGGCTCTGTACTAACAACACCACATGCACCTTATCTCAAAGCTCTTGTTAATAGTACTAGCAACTGGCTTGGCCATACCTGCAATTGATGATCCTGTAACTGGCATGCAGTTCGGAAGATATAAAAATGTCAAAAAAGATCGATTTACCAAGTTATGGGGTATTGAAGAATCAATTGTCACAGTCACACCACCAAAATCAAGTGCTTTCAGGATGGTTAACAATTTGGAGAGCTCTGATATTTTTTATGGTATTTGACCAGAAAATGAAGGACCAGGGAGGTCTACATAACCTCGAAACGTTGATGATTTTTAGTGGGATTAATTCAGAAGAATTGAAGTTAATTATTAAAAGCATGATTAAGCCACTCAAGATTTACAAGGTGGAAAAGGCTGCTGCCAGAGTTGATAGGACACTGGAAGCAGCAATTTGAGGGGTCAAGCTTGATGACATGATCAGTGTTCTCATAAGCAGCAATCAATATTTCCTTCTTCTGCCCTCCATGATTCTGTTTTAGGACGACATGGATCATACGAACTATAAGAAGTATAAGTGTCAATGATGAGGCTTTCTTTAAGTCTTCACTTTGTTAATTATCCCGTACGTTAGAAAAATTAATTTGGCTTTGATTATGATGCCAAAAGTGAAATTAGAGAAATTCCTGGACCCAATTTAAGGCAATTAAAGTTGTGAAACGAATTTTTCTATGTATATTAATCATATATAATTAAAATTTGGTTTCAGAGTACAAGATGTTCCTTTCGTATCTATTTTGCTATACAAAGTCTTTTGGTTCATTAAATGGTGCCTATGTCAGTATGTAATCATTTTTTTTCAAGTACCAGTGTAACCATTTTCCAAATCAAATGTATCTATGTGATTAATTTAATTAGAAAATAAAATCTTCTTCTGATATAGACTCTTATGAATTTTTAAGAAATTTAACGCATATATACCATTGAACGTATCGGAAATAATTATAATGCTTGCCTTTTGACTCATTGAATCTAAGATCATGATGTTTCAAGTGTTGGGTTGAGGCTCGATCACCGGTGGTAAGATGATGCTAGAGGGTGCATCCGTTGAAAGGCCTTCAGGTAAAAGGTCCATTAAATTTTTTAGCATGATCTCACAAGTAAATTATGATTACTCCATCAACGACCAATTGTTTCTTATAACTATATCTTATACCAATATGTCTTTAGTTGCCGCGGTAGATTTGGCTGTATGCCTTAAACAGATTTGTCTTACTATTGTATGGAAATATGGAGATAGGGGGCATTATTGGTTTGGGCTAGATAGGAATTCAGTGTCTTGATTGATAATTTCAGTTCATTGTCGATCCATTAACCTAGAGTCAATTATTGGTCCTTGAGTGGCTGGATCAATTGGGTCACTTGATCCAGTCACAAAGTAGATGTGAATTAACAGATCACTATTTAATGAAACCCATAGTGAGTTCAGTATAAATTTCTAATGCCTTCCAAAATTAAGTGCATGCAAGACCAATGAGACTATTTATAGATTCTCAATAGGAGTAATTATATACATAATCAACCTTAAGATAATCTTGATTACATATAAATATCTAGCTTATGATCTTTATATACTATCCTAATCGAATGACTATAAAATTATCTGGGAAAATATGCTGTGGAACACTGTTATTTTGAAGGATAATTTTCACAGAAATGTGCAAGTCATATAAATCTCTACATTGGGGCCGCCAATTTAATTTGTCGGTAAAATTTTTAAATAATAAACGATAGTCCTCGAGTTGAAACCCCGCACATAAAACACCTACGAAATTTAGTTTCAGTTATGTTAAACAATAAAATCACATTTTTAAAAAGATTCGTATCACAGTAGTGTACCTTTACCCAAGACAATTAAGAATGCCGATCCATAAGCAATTGGCACATCAAAAGTTTCTTGTGTGACCCAATGGAAACAGGTTCATTTATTCTGATTGGCATGATGCGATTTCCAGAATCTCAAATGACTTAGAAACATCATCATTTATTCCCCTCAACGAGCTCTACTAATAAAAAGTTATTCAGATAAAATACTACATATATATTTGAGTAGTTATAATCCAATTGAAATTGTAAGACCTAAGGCCAAAACTTGAATCTGAATCAAATGAGCAAATGGGGTAAATGCCTCCTCTAGGCCCTAACCATGAAACAAAAATCAAATTGTGAGACTCCCAACATAAGCCACTGAAACATTACTCACAAACTCATCTATGAACATATATAAAGCTTTTGGTACTGAAAAGAGAGTTTGTGTAAATAGTATGAGGAAGAGCAAGCCTGAACGCAGAGTGAAGAACAATCATACGGACCTCGTTTCTCAGAATCATCTTCATCAATCATGAAAAGTCTGCCAACATAGGCATGCTGCCATGTGCTTCTGGATCCTCGTTGCGAGTAATATTTGGCATATGAACCTAAAAAGATGCAAACTATCAATGATTTGATATCATACCTGATTACAATTGCAGCTATTGTGTTCACAATCATACCTCATTACCAGCAGCTAGGGCCGCAAGAGCACTGTCGAGGCCTGATGAATCAGAAACTTCCCCATCATATTTGAAAGTAAACACAGCAGCAATTATAGCAAAGACCAGTGGGAAAACAGATGTGTTAAAATTGTTCTTGACACCCAATTCCGCCAGAATAAAATAAATGAGCGTAACAATCAACTGGACCAAAGAGAAAGATATTTCCAACACCATAAGTAGTCGCTTCTGTGAATGCATTCTGGTTGCAGCTATGGTTCTTCTCACAGTCCAAGAATGCGTACTCAGAGTAATAGCAAAAACAAATGCTGACAATAGAAATGCAGCAAAAAGGATGTTCCTCTTACTTTTCCCATATATATCCAGTAAAAATGATGCTGCTTCCAACACAAGATAAAACACAGCAAGTGCACGTTTCTTATATTTACCAAGTACCTCACAAATCTGTAATATACGAAGAATGCAGTTGTACATCTCAATCAATGAAATTGTATTGTCATTCATTAAGTTAAAAATTTTAAGCTCAGAAATTGGAGGCCAATTGTATGCAAAACTTTAATATTCTTACCTCGATGTATCCAAATCCAAACAAGAAAATGGATACTGGATCGATTTTCAAATATCAAAAGAGCATATTTTGATATTTGAAAATTGAAGTGAGCAATAAAGGGTTCAGTACAAATTATCATTACCTCAAGGCCATTGACAGCGGATCCAACGTCATCAAAGGGTTCTTGAAATATTCTGGCTTCGGTGGCAGCCTCGGTCACATCGTATTCACCTGACTGCACATCTTCATTTGAACGCAGACTCAGATTTTCTGTAAAGTGAAGTACCGCTTTTAGAACGACAGGTGAAACTCTAACTTGTTCCTGTAACACACACACAACATTTAGTTCGGTATTCTAAATTGAATTTCAAGTGAGGAACAAAAGTTTCAGTGTCAATTATCATTACATCAAGGCCACTGATTGTGGATCCAACATCATCAATGGGTTCTTGAAATGTTCTAGCTTCAGTGCCAGCCTCAGTCACAATGCATTCACTTGATGGCACATCTTCATTTGACTGCACACTCAGATTTTCAGTAAAGTGAAGTACAGCTTTAGAACAACATATATAGAAAACTCTAACCTGTTCCAATAACACACAAAAAGCCTTTAGTTTGGTATCTTAAATTCAATCATTTAGTACTATTCATCTTTGCTATCACTCTGCATTTAAATTCTTGAGTGTTGAGTTTAAAAGTTTCCCATTAGGCATTATTAACCTCAACGAAATTACCGCAAAGAACTAAATAAGTAAACACAAAAATTACTTATAATTAAAACAAATAAATCAATAAAGCTAACCTAAATTAACTTGAATCGTAAGTTAACTAATAATTAAAAATAAAAGATAAAGAAATAAAAGGAATAATTCACCTGTAATTTGAGATGCTCGTTGAGACCCGCGAGCTTATGGAAGCTTCTACGGCCATTGCAGGCAGATCTCCATCTTCTCAAGGTCTTCTCCGACCCAATTTTATGACCATCATCGAAGTCCTTCGAAGTCAATAACTCGCTCATTTGTTTTCTCATTGTGCTGTTCAGAAGTTTCCTTTTCTCTCTTTCTTTTGTGTTTACTGTTTTGTTTACAGCAAACAGGTTTCTGTTTGTTTATCTTTTTCAGCTTGACAATGGATAATTCTGAGTAAGACAGTGTTCATTGTCAAAAAGTGTCCGTACTCCGTACTCCGTGACACGGCTAACTTTGCTTTATCCTATTCGCTTGGAGAATTTTTTTTTTTTTTTTAAAAAGAAAAGACTCTTTGTCCGTACTTGCTTTACAACTGTAAACAATAGAATTTAAAAAAAAGTTTGATTGTATTGTAATAGAGTAATGTTTGTGATAGGCGGGAGGCGGTGACACACAGCCATGAATAATTTTGTAAAGTAGAAATTAATTACCTGAATAAATGGCGATGGCTCCACCATAGAGCACTGGATAAATTTATCTCTTAGCATTTTGTCTTTGTCTGTCGGTGTTCTTGTAAAAATTTATATGTAATTTTATGTACAAAACTAGTACCGCGAATTTCATGAGATACAACATGATAGTTTCAAAATTATCTCAATAATCTAAAAATCGAATTTGCCAAAATTTTCATTAATATCCTCTAAAAACACCTAAGAAATTACTAAATTATCCTCAATTTAAAACACTTACACAGCCTCAAACTCAAACAAAACATATGGCTCCAACAAACACTCGTTCCCACTAAACCAAACTGATACACATGAGCAAACCAAGCCTGAAGAATGGAAATCTACAGCAACTGAGAAAGCGAATCTGGGTTCATCGCTGCATAGTCGCCGTCGAAAGCTGATCATTTACAGCAAAATTATCGAAATCTGACTTCATTAGATAAATAATGGCTTGTAATTAGCTTATATATATATATTTAGGGAAACATAAGAATTATAGGATTTTATATTGAAAAAATAAATTAACTTAGTTGTGGGTCTCTCATAATAGATTCAAAAACAAATTTCTAACTGCTCCATGCAAATGATGAAAAATTGATGGATTGCGTAGATGATAATTCGGTCATGTAAGGTTATGTAACACAAGATTTGGTCTTGCAAGATCATGTAATATAGGATTCAAAGTCGTGTAATACAGACAAATTCATATAATACACGACCCTCAATCATTTACGACATGACTTTTTATAAAATTATGCGATCTTCAATCTTGTAATACAGGACCTTCACAACTTTCAATTGTGTATTACATGACATTCATGTATTGCCTTCATGTATTACACAACCTATATGTGCTTCATGTATACACAACCTATATGTGCTTCATGTATACACGACTTATATGTGCTTCATGTATTACACTACCTGTATGTGCTTCATGTATTACATGACTTGTATGTGCTTCTTGTATTACACGACCTATATGTACTTCTTGTACTATACAACCTGTATGTACTTCTTGTATTACACGACCTCTATGTAGTTCATGTATTACACGACCTGCATGTAGTTCATGTATTACTTGACTTTTATTAGTTACATCATTACACGACCTTTATGTGTTACACAACCTTCATTTATTTCAAATTATACGACCTTCATGTATTACACGACTTAATGCATGACTGCATAAGTATATGACCTCAAAATTACACAACTTTTGCCATTATTGTTAATCCGTTTAAATAATTTATATTTGTTACTATGCACAACTGTCAACGAAAATTGCTCCAAAAAAAAAAAAGGAAAGTAGCAAACCGAAAGTGAAAATTATTAATTTATAATCATTAGATCCAATAAGAATAATAATAAAAAAATCTTAGTGATAAACAAGTGGGGATTTTTCACAAATCATGTTTTGAGCACTTTTGGACTTAAATGAGTTTCAATTTTGTGCCCAGTTATTACACAAGTTGGTATTAAGGCATGTGCATTCATCTGATAAAGGCAATGTATTTTAAGATAGAGAAGAAAGTTTGCCGATTTTCAATATTTGAATTTGTATTAGTTACTAGATTGAATTGTGAAGAAATTTATAAACCTAATTTGGACATTATTGACGACAGTAGTCGTGTATGTGATGTTTTGTTGGGCGATTGCACAAAGTTCACCAATACTACTCTAGGTAAGACATTCGAATCAAATAAGTCCAAGGATGATATGAAAATGGTTAAACTTGCCATGTTATACTTTTTGGAGGCTATATTACTTGGAAAAGAGTATTGATCACCTATCATTATAGATCACATTCTCCACATTGACAACTTTGAAGATTTCAATAAATATCCTTGGGGTCGTGTTTGCTTCGAGGCCACATTGGATTGTATGAAGAATATGATTGCAATTAGATAGAATAAAGAAAAGCTAAATCCAGACTATGCTCCTGAAAAAGAGGCATACAACCTTCATGATTGTCCATTTGCAGTTCAAGTAACAAATTGTCAATATTATTTTCATAGAAATTGTTAAGAATATGAATATTAATTAGTTCTTTTACTTGCATAGGTATGGCCACTTAAAATTTTTCATGAAGTGTGTGATACTTTTATTACGAAAAGTAAGCATGTCCAATATCCAAGAATCCTAAATTGGACAGTCACCAAGCATGTTAGCTCTTATGCCCTTGACTCCATATTTGATAAGAAAAAGGTACATAACAGACAAATGACTTAGAATAGAAACGTCATCATTTATTCCCCTCAATGAGCTCTACGAATAAAAAGTTATTCAGATAAAATAATACATATATACTAAGTAGTTATAATCCAAACTAGAGATATTTATCCATCTCGAATATAAAGTAATTGAAATTGTAAGACCTAAGGCCAAAACTTGAATCTGAATCAAGTGAGCAAGTGCGGGCAAATGCCCCCTCTAGGCCCTAACCATGAAACAAAAATCAATTTGTGAGACTCCTAAAATAAACTAATTATACATTACTCACAAACTCATCTATTAACACATATAAAGCTCTTGGTACTGAAAAGAGAGTTTGTGTAAATAGTATGAGAGGAAGAGCAAGCCTGAAGGCAGAGTCAAGAAACAAGCATAGGGACCAACATAGGCATGCTGCCGTTTGCTTTTGGATCCTCATTGTGAGTAATATTTGGCATATGAACCTAAAAAGATGCAAACCTATCAAAGATTTTATATCTGTACTGATTTGTCCATACTGCTATAACAATCGTTAATTACATAAGAGGATTTCTAAATCTACAGAAGCACTCTAGCATTATACATACAAATTATTAAAGCAATCTTTTAGAGACCTCATATGACTAAATTATTGACTTACACAATGCAATCTCCCAACCTATATATTTCCTTCTTTCCACAATATTGCAAAAGCTTACGGGTGATAAGTTATGCGAATTCACCAAGTTCAGCTTGATGATTACAATTGTGTTCACAATCATACCTGATTACCTGCAGCTAGGGCCGCAAGCGCACTGTCGAGGCCTGATGAATCAGAAACTTCCCCATCATATTTGAAAGTAAACACAGCAGCAATTATAGCAAAGACCGGTGGGAAAACAGATGTATTGAAATTTTTCTTCACACCCCTTGCCGCCAGAATAAAATAAATGAGCGTAACAATCAACTGGACCAAAGAGAAAGATATTTCCAACACCATAAGTAGTCGCATCTGTGAATGCATTCTGGTTGCAGCTATGGTTCTTGTCACGGTCCAAGAATGTGTGCTCATAGTAATAGCAACAACAAATGCTGACAATAGAAATGCAGCAAGCAGGATGCTCCTCTTACTTTTCCCATATATATCCAGTAAAAATGATGCTGCTTCCAACACAAGATAAAACACAGCAAGTGCACGTTTCATTATATTTACCAAGTAGCTCACAAATCTGTAATATACAAAGAATGCAGCTATACATCTCAATCAATGAAATTGTATTGTCATTCATTATGTTAAAAATTTTAAGCTCAGAAATTGGAGGCCAATTGTATGCAAAACTTTAATATTCTTACCTTGATGTATCCAAATCCAAACAGGAAAATGGATACTCGAGCGATTTTCAAATGTCAAAAGAGCATATTCTGATATTTGAAAATTGAAGTGAGGAATAAAGGGTTCAGTACAAATTATCATTACCTCAAGGCCATTGACGGAGGATCCAACGCCATCCACGGGTTCTTGAAATATTCTGGCTTCAGTGGCAGCCTCGGTCACAACGTAGTCACCTGACGGCACATCTTCATTTGAACGCAGACTCAGATTTTCTGTAAAGTGAAGTACCGCTTTTAGAACGACAGGTGAAACTCTAACTTGTTCCTGTAACACACACACAACATTCAGTTCGGTATTCTAAATTGAATTTCAAGTGAGGAACAGAAGTTTCAGTATCAATTATCATTACATCAAGGCCACTGGTTGTGGATCCAACATCATCAATGGGTTCTTGAAATGTTCTAGCTTCAGAGCCGGCCTCAGTCACAATGTGTTCACTTGATGGCACATCTTCATTTGACTGCACACTCAGATTTTCAGTAAAAAGTGAAGTACAGCTTTAGAACAACATGTATAGAAAACTCTAACCTGCTCCTATAACACACAGAAAGCCTTTAGTTTGGTATCTTATATTCAATCATTTTATACTATTCATCTTTACCCTTCACTCTGCATTTAAATTCTTGAGTATTGATTTTAAAAGTTTCCCATTAGGCATTATTAACCTCAACGAAATGACGCAAAGAATTAAATAAGTAAATACAACAATTACTTATCATTAAAATAAATAAATCAATATTAACTTGAACCATAAGTTAACTAATAATTAAAAAAAAAGAAATAAAAGGAATAATTCACCTGTAATTTGAGATGCTCGTCGAGACCGGCGAACTTATGGAAGCTTCCACTGCCATTGCAGCCAGATCTCCATCTTCTCAAGGCTTTCTCCGACCCAACTTCCGGACCACCATCAAAGTCCTTCGAATGCAATAACTCGCTCATTTGTTTTCTCATTGCGCTGTTAAAATGTTAAAAAAAATTTCTCTTCTCTCGTTCTTCTTCTTTTGTGTTTACTTACAACAAAGAGGTTTCCCTTTACTTATCTTTTTCAGCTCGACAATGGATATTTCCGTGTTATTTAATTTGTCTTTTTCAGCTTATCAATGGATGTTTCCGGGTAAGACAGCGTTGAACTGTTGATTGTCAACAAGTGTCCGTACTCCGTACTCCGTAGTACTGCTGACATTGCTTTATCCTTTTCGCTCGGAACAAAAAGCACTCTCCTTTGTCCTTACGTGCTTTAAAACTGTTAAGTGCTTTATGACTGTAACTAATGGGGGGCAAAAAAAAAGGTTGGTTGCGTTACCAACGACACAAATAGGACGAGGAATGTATAGCATAGGATAGGCGGGAGGCGGTGACGTACAGCCATGAATAATTTTTTGAAGCAAAAATTAATAACCTGAGTAAATTTATCTCTTAGTATCTTGTGTTTGTTTGTCTTGGGTGATCTTGTACAAATTGGCATGTAATTTTATGCGCAAAAATAGTATTCCTCTGTTCGCTCAATAAAAAATAAAGGAAAAGAATTAAAAAATAAATAAAAAAGAAAATGAAACAGTTGGTTGAGTGGCTTAGCAGAGGCAGAGGGATTTACAATGCTTCCTCCGGTAGAAATTTCTGAGGTAACAGCATTTCAGTTTTCTCCCTGCACAGGTGGAAGTAGTGTATGAAAAATATTCAGAAAATAGATAACCATTTGCTCTCTTATAACACCATTTTTAGATTCCCAAAAGCCAAATATGTTTAAGATTATCAAGGCCACGAAATATCGGCATCTAACTACATCTTTATACATCATCTGCTTCTTCATATGAACAGATTCTCAGCCTATGCACAAACATATATTGACAGATTTTACCTTTGAGGGCTCTATAAAAAGCAACATAAAAAGTTCACAGGTACCGGACTTTACTTTTGAAAGTGAGTTTTTGTACAACAAATTGATGTCAAACACTCTGCACAAGAAAAGAAAATCGTAATAGAAAAAACCTTGCCTGCATGAAGGGAAGGAAACTTAGCAATTTAAACGCCACTGATCTGTCTACGGAGGGTCGATAAGCGATGAAAGAATGTGTGCACCATCTCAGTTTCTCCGATTTTGCACCATGAGTATTTGTGCCTGGTGCATATTCACCTAGAATGCACCATCTCTGTTTTCCGTGACAAGAATTGCCTGGGAAAAAGATGCTTAGCATTGTACTAACACCGCATGTGCCTCATCTCAAAGCTCTTAAAGGTACTAGCAATTGGCTTGGCCACTCCTGTGAACAAAGGACAGGTACGAAATAAAGAAGAGTATCAAGCTCTAAAAAAATTATTCCTAATGAATATGGAATCAAATGACACCATAACCATGTTGACAGGCACGTTAACCTCAAAACAAATTAGTATAAAGAGCAAAGCAGCCAGATCTAACGTGAATCTCTCAAGGTTTGTTCAGTTATCAACAGGAAAGAGTCAAATTAAAACATCCAGAGGCACTTGCATGTTCCCTTCATACTGTGAATTGGGATCACCAAGGCAGCCGTTGGATGCCCTCACAATCTTCCTTCTCCATTTCTCAGTTCCCCATAATCTTGCAAGTGAAGTTGCAAGCCCAAATGGATATTTTATAAATGTATTTAACAATTATTTTCAGTATGTCCATGATATTAAATCCAAACAAGAAGTCAAACCTACAAATACAGGTTGCAGTTTAAATTTGATGACGCCGCTAGACTACCTCTAGGATATACATAAACCCCAAAGGATGATCAGAAACTTTCAAGACTGCATGATGTTATAATGAGGAGAAGGAAGTCACCTAGAAGTTTGCAGTGGCCTCTTTACAAATGGATGCTCCATTAGTTGAGCTGCAGTAGGCCGATCATTTGGGTTAACTTGTAAGCATTTAAGAATAAAATCCCTGCCATCTCTCGATAATGAGTTGGGAACTGAAGGAAGTTTACCCCTGCCTATCCTGTATAACGCTTGCATCTGCCAATACACAAAATTATGCAGTAACTAAACACCATATCAAAACTGATGCAACCTTTTATAAATCACAAGATGTTTAACAAGAAAAAACAGGCATATAAAATAAAACATGGAAAATTAGGGAAAGCAAATCAATTTTAATATATGAAAATTTTTTACGTACACCTTCCATGTGAGAGTATGGAGGCCGATGAGTTAACATCTCCAACACAGTACACCCAAGGCTCCATATATCAGCAGCTAGTCCATAGCCGTCCTTTAAATTCACAACCTAAAATGTGAAACTAATTTTGTTAACCTGGAATGTCTAATAGAAACATATTTAGTATGTCTCAATATGATATATGAAAAGATGTTTACCCATTAGTAAGAGTCAGTTTCCAGGTTTTTGGTGCTAAGTACTGGGTGATATTTGATAAATGTGTACCAATACCAACTATAGGACTAGAATTATCTACATCTAAAATAAAGAGAGGTTTTTTCTCATCAACTTCAAATGACAGGGAGCAGACAATGTTTCAAAACCCAAACGAAAGAAGGTAGAGGATCTGATTTACGATCTTTAAAACTATACAAAAAGCAAGCTACGGAAAAATGAATAAAATTAATGGAAACACAGTTGCGTCAAATTCAAAAATTAACCTCCTAAAAAACATCTCAAGTTAAAAAGTTGCACTTACGCTGTGTAAAATGAAAAATCAGATTTTATGTGTCTCAGAGATCTCAAATTTGAACAATGACCAAAAGATCAATGGTCATAAACAAGTAGATCAGTTAAACCTTGAGACCATGCAAATTTGGTTATAAATGATGGACAATCAGAAAATAGATCAGATTTTTATCTATATAAATCAGAAAATAGATCAGATTTTTATCTATATAAAGCAGACTATAACAGAAGAGGAAAACCTCAGGGGCCATCCAGAATGGTGTTCCTTTGCAGGATTTGACATCATTCATTGCAGTTGCCTGAAAAGATCAAATATATTACATTAAGTACGGTAGCATTCACTAGTTTTACAAAGAAGGGGAGACATTAACTACCTTTGCCAACCCAAAATCCGCAAGTTTTACTGATCCACTTGCATGTACCAATATATTTGCACATTTGATATCCCTTGAAAGTGAAGAGAGACAAATTTTAAAAGAGATACACTTAAAATAGTATAACAAAAGCAACTTTTCAAGCGTCATTGCCGAGTTCACCTGCCACAATTATATTAGCCCAAAAAATAGACCAGCCATGTAACTGGCCTGGAAATGGATTTCAATTTTTCTCTTTAAAAAATAATTCACACAAGCTATTTATTCATCTCCACATGCTTTTTAACGATTTTTGTAAGTCTGTAAACAACCAGTGAGCTATCTGAATGAGCATTTTTATAACATTTTGCTGAGCGAAGAATTTCTTACTCTCATCAACTGAGATTCACCTTGTCTATAAGTTCATCCCCAGTACATGCACTAAGAAGATATCAGATTATTATTCTGTTGAAACTTTGTAGCTGCTAAGTTATGATTAACACTTGCAGGATGATAACAGTTAAGCAAACTTTCCCTTAATTCCAATATCTTATGTTTAACCTTGAATGAAACCAATATCCATGATTTGCAGCAGCTGAGAATGTAATTTTCCTTGTGAGGGACTAAAACTATCTGCAAATGGTTACAATTGCAATTATTTCTTCAAAATGCATATTTGACATGGTTAGCTGTTTGCAAAACATCCTACCACCTTAAATGCTCTTTTGTTATTTCTAAACTCTTTTACCTTTTGCTCTTTGTTTCTACCAATTTTCTCAATCTTTTCCTCTACA
Source organism: Murraya paniculata (assembly GCA_030449075.1). Classification (NCBI taxonomy): domain Eukaryota; kingdom Viridiplantae; phylum Streptophyta; class Magnoliopsida; order Sapindales; family Rutaceae; genus Murraya; species Murraya paniculata. Next base: position 819,773 of record JAEVFN010000088.1, on the reverse strand, counting down.
ACATCTCATTTCTAAGACCATCAGGAAATTATATACAAAGTATCAGCAATAGAAACACTTAACAATATGCATGTTTCTAGACTAGTTTTAAAGATTGAGCTCCAAAAAGCTGCATTTTTGGAAAGAAAACGAATGTATAAATAATCACATATTGCAGACAAACAGCAAGAGAAAGAACTGACTTCCTATCTGCATAAACAATCAAGAATGCTACATCTATTTGTACTGAGATATCTTGACATAAAATGTAGAATATTGAGAGGACACATCATGATAAGGAAAAGGAACTGAGAATATAGCAGCCAAATCAATTATATCACCTGTGAACCACATTCTGCTCATGAAGATATGTTAAGCCATTCAGGACCTACCTTGTGTAGTGGTACTTTTGATAAAGATTTGCAAGTGAACCCTTTGTTACAAGCTCAAGGAAGATATAAAGCCTGTTTTCATCCTGAAATCATTTGGCAACTTAGAATTAAAGAGCCAGAAGTGAAATAAGCACAACCAAACAACCAGATATCAAAGGACAATTTAATAAACAGAGAAAAATTCCATAGAAATTCAAAAAATTAGTCAATATGCCAAACACAGTGTGCAACAGGGCTGCGTTTTTCTTCAAATGTAGGACTTATGGCAAGTTCCTTGCTCTCTGGGCACTTTAACAAATGAGATAGGTTTATAGTAAGGAATGCCAGAAAGTAATGAATTGCACAACTAAATGTAGCTGGAACAAATTAAAGCTGGCAATAATAGAATTCCCCGCAGGTATATTGATAGTTGGGAACACTGACGATTTAATTGTACTGTAAAACTTTGATTCTGAAGTATTTCCTGTCAAGTATGACTACTACATTCAGTTGATTATCTTAATGATAACAACAATTGACGGTATAATTTCACTTAAAAGAGAAAAGAAAGAAAAATTCAAATAGTGCTAAAGTCAATAACATGCGTTATAAAATACACAGTGCTTCAAATTCCAGCAAATTCATAGGTGTTAAGGGTCTATAAATGTCATTCCAAGCACACAGTTCTGCTTCTCACTTCACAAATATTACTACGAGGAAGTGAAAGGTGAAAAATGCAAGCACTGATGATAAACACATACCTTGTCGTTGCCAAGATATTGAACTATGTTGTCATGATCAACCGACTCAAAAGAGAAATTTCCTGAGCCAATAAACATATTATTAGAAAAATGATCTTGTCATGTAGCGATTTAGAGGCAGAATAAAAATATGCAACTGCATGATTTGTAATTTAAAGCAGAGAAAAAGACTACAGAATAATATGTAATGGACTTCCAGCAGGACAAGACTAATCATCCCACCTGCTCAAGTTGAAGAATGCTCTGCTTTCCCCGAGGTCCTTGATCCCGCAAAGAAACCTCCTTCACAGCAAAGAACAATCCATCACTGCACAAAAACTAGAAAGCATGAGAGAAGTTGCAAAAAAATAAGCATATGCTCATGGATGCTTGCACATAAACATGCATATCAAAGATAGTAAACAAGGTCAAGTTAATCATTTTAAGTCTGACCACATAAATATAATCCTAGCCACTTTCAGAATATGGATTCATTGCAAGACAAATAAAATATTCCTCAAACTCTTAGAAATATTTAGAAGAAAATGGTAAAATTGTTGGAAAAGTTCATTGTTTCAAGTAAGCATATGCAAAAGAATATCCAGTCTAGCTCATCATCATTCGTCTTGCATGACTATCTTGAGAAATAAGACAAGTAGATTTACAAGTAGTATACCCAAAACCCCATTGAGGTCTCATCATGAAGTCTATCACTTTTCCTCTAGTATCGTTCAGAAACCAGAAAAGGTATTCAATAAGTTCCTAGAAACTTCCTTCGTAATCTGACATTGTACATCTTTTTTAACTTGTTAAAAACCTTCAGCAGGTACATATCAATAAGGCTATGTAACCAAATCGATATTGAAATACAATCAGAACAATAAAACACCTTTTCACAAGTTTCAAGTACATTAACACAGGAACAGATTTCACTTACTCAGTAAGGCCTTCATACACAGACCCAAAAGACCCACTTCCCAAAAGCTCACCCTTTTTCCATGACATTATTCTTCTTCTAAATTTCCCATTTGGAGAGACATTATAAACCGGTTCCATGATTACACTAATTGGATGATCTTTAGAATCATCATCATCACCATCATCATCATCGTGTGAAACGTATTCTACATCATTAACACAATCTTGAATTCTTCTAACTTTGGCAGCCTCGGTCATGATGTATTTATGTAATGAAATATAATATTGAAATTTATGTTGTACAAATGCAACCCCCAACAAAAGATTACTAAATATATTCAGCACGGATGAAAATGCTTTGAACACTAGATGACTGAGCAGACATACCCCAGCGGATGCCGCCGCCTTCAACAAAGGATAAGTTGATAAATTCCCTAACCGGAGAGAAAAAAACTGCATTTGTACGTTTCAGTATATTTAAATTATGGCCTTTGATGGTGGATCCTGTGTCATCAACAAATTCTTGAAATCTTCTAGCTCTGGCGTAGTATTCACTTAACGGCACATCGTCAAGAGATCCAGTAAAATCAAGTGCTGCTTTTTTAAAATAATGTGGAACGTGGGGTGCGGCATATTCACTTGATGGCATACCATCAATAAACTGCAACGCAGCTTTTTGAACATAATGTGTAATCCTTAATTTTTCCTGTAACACAACAGAAAGCCTTGAGTTGGGAATAACAAATTCAATGTCCAGATGTACCATTTATCAATCCAGATCCAGTTCACACTGCATTTGAATTCTTAAGGTACTGAAACTCTCTACATTACACCAATTTAACAAAAGGGTAGTGATACTATTACACAACCAATGCTGAGAAGAGACAAGGCTTAATAACTAATCATCACATGATCATATAAGATAAAGTCACACCATCTGGGATAAAAACTTTTTATCTGTTCAAAACAAAAACTGTTTCAACAAAGAAAAATAATAAAGGAATGAAAGTAGCGAGTAAAAGAGGACCTGTATCTCGAGCTTTTTATCCCTGGTCTCGGCATGGTTGGCGAGATTGGCGACCATACGGAACCTTCTGCGGCGGTTCTTGAAAATTATCTCAATTCTCTAAAAACAGAATTTGTCAAAATTTTTGTCGGTACTCTCTAAAAACACATAAGAAATTACTAAATTATCCTTAATTTAAAACACTTACATAACCTCCCGCTCAAAGATAACATAGCTCCAACAAACACTCGCATATAATAAACCGGACTAATACACATGAGCAAACTAAGTCTAGAGAATGAGAATTTACCGTAAATGAGAAAGAGAAGCCGAGTTCATCGCTACATAATTACCGTCAAGAGTTGATCCTTACCGTCAAATTGTCGAAATCTAACTTCATTAGGTAAATAACTCCTTTTTATTAGCTTTCTTTTTTATATTTAGGGAAAAATAAAAAAATTTTGGGTTTTATATTAAAAAAATAAATTAAATTGTTGTGGGTCTCTCAGAATATATTCAAAAACAAATTTCTAGCTGTTTTTCCCATGCAAATGGTGAAAATTTGATGAATTGTGTAGATTATAATTCGGTCATATAACACACAATTCGGTCCTGTAAAGTCATGTGATATGGGATTCAAGATCGTGTAATACACATGAACTCATGTAATATACGACCCTCAGTCGTTTATGACAGGACTTTTTATAATATTACGAGACCTTTAATCATGTAATACAAAAACTTCTCGACCTTCAGTTGTGTATTACACAACCTTCATGTATGACACGACATGTATATACTTCATGTATTACTTGACCTTTATGTGTTACATTGTTATACGACTTTCATGTGTTACATAACCTTCATTTATTACAAAATTACACGACTTTCATGTACTACACTACCTTCATGTATTACACGACTTAATGCACGACTGCATGAGTACACGACTTCAAAATTACGTGACTTTTGCTATTATTATTAATCCATTAGAATAATTTATATTTGCTGCTATGCAGAAATGTCAACGAAGGACAAAGTGAAGGTTGTCTATCCACAGGAATTGCCGAAATTGATTTACGTTCAAAAGTAAAGCAGAGCGGGTTTCTAAACTCCATTGCACTAGCTACTTCCTCAAAGAAAAACTCCACATTATCGTTGGTTTGAATTGTAACGGGTGGCATAGGATCAGATGTCTTAAGCTTGAACTTCATTGTGATTTCAAATTCTGAAATATCTATATCAATAACTTGAGCTACCTTCTCCACCAATTCCGCATATGTTATCGATCGTATCATTATCCTTTAGCCTTAGAACCTTTAAACCTATACTCGTCATTTTATTCAATCCATTCACCATTGAAATAGATTAGGCACACATATCAAAACTATATCTGTTGAGACAATAAAAATAATAATATCAAATTTCATATATAAATAACTACACGACCTACATGACCTACACGACCTATACGACTACATCACTTACATGACTTACATGACCTACACGACTGCATAACCTATACGACTGACTACATGACATATACGATGTCAAAAGGAATACATGACCCGAAATATTTTCGCCATAAATAAGGTATCTTGCTAAAAAAATTAATTAAACAACCTACATTGCATATATTTCGACATATAAGGAAAAATGGTAAATATATTTGAAAATAAAACATTATAATGTGAGGAAAATTTCTAAATTTTTCTAAAAAATATAAAACTTAAAATCCAATAACATTAACATATCTTGTTGGGTTGTTTAATGAGCAATGCACCTTCTTTCAATTGAAAAAAGTGTGGGAGTTAAAGAAATGAATACATAGCTGCATTTTTGTAAGAGATTATAAGAGATTTTGAGAGAATTTCAGTTGGAAGAGATTTGAGTGCAAAAACTAAGAAGAGAGTTAAAAGACCTGGATTTGATGCATTTATTAAGAGTATTTTAGACTTGACATATATTTGTTAGGGTATTTATAAAAATAAAAAAGGAAAGGGGTATTTAAATAATTTTATAATTATTAAAGGGTATTTAATTAAAAACCCCATTATTGACCAGGTGCGATGGAAGTGTCCGTACATTGAGTCATGTTCCGTTGAGAGCGACCGAGTGCGAGAGTCTCCGTCACACGAAACAGTCAAAACACGAGCGTTGAATAAATAAAGTGTTTGTTCGTACATAAATGATAGAATATATGTTGGTAGTCCTCGTATTCTCTCCCTTCTGGTGGCGACACGTTGGCAGAGGCAAATATAGTTACTGTAGTGCCAATACCACTGCATCACCCGCTGACTTGGTGGTGTTGGCCAATTGTTTCGTGGCAAGTGTTGCCTCATGAGCATGGCAATTCCAGAAAAACTTCTATACGTTGGTCCTACCACCTCAATAGGTTCGATTATGTGATCACAAGCGAGTCCGATTATGGGATCACAAGTGAATACTAGTGAGCGAACTTAAACCATCAAAATTTAATATTAAAAATTTGTAGAACCCACTACTCTATTAAATAACAGATCATCAATTATTAGGATCCCTTATGTTATATTTAATATAACATACATAATTTATAAGAGCCATACATTTATGTGGGTCTCATAATTTATGTGGCTCTTATGAATTTTGTATATTACATTAAATATAACATAACATTTACCCAATTATTAACCTATTATCTGAATAAGTTGAAGTGGTAGGACTGATCTATATACTTGGAGACTTAATTTTTAAGTTTTACTACTATTATTATAGAATATGAATTCGCTTTATATTGCGTGGGCGCTTGCACGCAATGGATAATACAGTGTTTTACTCTTTATGTACTTGCAGTGTTTCCTTTTCCTCGAAGAATTTTAACAATTTCTATGTATAATATGTATAATATAACCTATAGAATCTTGTCTGTTGATGCAGGAATTTATATGCACTAGTAGGAGGGCAAAATCAGCTTGGTGGTGAAGATCTTATGTAAAATATTGTAGACGAAAAATGTGGGTGCTAACTTTTGGCTTGCTTTTGTATATATAGGTACCAAATATATCCAACGACACACAAATACATCAAAAATAAATAAATAAATAACATGTAACAGCAGCAAGCTCCTTTGCTTTTGAGTCGACCTTGGTCACTACCACCTTGATGATAGGTCCTTTGCGATAGAAATAGAAAGGAAGAAGTGGGAATCTCCTTATAAAGCTCTTTTGAAGTCACAAAGTAATGGTATGCTCGGCAGGATCCCTTCGTTTTCGTTGGTCTTCCCTCTCTCCTCGGTCATCAGATCTCCATGGGTGCAGCTCATCGAGATCTTCCGAGTTGAAAAAACATTTCAATTTGTTTTTGTTTGTCAATTGTAGTGAGAGATGACTATTAGCTTTGTTCATCTTCCTGCTAGGGGTGTTCGCAGATCGAATTTTACAGATTGAAAATCAATCTTTATCCAATCCATAATTTTACGGATTGTAAATTTTTAATTCAATTCAATCTACGGATTGACGAATTCAATCCAAATCTAATCCATATGTTTGTGAATCAGATACAGATTTGATCCAATCCATATCCAATCCGACTTTTTGCGAATTGGTTTGCGGATTAAAAATTTTTAATTCTGTTTATTCTATGAACTAATTAAATAAAAAAATATAAATAAAAATAATTTTATTACTAATTAAATTCAAAATTAAATAAGATTTAAATAAATTAAGTGTCTAAATAAAGTTAGAATAATACAGTCAAAGTTTCATAATATAACATAGTAAAAAGAAAAAATCTCATTTGTTTAAATTAATACATGAAAATTAACTAAAATTATAAAAATTAACTGTTTAGAAAGTTATATTTATTTATTTAATTATTTAATTATATTTATTATATATTGTTATCGGATAAGATATGTATAGTATTAATGTAATTATATTTTAACTTATTCATTTATTAGTAAATAATAATGGCACATTTATAAGTTTTATTTTTTTAATTAAATAAATATAAATATTTTATTTTTTTACGGATTTGCGAATTTACGGATTTATAGAAGTAAATCCATAGTCAATCTATCGACTGCGGATTTTCAAATTTTCAATTCAATCAAATCCACCAATCCACAGATCAGATTTTTACGGAATAAATTTTTACGAATCAGATAGATTGAGCGGATCAGATTAGATTCTGAGTAACCCTAACAGCAGCGGCTGCAATGGTAGCATCAGTATGAATTTATATTTTTTTATTTTTCACATATATAAAAAAAATATAAAAATTTTAAATTTTAAGTGGAGGTAATGAGATTCTCATTTCCACCTCCCCATGAAAGTGAGAATTTTTATTTAAACAACTAAACACATTATTCATTTCTTAATTCTTATTTCGGTTGTTGACAAGTAAATACATCAATTATGTTCTGCGCAACAGACATAACCCAGTATCCCAGCCCAGGTTTCACTCTCATTTGCAGCGTTTTCCTTATCAATTCTTCCAACAGTTATTCATTGAGAGTAACTAAAAATATCATTCACAACCCAAAATTCCATAACTTCGTCAAGGACAAAAGCATTAGCTTCGCCATCGCTTCCTACTCACACTTATTTACAATATGGGGAAACTAAATTGTTTCCAAATTTCTAGCTGCTTTTAAGCTCTTCGAAATTCGAATTGGTCTTGTTCATCGAAACTAGAGAGCTGCTTTTCGATTTGTGGTGTTTACTATATGAATTTGCTTTTCAATTTTGCGATCATCATCAATCTTTTCCACTGTTATAGTATTCCGAATCGAAATCCTGCAAAATACTGCATACAAGCTTGAGGTTGAATTGGTTAAGCAGAGGAATTGCTTCTGCTAAAACTGAAATTTACAATGCTTCCTCCCTAAATTTCTTATGCGGTACTTGCATTTGAGCATGAACATTGTTAGGGGGACTAAACTTAGGATTTTTACATATACAATCCAAAAGACTAGTTTATTGAATCGAGTGATACAACTCAATAATTCTCCCAGAGACACCACTAGCAGGCCTCCGTGTTTTTGTCCAACATACCTGAGTTGTTCTATCATATTCTGACTACTATGGTCTAGTATAGTCTAATTCTGATACTACTTGTTAAGGGGTTAAACCTAAAATTTATAGATATTCAATCAAAAGATTAACTTATTGGGTGAAGTGACATATCCTATTTATAAACTCAAGTAACTCCATTTTATTAACCAATGTGAAACACAATTCAATAAACATTGTATCCGTCTACTTCATATGAACAGATTCTCAGCATATGTATAAACACATGCGACAGAATTTACATGTTAGATCCATAAAATGCAGAACATATTAGTTTCACTAGTAATGACTTATATACTTTTCAAAAAGAAGTTTGAACATGAACTTGATATTTACAATTCCCATGTAAAAATAAAGCCAACCACTCTGCCCAAGAAAAGAAAAATGAAAAGTGAAATCATAAATGAAAGCACTTAGCATTTTACATGCGAATCATCTGTCTGCACCATCTAAGTTTCTAATGCTAAATATCCCATGTTGGATCTAACAGTAGATGCTTTCTCAGATTTTGACCCACAAAGCACGGGCAATTGCGCCTAGTGCATATTCACATGCAATGCACCATCTCTAACACCACGTGTCTCATCTCAAAGCTCTATGTCATGTTTGATTTGAAGGAATGAAAACAAATATATATATCTATATATAAAAAATAAATAAATGAATTATATGTTAAACCAGATAATGAAATTGAAATTGATCATCTTTTTCTTTTTTTTTTTTAAATTCTCTCCTTTTTATTTCTCTCTTCTCCTCTTATTTCTTCCAACGAAACATGGCCTAGAGTACTAAAAACTGGCCTGCCACATCTGCAACCAAAGGGCACATGTAAAATAAATAACACTAACATTAGCATTGAATTTATTCCTAAAGGAGATTGAACCAAACGACACAATAACATAATAACATTGAACCAAACGACACAATAACCATCTCGACATGTAGCCAGGTTAACCTCAAAGCAAATTAGTATAAGAAGCAACGTAGCCAGATTTATCGTGAATCTCTCAAGGTTCGACCAGCTATCAACGGGAAGGAGTTGCATTATATCATATGTGTGTAATTAAATTTAATATAACCACCACTAGTATGATAATTTTTTAAAATAAATGCACACATGTTATATCATTATTCGCTTGTTATATGACTGACATAACACCTCTAATGTATTTTAAATTTTCTCAATATCTCTATGCTACTAAACGCAGACAGGAAGTCAAACTTACAGGTACAAATGCAATTAATAATTTAAGGTTCTATTTGATATTTTATCTGTAGTTAGGATATAAAAATTGATTGTGTTTAATAAATATAATTTATAAATTATATTTTTTCACGAAACTAGTAAATGTATTATAAGTTTTTCATCAAACAATTATGGAGAAGTTCAATTTGGCTTAAAAGCCACAACTACCCTACAACAGTATCAAACAACCCTAAATTGGGTGATGACAGACTAGCTATACACGAGACCCAAAGGATGATCAGAAGCTTTCAAGACTGCATTATGAAATAATGAGGAGAAGGAAGTCCCCTAGAAGTTTGCAGTGGCCTCTTTACAAATGGATGCTCCATTAGTTGAGCTGCAGTAGGCCGATCATTAGGGTTGACTTGTAAGCATTTAAGAATAAAATCCCGGGCATCCCTTGATAATGAGTTAGGAATTGCAGGCAGTTCACCCCTGCCTATCTTGAATAATGCCTGCATCTGCCAACACACAAAATTAAGCAATATCTAAACACAATATCAAAACTGATGCCAGCTTTCATAAATCACAAGATGTTTAATATGAACAAACAGGCATATAAAACATGGAAAATTAGGGAAATTAAATCAATTTGAATATATGATGATGTGGTTCATACTCCTTCCAAGTGCGAGTATGGAGGACGACGGGTTAACATCTCCAACACCGTGCACCCAAGGCTCCATATATCAGCAGTTAGTCCATAGCCATCGTTCTTTAAATTCACAACCTAAAAAGCACACTTAATTTGTCATCCCCAAACCGCCAAACGTCTAATAGAAACACTTTTGGTATGTGTCAACACGATATATGGAAAGAGAAACTTACATTAGAGAAGCAAAATACAAATAAACAGAAATAATTGCAGACAAAACTTTTTTTTTTCCCACGAAACAAGACAAAAGGTCAAAAACTTGTTAAATATGAAAAAATTACAACTTGAGAAATTCAATTCTCAAAAGAGTGGAATTAATCTATAAATTCAAAAATATGGGTAATAACAGAATAAAACAAATTCTCAAACATAACCGTCACTCAATTTTGTAGATATATGATGTATCTCTCATAACTAGAAATTAATTAATAAACTCATAATCTCATTTTAGGAAAAGGTCATTACGGACTGGCTTGAGCATAAGGTTTTCTAATGAGGTTACAGAAGGTTAAATAATGGTTTTAGCACAATCAAAGATCTCAATTTGGATTGCATCAAAAAGGGCATAGGGAACTTTCAGAGGACCATCACGGTAAATGGGCTTCTAAGAAGATGGAGTAAAAAGATGACGAAGGACTAGTATTGAGAAACCTCGAGTTTTCAGAAGTCTTTAAAAGTGCTTGTGATAAGTCTGGCACATATGACTTGCAAGATATGTGAACTCAGGTAGTTGACACCTTTTACTTCTATTAGTTAAGTTTGCTTATAACAACTCATGGTTATAAGAGTTTTTATAGCTTTTCATGATATTTCCCTGTGCAAGCATATCAAAATTCTAACTCTATCCGCTAACTCTCATCTTCTGACTTTGCTATTGATTTTTCAATTGCTTCTGTGACCTACGTATGCACTGAAACTAGATGAAATATTCTACCATATTGATATAGTATAGAAATAATGGAATTGTAAGATCCAAATATACAGAAAATGATTATATTATGGTTTGAATTTCTGAAAGTTTCCCCATATAATTATTTAAAGAATCTACTTGCCCATTATTGACCAATACACAATATTTAGAGGCTTGGATCGGTGCATATTTACTTGATCTGTTAGACTGTCCCATCTCCTGACATGCCATTTCCTTTTCAAGGCATTACCCAAGCCTTACACAGTCTTTTGACAAATATTTTCCTAGTTTCTTCATCCAGTCCTACCTCTGAATTTCTACAGCTTTACCTGAGCCAGTTGATGAAATTCCAAATATTTTAAGGGCCTAGTTATTACATCCACAAATGTTGAGTTCATTGTTTCCTTATCTGATGGAAGAATCATTCAAGGAATCAAAGTTTTCACATAAGAATTGCATTCAATTATCTTTTACCAAAGCCATGTTTTCATTAAGATAAACCAGATTATATGATACTTTCATAATTTTGTAAATGACAAGAAATTCATTGCATGCATATCCATTAATTGTGGCTATCAAATTTTTGCCTCTACCATCTTATGAGCGGTGAAATGCCAAAAGCAATGTCTTACGCGGCAAGTAATTTAGGTAGTTGAAGGATGATCTGACTAACTTCATTTTGTCAGATTAATGGCTGACTAATTGATACTGGCATCTAGACAACCATGAACCACTTTGGGAGTGGAAGGAGGCAGGGAGTTCGTGTAATATTAATAATCAAAGGAATGCTCATCCATTTTACTATGAGTCAGTTTCCAGCTTTTTGGTGCTAGCATAGTAGGTGATAGTTTGACAAATGCATACAATACCAACAACCGGACAAGACTTATCTACATCTAAGATAAATATAGGTGTTTTCTCATAGACTTCAAATGAAATGCATCAGACGATATTATCATAACTCAAATGAAGTGAGGTAGAGAATCTGTTTCACAATCCTTAAAACTATACAAAAGGCAAGTAATTGGGGGGAAAAAGGGCAGTCTCAAATTAAAAAATTAACCTCCTAAGAACTTTGCCAATCATGTTGCCCTAAAAAGTGAACTTCAGAAGTGTGAAAAGGAAAAATAAGATTTTATGTCTCAGAGCTTTCAAATATTGCTGATGACCAAAAGATCAATGGTTATAAACAAGTAGATCAGTTACACTTGAAATAACTGTAAATTTGATTATAAATGATGGGCATTCAGAAAATGAATCAGATTTTCTCTATATAAATCAGACTACAACAGAAGAGGCAAACCTCAGGGGCCATCCAGAAAGGAGATCCTCTGCAGGATTTGACATCATTCATTGTAGTTGCCTGAAAAGATCAAATATATGGCATCAAATACAGTAGCAGTCACGAGGTCACAAAGAAGGGAAGAGATTAACTACCTTTGCCAACCCAAAATCTGCAAGTTTTACTGATCCATTTGCTTCTACCAATATATTTGCACATTTGATATCCCTTGAAAATGGAAAGAGAAAATTTTTAATACACTTTAAAAAGTAATATAACAAAAGCAATGTTTCAGGTGTTAGTATCAAGTACCACCCGCCACAATGATAATTGCAGTCATTGCAAAGGATAATGGTGGATAATGGATTCATGCAGCAGATACAATGCAAATGAAACCAAGGCATAAATTGGTTGCATTCAGGGCCCGATTTCTTTCTGCCCAAAATAAGCCAGTCTATGCACCTGGCCTACAAATCAATTTCAATTTTTCCTCTTTTAAAAATAATTCACATACGCTATTTATTCATCTCCACATGCTTGTTAACAATTTTCTTAAATCCTTAATGGTGCGTTTACTAAACTGGAATTGGAATGGGCTGAAATAAAAATAGAGAATGGAAATCAGAATAAATTGTTTACTTGAACTATAGGAATTGGAATCGGAATTAGCTAGATTGCCATTAATATGTTTACTTTGTCTTAAAATCAGAATTGAAATGAATTAAATTGTTCCAAATTACTAAAAAGTCCTTAATAATAATGATAATAATATTAATTAAAACAACAACAATAATAATTAATAGTAGTATTAATAGTAATAGTAATAATAAAAAATAATAAATTAATAATAATAAATTTTAATAATGATAATATTAATAAAATAATAATAACATTAGTAATAATAATTAAAATAATAAACTTAATAAATAATAATAATAATAATAATAATAATAATAATAATAAGTAATAATAATAATAATAATTAAATAAATAAATAATGAATTGATAAAAATTAATAACTTTAAACAATATTAATACTGATAAAATATTAAAATGAATAAATTTGAATAAAATAATATTAAAATAATAATAATGACATCATCATCATCATCGTCGTCGTCGTCCTCGTTATTATTATTATTATTATTATAGATAATAATGGGAGGTATTTTGGAAATATTGAAATATAAATAGGGGTAGAATTGGAAGTTTAGGGAATGGGAGGTTCATTCCCAACACCCCATAGGAATCAATCTCCCATTTCTCATTCCCAAATTGTGATGGGCCCCATGATTCCGATTTCAATTCCGATTCTCATTCCCGCATCCATTTTGCAAAGTAAACACCTTCAATGATTCCGATTCCCTAATCCGGAAAGTAAACGCACCATAAGTGAGTTAAGAATGAGTATTTTTATTACATTATGCTGAGAGAGAATTTATTACTAAAGCAAATGAAATCCGCCTGCTCTAGCAGACTCATCGACAAAACATGCACTAAGAATATATCATATTATTGTTGTGTTGAAAATTTGAGGCTGCTAGATTATGATTAACACTTGCATGATGACAACAATCAAGCATAACAAGATTTCTAAAAGAAAAGACAACTCATGATGGATTAGTTTAGCCTGTTCTACCCTCTCCCATTAATGAAAGTTCATCTTTTGATTTCAACCACCCTGGAAAAGCCTTTCGGGCCATCCAGTTATTCATTCTCTACAACTGAAGTGGTTGGTCCACCAGAAGCGTTCCATCTGCATTATATGCTATCGACCTAGGTGGTTCGGCCAGATGCTACTTGAAGCCAAAGAGCAGGGCAGGTTATTAAAGTGACAACGCAAGGAAGGACCCTTCAGGATATTCTTTCAATAGAATCAGTAGAGTATTGAAATTGAAGGGAAGGTTCCAAGCAAAATTCCGTCAATTCAACATAACAACCTCTGTTATTGCTATCTTCTCTTTAACCTTGAACAGAAACAATATCCATGATCTGCAGCAAACTGAAACTGTAATTTTGCTTGTATGTGATGATTACTTATCTGCAAATGGTATTACGGTTCAATTATTTCTTCAAATTGTATTTTCAACTATGGTTGTAGGGGTGGCAATTTGGGTCAGGATTTGTTTATTCAATTCGATTCGATGCGAATTAAATGGATTTAGGTTTGAAAAAATTAATTCGTTTAATAAATGGGTGAATTCGATTTGATTCACTTATTAAACGAATTGAATCCGGGTTTAAAGACATTAATTCGTTTATTCTTTAGAATTCGTTTAATAAATGTGTCATAAACGAATTGAATACAATTCATTCGTTTAAAATTTGTTTAATTAAACTACTTATTTATCCATAAATAAGTATGAAAAAAATTTAAAGTTTGAAGGCTAATATAATAATTATAAATGATAATAAATTTGTATTTTGTAGGATATTAAATTTGTGGTCTTTTTATATTTTACTTTACTTAATTTTTGTTTATTAATTATAATTTTTGTAAAAAAATTCATATTAAATATTTCAATTCGTTATGAATTCATTATAGGATAAATGAATAGTAAACGAATCTAGATTCGATTTATTTATTAATTCAACTAAATGAATTATACAAATCAAACCGAATATTTGTTTAATAAACGAATTGAATCCGAATCCTAAGATTTCAATTCGTTTAATAAACGAATCAAATCCGAATAAGCAGAATTTTGACCCAATTCGTTTATGATTCGATTCGAATACGATTCGATTATTTTTTTTGTCACCCCTACATGGTCGGTTGTTTCAGGAACACCCTACTACCTTATATGTTCTTTCCTCATTTCTATTCTTCATTCTTTTCCCTTAATTATTTCTTCAAAATGTATTGTCAACATGGTTGGTTGTTTCAGAAACACCCCACTACCTTATATGTTCTTTACTCATTTATATTCTTCGTTCTTTACCATTTGTTACTACCAATTTTCCCATTCTTTCTTCTACTACATCTCATTTCTAATACCATTAGGAAATTGTATATGAGATGTAACAGCTGCGCTTAAGAATAAGCTTCTTTCTAGATTACATTCAACATTTGAGCTCCAAAAAGCTGCATCCTTGGAATGACAATGAATGCATAAATAATCACATACGCAGACAAACATCAAGAGAAAGAACCGTTTTCCTATCTACATAAGCAAACACGAAGACTACATCTACCGAGAGGACACATCATAATATGGAACAGATATGAGAATATAACAAGCAAATCAATTGTATCACCTGTGAATCACATTCTGCTCATGAAGATACTTTAAGCCATTCAGGATCTGCCATGTGTATGCAGAGACTTGAGAATCCTTCAAGTGATACTTTTTATAGAGATTTGCAAGTGAGCCTTTCGTTACAAGCTCAAGGAAGATATAAAGCTTATTTTCATCCTGAAATCATTTGATGAATCATTAAGAAAAAAACAAAAAGGCCAGGCCTAAATAAGCACCCACCTAAAACAACCAGATATAAATGGAGACTATTTAATAAAACAGAGACAAACTCCATCAAAGTTCACAAAAATGGCTAATATGCCGCACAAAGTGCGAAATAGGGCTACATTTTGCCTCAAATTTAGGACTATTTGGAAGTTCCTCGTTTTTACATGTATCTTACCATATGAGAAATATATATACATACTAGGTTGCCAGAGAATGATGAATGTAGTTGGGAAAAATTAAAGCTGGCAATAGTAGACTTCCCGCAGGTATACAGATGCTTTGTGAAGACTGGTCTATAGTAACATATTTATAGCTTAAAACTTTGTTTCTGGTGTATATCCTGTCAAGTTTTATATGACTAGTTAATTCAATTGATTGACTTAATGGTAAGGACAATGACAGTAGAATTACACATAAAAGGAAAAAGAAAGAAAAATACAATTAGTTCTAAAGTCAGTAACATGCTTTATTTAATACACAATGTTTCAAATTCCAGCAAACAAATTAAGGGTCTATAAGTGGCATTTCAACCACAGAGTTCTGGTCTCACTTCATAAATCTAAATACAAGGAAATGAAAGGAAAAAAGATAAGCATTGAGACTAGATGCATACCTTTTCTGTCCCAAAATACTGAACTATGTTATCATGCTCAAACCTGACTCAAAAGAGAAATTTCCTGAGCCAATGAAGAGAAGATTAGAAAAATGATCCGGCCATGCAGCTATTTAGAGGCTGAATAAAAATATCCAACTTCATGATTTACAATTTAAAGTGGAGAAAAAGATTACAGAATAATATGTAATGGACTTCCAGCAGGACAAAACTAATCATCCCACCTGCTCAAGTTGAAGAACGCTCTGCTTTCCTTGAGGTCCTTGATCCCGCAAAGAAACCTCCTTCACAGCAAAAAAGAATCCATCACTGCAAACAAACCAGAAAGCATAAGTGGAATTAAGAAAAAATAAATGCTTATGCTCAATGCTCATGGATGCTTGCACATACACATGCAGGTCGAAGGTAGTAAAGCAAGGGCAAGTTAATCAACTTAAGTTAGTCTGACCACATAAACATAATTCAAAACCCCTTCAGACTATGGATTCATTGTAAAACAAATAAACTTCACCTCAAAATCTTCAAAATATTTAGATGTAAATAGTAAAACTGATTGATTACCATGAGAAACAAGAAAAGTAGATTTACATGGAGCATACCCAAAACCCCACTGAGGCCTCATCATGAATTCTATCACTTTTCCTTTTGTATTGTTCAGAAAGCAGAAAAAACACTCAATAAGTTCCTGGAAATTTCCTTCTAATCCAATATTGTCGAAATACAATCAGAACAACAAAACTTCTGTTCACAAATTGCAAGCACATAACACAGGAACAAAACTTTACTTACTCAGTGAAGCCTTCATACACAGACCCAGACGACCCACTCCCCAAAAGCTCACCCTTTTGCCAGGACATTATTCTTCTTCTGTATTTCCCATTCAGGAAAAATTATAAAACAATTCAAGCAAAAGCAAACTCAGAACTTCAATTAACTGAAGTTCAGCTTTTTGAATACAAAGTGCCTCCCTTATTTTTTCCTGAAACACAACCGACAGCCATGAGTTTGGTATACTAAATTCAAGGTCAAAATCATTTTGTACTACTTAGCATTCCAGTTCACACTGCATTTAAATTCTTAAGCTACTGAAACTCTCTACGGTTCACCAAGTTAACATAAAATGTGAGACTTTGAGATTTTTCATTATACAAGCGTGCAAAATAAAATCAACTTAGCTTCAACAAGTCCAGATTGATCAATACTAAAATGTAATTTAAGCTACGGCTGACGCTACCAAACAGGGCCTAAATTCAATTGTCAGAATCATTTTGTACTGTTTATCATTCTAGTTCACACTGCATCTAAACACTCTACAGGCTTTGGTTGGACTCACTGCCAAGTTCCTCAACAGAAAAAAAATAAAAAAATGGTTTCAAAACAAATTAGAAAGAGAAAGAGAAAAAAAAATAATGAAAATAATAAAGGAATGAAAGTAGCGAGTGACAATAGAACCTTTATCTGGCGTTTTTGCTTCTCGGCCTCGGAACGCCTGTCGAGATTGGCGACCATGCGAACCTTCTGTACGGGTTCTTGACGATAGTACAGGCAGACCTCCATCGTCTCAAGGATTCCTCCGATGGATGTTTGGGCTTCACATCGAAATCTTTCAAATTGAAAAACTTGTCCATTTTTTTTTTTGTTTTTATTTTTCTTTCTTTTTTCTTTTTTATCAAATTCAGCTGCTCGCTTAGTTATTAGTTCAGATGAACGGCTCACTCTTCACAGAACAGGGTAAAATAGTCTGTCTGTCTGTCGTTTGTGTCTTTTTGACATGGATATGTACAGTAATCATAGGCTTATCCAATTCTACTACATCATTATTTTTGAATAAAAAAATAGTGGCGCTAATCGTTCGTCGCTGTCGCCGACAGCGCCAATTGCCTTCTGAGTTCTTGACTATTTCAACAAGAGCTGCTTCTTTAGATGATGAGCTCAACTGAGATCTTTTCTTTATTTTTATTATTCTTGTTATTAATCTTTTTTTTTCATGGTACATGACAGAAAATTAAGAAAGAGATTTATTTTATCTTAAATACGAAAAGGTAAAAGAGATTTTTTATTTAAAAGGGAAGTCGAGTCCCAATTATTGATCGGATTCAAACTCATGCTCTCAAAGGTTGGGTTGTAACCCGTTGGCATTAATATATTAATTTGAAAAAAATGAATTCATCAACTCAACTTCACAAGAATAACGAAGGTGAAATAGTTTTTAAACTTCAACTTACTGTAAAAAAAAAAAAAAAAAAAAAAAAAATATATATATATATATATATATATATATATATAATTATAAAATAAAATAAATATTCGTTAATAATTATATAAAAATATTATAAAATTTTCATTTTATAAATAATGAATTAAATTAACTTAATATACAAGCTATAACCGTTAGTTATTATGAAAAATATATATAATACTTAATTAGTTTCTGCTGGAATTTGCTCGTGCTAAATTACAGTGCTTTGATTACTTGGTGGTGGTTTCATTGGTAGAAAAGGAAGGAGGAGAGCAGAGCAGTCAAAATTAACGTATTTAGTTAAAATCAATTTTTGAATAAAGAAATGATTGCCGCAGCCGCCTACTACTATTGCCTTCTGACTATTTCTACAAGAACTGCAACTTGCGAGTTGGGGTGCTGACGTGGACGGAGATTCTTGTTATTAATATTTTATTATTTTGAAGAAAAATGAATTCACCAACTCAACCTCTCTCAGTCACGGTAACGTTCTGTATCGACGTGAGGTAATTTTTAAGCTTCAATTTAACGTGAAAAAAATTATCACTATAAAATAAAATTAATAGTATTAAGTAAATTATTAATTTACGAAGAAATTCCTTATTTTTAAAAAATCATGATCATGTTTATAATATTTATTTAATTTAATTTAGTTATTATTTATTTAAACAGTAATTAATTGTTTTACATTGGTGGTAATTTCTATATTAAAGATGACATATAGAGTCTGTCTTGCGCTTCTTACAAAATGACAATGGAAATTGAAATTTCGCACTGTGAAAAGAGTTGGAATGAGATCGAATTCCAAATCAATTTCAAGAAGCAACAAACAACACTGATAATATATTTTCCAGAAGCCAAATGACATATAATCTAAATTTAGTTTCAAAATAAGTAATTATTAATATATATAGTATGGAAGTCCTATAGGAAAATTGAATTTTTAAAAAATTATTATCTTATAAATTTATCAAATTATTAATTTGTCATGTTGGCACCAAATCAAGCCCAATAAGAAATATTATTTAACCAAAATTATTAATGACATAAACTAGTCAAAAAGTGAGGATGAAAACATTTTAAGCTTCTTGATCGCTTCAACTAGCACTCGTATTTACAATATTGGATAACTAAAATGTTACCAGATTCCTAGCTGCCTTTAAGCTCCATCTTTGAAATGCTCTTGATAATTGAACTTGGAGCTATTTTTCAAATTTTGGTGTTTATCATAGGCATCTTTAGATTCCCAGCGATCTTTTCATTATTGTAGTATCTTGAATCGAAATCCTGCGATTTACTTCTTACACTATAACGTCTTGGACTGTCTGGTTCATAACTCCGAACAAAAACAGAGCATCTCTTAGATTTTTGATCTTCCTCAGCATCAATAAGTCTCCGATGATCTTACGCGTTAATGCTTCTAAATCTCTCATCAGATCGACCTGAATTACTCGACTTACGATTTGCTCTGGATTTTATTTTTAAAGTTTATTGAAAAGTCAATATACCTAATGATTTTAAATCGCTTTAATTAACTGACTACTCGAGTTCAAATTTTACGAGGGATAAAAAGTAAAAAATTTGATTTAGACTTTACCTACCATTCTATCTTTTTTTTTTTTTTTTTGAAGTATGATAGTAAAAAATTTGAGAAAGTCTTCTATGGTGCTAACATCACACATCAGCAGATTTTTGGTGGTGTTGGCCAATTAATTTGTGGCATGTGCTGCCACATAGCATTGTAATCACTTTAAAACCCCTAAATTTTAAATTTTATTACTGTAATTCTAGAATGAGTTCACATTACGTTGATGAGTTCACATTATGTAGTGTGCGCGCGGGGAATACATGATGCAGTATCCCAGCCTTCAGTCTCATTTTCAGCGTTTTCCTTGAAGAATTGTTGACACATTCTATGTATTGTAGTAATAACCAATAGAATCAAGTTCATTCTTCCAATCTTTCCACAACCATTTTAGAATCGTACCTACATCTTCCAAATGCAATATAATTGGTTTGATAAAATTGAATTAAAAAAATCATACACACAAAATCATTCATTGAAAGCAACTGAAAATATCATAATTTTATGTAAAAGCTGAAAAACGTGTCAAGGACAAAAGCATCAGCTTCAACGTCGCTTCCTACTGGCACTCATTTACAATATGGGCAAACTTGAATGTTTCCAAATTCTAGCTGCTTTTAAGCTCTTCCAATTTGTTTTGATCAAGGAAACTAGTTTTCTTTTTTACATTTTTGATAGGATCATCAAAACTGGAGTTGCTTTTCAATTTGTATTATTCGAATTTTATTTTCAATTTGGTGATCATCATCAATCTTTTTCCCTATCGTAGTATTCTGAATCAAAATCCAGTGGTTTACCTCCACTGTAACGTCCTGGACTGTCAGATTCGTAAGTCTGAACACTAGTAGCATGTCTTATAGATTTTCCATCTTCCTCAGCATCAACAGGTCTCCAGCGATCCTGGTCGTCAATGCTTCTACATCTTTCATCAGATCGACCTGAACTACTAGACTTATGATCTGCTCTGCTTTTGTCTTTCCTTGAATGAGATCTTCTACTCGAATGCTTAAGGGTTGTGTTTCTTCTGGGATCAGATTTATTACGTGCAGATTCCCCATGGTGCCGATTCTTTTTTGACTTCTTTGTAGGTTCACCTTCATCATCTAAGAACTCTGAATCTTCAGTCCGATGTCTCGAGCGTTTCCTTTTATGAGCATGGTGTCTTTCTTTGTCCCTCTCTAACCAATCACCACCTGAATCAGTGTCATAACTCCGATACTTGCCAACCCCATCTTCATCTAAGTATTTTGTAACATTTCTCTGGTGATGCGAGCTTCTCTTTTTATGACTCAGGTGTCTGTCTGTGCTTATGCCTTCATCAGATAAATCCTCGATGGATCCAGCATCATCTCCTTTACTGCTGTCCCCATGGCTATCTGGATATCCAACTGTGCTCTTGTCTCTTGACCTTTTCCTCAGATAACAACATTCCCTCTCTTCATCTCTGCACCGGTCTTGCTGATCTCTATCAGCTACATGAGTTCTGTTCTTACTATCATTTGACATTTCCCTTCTGCTACTGTACCTTGAACTTTTCCTGGTGTGGACATGGCAAGTTTCGGCATCTCTCTCCCCATCAGGCCAATTCCCATCAGAATCAGCTTCTTTTGTTCTGTCCCTGGTGTCCAAGTAATCAGTTGATTTTTCTGAGACACTGCTCCCATGCTTTATGCGTTTCATGTTATGACCACGCCGTTTATCTCTATCTTTGTCTCTGTCCTTATCTGACCAACTTCCATCAGAATTAGCCTCATCAATTCTGCTTTCACTGTGATAATTGAAGCGTCTCCGACTCCAAGTTGTTTCACGACCTTGATGTTCGTCATCATGGTTTCTGCGAGAACCACTTTTCAAACGATCAGCCTCCCTTGATCTAGACCTTCTGTAATGATGCCTACATAAGAAATTACAAAACCATAAATAATCAGAAGATTTCTAACATCAACAGTAATACATAAATAAATAATAAATTTGATCATAGTTTGGATCATTATCCCTTATACATATGATTGCAACACTACATCACCAAAGGCTTCTTGTTGAACCTAATTATTTTCTTGCCATACTTGCAACATGGTCATGACCCCACATATTAGTTGTACTTTTTTGAAAGTGTGTTTTAAACTCGAACAATAGACCAAAAAACCAACAGAAGAACTTTCTTTAAATCTTGCATTGTGAGAGCATCTTTTCATTATTCATCGCTTCTAAGAAAACCGAGCTAGGAGATTTGAAGAAAACACAAATGGAGAGAAGGATACTATGAAGAAACCTCTCAAAATCCTCGGTTAAACGTGGAAGTTTAAAATAGACAATTCAAATCACAAAAAGTGAATTAAATAAACAACATTTCATACATATCAACTTCAGTTTTTAGAGTCTATGACCAGCAATAAAAGCATACCTGTCAGCATTAGTTGAATCTATCTTCTTCCTCGTTTGTCCCAAGTGTTCTTGATTCCAAGATTCATCAGAATAACCAAATAAAGCAGCCATCTTTTTCACCCAATATCTTGGGGGTGGCTTGTCCCAATCAGCCCATTCATAGTCTCCACCAGGGTTGCGGAAACAGTGGATAAAATTGCAAGCCATTCCACGAGAACATGTCTGTTAAAATATGCCCAACAAAGATGACAAGAGTGTAAAGAAAAGAAGAAAAGAAACAAACTCATTTCACCACCAAAAGCAAAATGGAAAAGAAAAAGGCCAGTGTATAACCCGCACAATTATAACTCTGAAAAACGAGGCAATTGGCTGTACCTTTAGTCTTGACTTCATATATTCCCCACATATGGCAATCTTCCATCTAGTCACATTAATAAATTCACACGTGATCTGTCAAGAAACACATAAATAAATAAGCCATCACCATCCGGAAAATGACAAGCTGTAAAATTCAGCAAGATGGTAATGTGTTGATTACAATATAAGCATGGGGAAAGATTTCAGATTCAACTATGTCAACAATGTCCGCAGATAGTTAAAAGACGGGAGAATGTGCTGCAGTTCACTAAAAGCATAAAATTTTTCACAGCTTAACCCATTGCAATTTAGCCAGTGTCAAGTCTAAAGGAAACTAGTCAGGTATCTTCTGTAAAGAAAATAAATAGTGAAACAACTGTCCTCATAGCAATAAAATAAAATTATTTTAATAATTTTCTTCAACTTTCAGACCAATCAAACAAGTAAAGCAATTTTAGTACAACACTCAGCAACTTAAGCTGAATCGACAATTGGGACAATTATGGAACAACTAGACCCCAAAGAATTCTGCAAAAATACCTACCCTGGTATTTAAGACTATCCAAATCCCATCAACATGTTAACACATTCAAATACGGCCTCAAGAAGACATGCTGTAAACTTTACAACTCAAGTTTGTCAGGATAAACCAAATCCTATACCCAGTGCCAAGACCTTTAATTCAATCCATTTTAACAGGCACCAGTTACCAGGAATGCAGGCAGTGTTCTGGAATTTCTATCACAAACATGAAAAATGGTAAGCCCTAATTCACTCAGAGCCAAACACTTTTTAAATAGTATTTATGTAAACAATAATATAAGTAGAATAAAACAAATAAATATAAAGTAGAAAGTAAGCTCCAAAAGTTCTTCATAAAGACCTGTTTTCCAGCAAAGTAACGACCATTGACAGAACGATAAGCGAGGACAGCTGATTCCAGCGACTTATAGTGAACATAGACATTTCCTCTCAAGTGGGAAGAACCATTTCTACACACCTGCACAGATTTCTTAGTTACTCTAAGCAGAAAACGAAGAAAACCGTGCCTCAATCTTACAGAATACCGAATCTACAACAAATGCTAAATAATGTCCATAGAGTTTCAACTAATCTCTGCGGCCAGAGAATGATTAAAGAAAGAGTAATAATAGAACCACAACCATCTTGTACAAACAAATGTATACAAACTGATGTGGCATCAGGAGATTGATTGTATAAAACCATCATCGGTCTACATAAATGAAAAAAATAACTGCTATCACTTTTCGGCCAAGCTCTTCATACCATATCAGTTAGTACACACTAAGTTGTACAAAATTGTTTCTGGCTCTATCATTATTGTTAAAGAAAATGGTAACAGTTAGCTTTCTTCATATTTATCATATTTTTTAATCTCAAAATTGCGATATTTGAAAAACCTAGGAAAAGGATAATAGAAATAAAGAAACTTGAGAAACTCCAAGACAGCAAGTATATTTACAGAAAACAGTTAATAACCTTGAAATTGACAATTTCACCAAACTTCAGGAACTCCGTATGAACATCCTCATAAAATTCTTCATAAGAGTGTTCAACTTCTTCATCTGTATACTGAAAAGAAAGGAGGCAAATCAACCAAGAAAAACTGCTGCGTATATTGACATCAGAAGCATAAAATCAAAAGAAAAGCACGAAAGTATAGTCCGTCAAGAGTGCTTTTGTTTTGACATTGGAAAAAAAATGATATTTATCAGGGGGGTGAAACAACTTATAAAAATACTCTAATGTATAACTCGAAACTTTACTATGATAGTTATCAATTTGATTAGTTTCTCTATTTGGTTTTCATTCTTCCAGATAATGGTCAAAGGATAATGGATTAACATGGAGACAACTATGAACCATGATCTTCATTTACATGGTAAACACTATTCAAACTACACAACTAGGGAACAAGATATATATAACCTACAATTTAATCCTTAACTAATGGCTAATATTTTCTCATCTGTATAATAGACTGAAATGAAACCTATCATGTATTCAACTAATTCAATTTGCATCGATTAAGGCAATTTCTTTTTCTCCTGCTTTCTGTCTCCCTCAACACATTCTAAAGTAAATGAAGAGTGCCAACAGCATCTGTCAGTAAATAGGTGTTGCGGCAAATAATCCCAAACCTTCCAAAGTAATGACCATTATTAGATGAACGGCTCTGACAACCAATGATAGATAGTATATTCCAGAAGAAACTACTAGTTGTTAAGGAGAAATTTTTGCAGTTATGTGACTAGTGAGAGAGAAAGAAAGAAAGAAAGAAAGAAAGAAAGAAAGAAAGAAAGAAAGAGAAATAAGGCAAACATATAAACAAGAAATTTCATGACAACCAATCTCATTTGCAGCATAGAGGATACAGAATAGCTCATAGCCTTCACTCCTACCCAATCAAGGCCAACACCATGAATCTCCATCGATATGAAACCATAAATCTCTGATTTTAAATAGTCAAAGAAAAGAAATAAAATGTGAACTCAAAGAACTCACCAGCGATACTATCTAGAATTGTTATAAACACATAACCGTTTATCAACTGGAAAAATATTTTTCTGTATAAAAAACATCTTCTATATAGCAAGGACAATGCGTAAATAAAATGATCCAACAAATTGCACAACAGTATAGAAGTTTAGAAGAGTCCTTATCAGGATACAAGAATCAGCAATTACAGACCTCGAGCCCCTCATCCTGCTCCCAAGCAAGGCCAGGACCATTATACATATTCTTGATGAGCAGAGTGCACGATTTGTCAGGGTAAAAATGAACTCTACTGCATCTCTGACCAAACCGACAAGCTCCGGTCTTCAAATGGAAAGGACAATGAGCTTTATCCTGCCATACATAATAAAAACATGATTGACTATGATGAACAGGCAAATATAATAGAAATGAAATATAATACTGTAATTGCAGATTGAAAATTTCATATAGACAGATTGAAAGAAAAGGCATACCTGTTCAGTTCCAAAATTGGGCACTTGTTGAGCAACAGTCTCCAATGCCTGTTGTGCATTCTGGTGATTAGCAAAGGCTTCTGATTGTGGGGGAAGAGGATTTGACGTGGGCCTATCAACATCCTGTAAAGGAAATAATAACGTAGAAAGTTTAATTTTTGCCATAACCGAAGAGAATGGACATCCTAAAGTAAAGTAGAAACAAGCCTAACACAGCTGTCAATAGACTTAAAATTACCTGTTTTTGACTCAGCGGGTTCGCAACCTTCTTCGGAACTCTGACCTTTTTCTTCCTGATAATTATCTCATTTCCTTCCCATATAATTTCTGCAGGCCCTTCTTCAACATATTCCCAATCATCATCCTCATTGCACTCATTCTCCTTTTCAACCTGCAAGATATTGAACACCCATCGATAATTAGACCTAAAATTGCATTCTCTCCTATTCCAACATTTTCATAGAACCTAACAAAAATCCACAACAGTAACAAGTCTCATAACAATACTTAATTGCCATTTTTACAACAAAAGTAAGTCTGTAAAAATCAATTCTAGTGGTCACAAATTCTATTAAATTTCCTATTTCCTCAAACTTTCCCAGCAACCAAACACACACCCCCCCCCCAAAAAACTGCAAAATTCTTTTTAATAAACAAAATAAAACAAACCTGTAACTGTTTCATGGCTGCCTCTTCTTTTTCTCTATCTTCTATAACTTTCCTTCTCTCTTCTTCTTCTTCTACTTTCTTCTTCTTCAACTCCATCTCTTGAATCCACAGCCTCTCTCTCTCTTCAAACTCTTTCAACGCTCTCTCTCTCTTTTCCTCCTCTTCTTTAATCATCATCTCGAGCTTCCTCTGCTCCTCCGGATCCTTCGATCTCGCTTCCTCCTCTTCTCTCTCCTTCGCCGCCATTTCCTTCCTCTTCTCTTTCCTCTTCTTCTTCTTCGCCATCTTCTTCTTCTCCTTTCTGCTCATTTTTGCCTCGTCAACTTCCTCTGCTGCACGATTCGATTCTGATTCTTCCATGTTTGTCGAAACAGTTAAGTTTTGTTTGGTTTCCTGGAAAGCTTTGGATTTTTCGGGAAAATATTGGACGAGGGAAGAGAAAGCGGGTGTTCTGTTCACTAGTTTCAAACAGAGCTTCTCAATTTTGAAGGTTTTTAACACGACGACGTTCCGCTTAGCTTGAAGATGAAACGAGAACGAGTTATATAATAATGGCATAATAACTTTGAGACCCTTATCGTTTTCTAAATCATAGGTAAAGACAAAGTTTGAGTTGTTCTTAATGAGGGCCTAAGGATCTCCAATCTCCAAAAGAATAACGATAGGAGTTACAAATTTGTATTATAATAGTCTCATAATACTATGTGATAATTAATTTTGTAATTTTAATCATTTTTTATCAATGTGTATAAATTTAATACAGTTGCCACATAAAATTAAGATACAAATTTGTATCTAATTTTTTATGTGCTGATACTCTATTTCACAATGTATTAATGTAGATATTTGTATCTGAGAATTTACATTACGAATACCAATACTTTTTTTTAAAAAAAAATTGAGATACATAATTTTTATTCAATTAATATAGCGTCAATATAGTTTCATGATTTGGAAGAGAAATTATGAGACGAGATGTTTTCAGGTTACATGCAGTACGGCATACTTTATTTATCCACCAGATATGAAAACATCAACATTCTCCCCAAAAAATCAAACATATTTTGTTAACTTTAATCACATAAGGATTGGGCCTGGTCATGAGAATTGGGCTCACTTGGGCTTATAAATAAAACAATAGCAAATCCCATATTTCCCAACATAACTCTTTCATTTCATTGCGTTTTCTAAGAATCCAAACACGAAAGTATTATATAATATCACGGACACCATGATATTACAGATTCTCGAGAATTTAGATCTAGATTGAGCTGATCTTAGTTGTATTTATGATTTCGATATATTTTTTTTCTACCATGCACATATCATGGTAAAAATTTATTTAGTTAAATATTTTCGTCCGATAATTAGTAATTAGAATTTTGCAAAAGATCAACACAAAAATCATATGAACGTTAAACTCTTATTCAATCCTCAGTTCTTTCACAAAATGTTTAAAATTATCACCATTAAAAAAGAAATAACCCCCTTAAAAAAGAAATAACTCCTTTTAATCTGTCCATTATAGCACCTTGCATCACTTCTTTAAAACAAATAATGAATAAATGACCAGTTTGGGAGTAATTGTTCAAACAGGAAAATGTTAAAGAAACTTAAAGACTTAGACAGAAGGAAGTCATAATGAACTATAACACAGTTAAGTGATTATGTTATCATTTTCTGCCTACATTACAGTGTTGAGTAATGTTGGGGGGAGAGAAAGATGAACGAAGAATGAGAGAATTCAGTTATTTTTATTTCTACCCACTTACTCTCTCTACTCATTTCTTCATTATTTCTCTCATCTTTCTCGCAACTTTCTCTCCACCAAGCATTTTTCTAAGTGTTATAGTTAATTCTATCTTTCTTTTGTTTAATTTTCTTATTTAATAAATAGAAATGCTCATTAAAATAATGGAAAATTTTGTGCAAAGATTAACTGCTACTTGCTCCATAAGGCAAAAAAAAAAAAAACAAAAAAACAAAAACAAAACAAAACAAAAGCTCTAGCATTCTAAATTAAGTTAGAGTTTGGAAGTTTTAAGAATAATATCTTATTTTAAATAATTTGGTTTTATCTTCTGATGAGTCTTATTTATTTGTAATTCTACATTAGGCTTGAGTCTTAGGTTTGGACCAATATATATATAGAGCTGAATAATATAAAATTCTAGTTTTAAACTCCGTGCGAGTTTTGAGCTCTTGCGTTAGACTTGAATAATATTAGATTCATTTAGTTTCAGACGAGTTTCGAGCTTTTATTGAATCAATACTATCTAAAAACGTAAATCAGGGGGTATTCCAAGAATTAAAAGTCTAGGTTTATTTCATCATTCTAGGCAACTTTGGACTAAAGAGAGTATGGCTCGTTGGTGCCTGGTCTAACACTCGCTCTTACTGTAGGAATTTTGCAAAGACGTGGAGAAAATTGAAAATTGAAATGAATGGTTTCGAGTAAGTCAAGGTCCTTGGATTCCTCTTCAGTCATGTCACCATCCATTCTAGTAATATTTCCCAAGAATTCAATGTTTGGTTTAGAAATAACTTGTCGAAGGTCATGTAAGTCATCCTCGAATGGTTGTATGCATAAGAAAATTCAACGTTCTTCATTAGCTTGTAGATCACGCAACATATGAACAGCACATAATTTTCTTCTTGCTCTGCCATTATAAGTATCTGTATGCGCAGTATGCTATATTGCTATTTCTCACTTAGCACTAAAGTTGTTTAAATCTATATATGAAGATCGATATGAGCTTATTACATTTTGCACCAATAATGTTGTTCTTACGATATTTCATCATGTCTAGCTTAGCTTTGCCTACGAGTAGTGTTAAAAACATAACAACGGATCAACATGCACTGCTTGCATTCAAAGAGCATGTCATTGATCCTCGAGGTATCCTGGCGCATAATTGGTCAATTTCTTATCCAGTATGCAGTTGGGTTGGTGTTTCTTGTGACGCTCGTCGTCACAGAGTCACTAAATTGGATCTTTCATATTCCAGTCTTGGAGGCCCCATTTCGCCATACCTGGGAAACATTTCATTTCTACTGTCTCTTAATATTAGTGGTAACAATTTTCATGGCCATCTGCCTAATGAATTGAGGCAATTACGACGGCTCAAATTCATTGATTTCAATTTCAATCAATTGAGTGGAGACCTTCCATCATGGATTGGTAGCTTACCCAAACTTCGAATGTTGAGTCTTCGTAACAACAGCTTCAGAGGTCCCTTCCCGGATTCTCTCTTCAACTTATCAAAGCTGGAGACGTTGGAGATGAGGTTCAATATTGTTGGTGGGAAAATTCCCACCAAGATTGGAAATTTGAGTAAGCTCTTGCATCTGAATCTTGGTAATAACAACCTTCAAGGTACGTACCCTCCTCCTTGTCCTTTTCAAGCTTCCATTTTAATTTGCAGAATAAATTTTATAATTATATATATATACGGTGCAAAAAATGCTGCTAAAAACCAGACGAATCAAAATCCAGTCCTGCTCTTTTGAGAGAGATTCTGTAGTTTTAAAATAATTTAATTTTTTTTTTGCTTGTTATTCATGTTCGAATCTGGAGAGGTATGTGTTAGAAAAGTTTATTTAGGCTTTAGCGGTACTCCTACTTATTACAATCTACGCATGAATAAAGAATTTTAAGGAAAAAATCCAGCACCCAACAGCTGATTCAAAAGAACAAGATTTCAGCTTTTTAGCTTAGCCCGTGGTATCAATTTCTAATTACTTGAAAGGAAAAATAATTCATAAATATTTAGGGTAAAATTAATTTTTTTTAGAAGTGGTACAAACCCCAAAATTTTAGACTCAATAATATGGCATTCATCAATCGGATTGTGAGAAAATATATGAAATTCATTAAGAAATTACAAAAAATTATCATCCACATAATGAATGACACAAGTTGAGTCTCAAGTGATGACCCACCTTTACATCAGATTAGTTATTAATATTTAATATGAGGTAGCAATTATAGATCACTTGTTACATTAGTTTAATATCCGAGAGCCAAATATTAGGATCCTAACATTAGTAATAAATAAATATTACTCATCAATCCCTTTGTAGATATTAATTAGCACATATGTCATTGGGGAATTGAAAAGCTCAAAATTTATATAACTCCTCAATGTTGTCATTCTGGCAGGTGAAATTCCAGACGAGCTTGGCAATCTACAAAATCTGCAAAATCTTCTTCTTTTTCACAACAAATTAACTGGTCATATTCCCTCCACCATTTTCAACTTATCAACCATAAATCTCATTACACTAGCAGCAAATGAACTCTCAAACCACCTACCATCAACCGTTGGCAACTCGCTTCAGAACATGGAGATTTTTGACTTGTCCGAAAATAAACTTATCGGAACAATTCCTAATTCCATCACCAATGCTTCTAAACTCTATGCCCTAGACTTGAGCTTCAACTATTTCTCTGGCCACATTCCAAACACATTTGGAAAATTGAGGCACCTGGCAAGGTTTACCATTATGGGAAATAACTTGACCATCCCGGGAACGTCATCATCTACCGAAGAAGATTGGAGTTTTCTCTCTTCTTTGACAAATTGCAGAGATCTAAAACGAGTCGTTTTAGCACTTAATCCATTTGATGGCATCCTTCCACCAGTAGTTGGGAATTTCTCTGCATCTCTTGAGCAACTTTTCGCATACGATTGCCAGCTCAAGGGCAACATTCCTAAAGAAATTGGTAATTTACATGGCTTGATAGCATTAAGCCTCCAAAACAATGACTTGAATGGAACAATTCCAACTACTTTAGGAAGACTAGAGAAGCTCCAAGGTCTAAGTCTTCGTCAGAACAATTTGCAAGGATCCATTCCACATGAGCTTTGCTACTTAAAGGGGTTGAATTCATTGGTGTTATATGAAAATAAGCTCAATGGATCTATACCCCCATGCTTGGCAAGTTTGACATCTCTAAGAGATCTTCTCTTAGGCTCAAATAATCTCACCTCTAATATACCATCATCCTTGTGGACTCTCGAAGGCATCTTACAAATAGATTTGTCATCAAATTCATTAACTGGTTCTCTCCCTTCAAGTATGAAGAGCTTGAAGGCCTTGACACGTTTAGATTTATCAAGGAATCAATTATCGGGTGAAATTCCAACAGCGATTGGTGCCCTTCGAGAGCTTCTTAATCTATCATTAGCTGGTAATCTATTTCAAGGTCACATCCCTGAGTCATTTGGCAATCTCACAAGCTTGGAAATCTTAGATCTCTCTAGTAACAATCTTTCTGGTAAGATTCCCAAGTCATTGGAGAAACTCTTATATCTCAAACATTTAAATGTGTCTCACAATTTACTAGAAGGGGAAATTCCTGAAAACGGGCCTTTTAGAAACTTCTCAGCTCAATCGTTTATGTGGAATTATGCACTTTGTGGTTCACCAAGACTACAAGTCCCGCCCTGCAAGGATGATGGCACCATAAGACGATCCAAGAAAGCCATTGTTACACTCTTCCTCAAATATGTCTTACCATCAATCGTGTCCATTTTGTTGATAATGACTGTTGTTGTTGTCTTCATGAAACGTCGCAATAAGGCTTCAATGAATTCTGCTCATAAAGAAGATTTTTTACCTCTGGCAACGTGGAGAAGAATATCGTATCTAGAAATTCAAAGAGCAACAAATGAATTCAATGAATGCAACTTGCTCGGTAAGGGTAGTTTTGGCTCAGTGTATAAAGGGATACTCTCAGACGGGGTTGAGGTTGCTATAAAGATTTTCAACTTACAGTCGGAGAGAGCATTTCGAAGTTTTGACTCTGAATGTGAAGTATTGAGAAACATTCGCCACCGAAACCTTGTAAAGATTCTCAGTAGTTGTTGTAATGTTGATTTTAAGGCTTTGGTACTTGAGCTCATGCCCAATGGTAGTCTTGAGAAATGGTTGTATTCTCACAACTATTCTCTAGATATCCAAGAGAGGTTGAATGTGATGATAGATGTGGGATCTGCTCTCGAATATCTCCATCACGGTCATTCACCATCTGTGGTTCACTGTGATTTGAAGCCCAGTAATATTCTCTTGGACGAAAATATGGTGGCACATGTGAGTGATTTTGGCATTTCCAAGCTCTTAGGCGATGGAGAAAATTTTGAGACTCAAACCATGACAATGGCCACCGTCGGGTACATGGCACCAGGGTAATCTTTCAAGAACTTATCATAATCTTTTTTTTTTTTTGGGGATAAAATTAAGACTATAGTAATTTATTGGTCATTTAAGTCATAATTAATAACGTGTGATAAATTGAAATTTTTTAAATGTGCAGAATACGGATCGGAGGGAATTGTTTCATCCAAATGCGATGTCTATAGTTATGGTGTTTTGTTGATGGAAACTTTCACGAGAAAGAAGCCCACGGATGAAAGTTTTGCTGGAGAAATGAGTTTAAAGAACTGGGTGAAGGAGTCATTGCCTCACGGATTGACAAACGTTGTGGATCAAAATTTGCTGCTAGACGAGCCAGCTTTTGCAGCCAAAATGGATTGTTTACTGAGCGTCATGCATTTGGCTTTGGATTGTAGCGTGGATTCACCTGACCAGAGGATATGTATGAAAGATGCCGTAGCCAAGCTCAACAAGATTAAACTGAAATTTCTAAATGATATTAGTGTGTATGACTAAATAATGTATAATACTGCTATACATATATAAATAATGTTCAAGGTTTATTGGTGGGATCTCTAAAGTTCTTCTGCTCATTTTTATCGTAAACTACAATTAGTTATCAATTTTAATTTAATTCGTCGTCTCATTTTATATTTTTAAGTCAATGAATTATGACTCAATGCTAAGCTGATTTTGTGAAGAGTATAATGGTCAAGAATTGTTATTTTATTTATATTTTTGTTTTCATTTCTCTTGCTTAACAACTATTTATAGTTTAATGTTCGGCAATGTGGTTTACAAGACTCTTATGAGAAAATTAGTCTGTATTCTTTCGAGCAACATTAAATTCAGTCAAAATCAGATACTAGATTAATAATCATATCTCAGAAATAATAATAATAATAATAATAATAATAATAATAATAATAATAATAATAATAATAATAATAAAAAAGAAATTAATCTAAAGGGATAAACAAGAGAAAACTTAAGCCTTTGCATTTCATAAAGGAGCTTCTGCCATTTACTTTCTCATCTGTTCAAACTACAAGTAGGCCACGAGATACTTTCACATCTTAATAATAGAGGGAGCGGAGTGTTCTGTTCATATCAAGTTTAAGGTTTAATACGACGACGTTTTGCTTAGCTCGTGTCTTGAACATGAAATTTATGGTATCACTACAGGTTTCCTAGCCTTATTGACCGTCAAAATTTAGGATCTCCGTAATCAATCTGGCGGTGGAACAGGCCAACTTTGGCTTCAGGAGCCACATAATTTATTACCAAATAATAATAATAATTATAATAGTAGTAGTAGTAGAAACTTTTAGTTTACATGAGCAGTAATATAATGAAAAATAAAAAAAATATTTCGAAAAGCAAGTAAAAAAGGTTAAAAAATACTTGTTTTTTATGTTTTGTTTATTAAAGCGAAAGAAATTTTATTTATAGAGGTCAGCTTCCAATTAGTTACACTGAAAATTGAGGCAAAAAAAAAATATAAGTAGCATTCATAACAATCAATTACCTAAATCTTAGAATAATTTAGACTATCAATTGAAAAATAATTAACTAAAGAAGCTAAATTATAAACTAAGCTTTTCAAAGAATAAAGTTGAAAAAAGTGAGAATTGTGAAATTGAGAGTTTTAAGGGGTATAGTAAGAGAGAGCCACCAAATTGAGAATTTAGAAGAGAAGAACAGAGTCAAATTAAATTAGCTTAATTTAAGTATATATATTTTTTGGTATTTTGGTAAATACAGCCAACTTGAATTTTTTTATCTTATTATTTAAATTAATATATTGCATAGTATATATATATATATATTTTAATTTTCTTATAGGGCCATGGTCATGATACTAGTTTGTGGTGTCATAATTATGGTGTCAGTAATTATTGTCACTATAGTATCACCAAAATTATAACGCCATGTTATCAGTAATTACTAATATAAATGTCTGTACCAACTGTTAGTATGGTATCAATGTTAATTTATTATTTGAAATTAAAATAGAAATTGGCTTATAGCCTTTTGCTCTGTTCACATATGATTACAAATGAGATTATAAAACTTAACCAAAAACTGAAATTCAGTTGCAAAATCATTTCTACATATCAAAACACATAAATACATAAGATACATCCCTATACTTTAATAAACTAGACATCGTACTAAGATAATTAAAAAATCTGAAATACATCAAAAACAAATCTACCATCCATGGATTCAAAATAAGTATTCTTCAACAAATACAGTGCTTCAATGTCAAACTCCCTCAGCCACCATTTTGACTTGCTAGCTAATTTTCTAGATCTATTGAAATCGAAATTCCTCTATTACATTGTTATTCTTGCTCCACTACATCTGTAAAGTATCTTCCCTAGCGATTGCCAACGGGATTACAACGAGGAAAAAAAATGGTAGAATTAATTACAGTAACTATTTCAAATGTAGTGAACGTAGCAAAGATCTTATCGTATCCTTCAGGATACTTGGGAATGAACCTTATATGATTATCATTAGTGTCCAAGTTTAAATCACTGACATTATATTCTTTTATCTCCACATTTTCAATAAAATGTTCGGCCTCTATTCTGAGTGAGTCTTCTCAATGTTTGCTTAAAAATAATAATCAGTACAAACATTGAACGTTGTTTTTGGATATTTAAAAAGGAAATTATAATTTTTTTTTGGTTTGTTATACAAAGTAGACAAAAAGAACTGAAGAAATCACCTTCCTGTTCTGAACTTGATGCTGGACCTTTTCAATTTCCTTCACACAAACAAAAATCTCAGTTGCAAGTAAGCTAGCTAATAAAAAATTTATAAGGCGAGCAAAAACCAGATTGCTAATGAGCCAAATAAATTTGATTAAGTCATTGCAATAATTCAAAAAGGAACCGAAAGGAAAAAACTAAAAATAGCAAAGAGGCCAAAAATAAAAATTAGCTCTAATAACCATGTATGTATATGAAAGTAATCCGTAATAAAACTAACATGTGCTAAATGGATACCTACGACTGAAAGATTCATATTCTTCTACATGCTGAAAACTCCTCGTACAACACAAGTAAATTATAAATAGAAGCATAAAAAATTATTAAAAAAAAAACGTTGGGCATATAAACAATGGTAGCTTAATTACATCTAGGAGACATAATTTTAACAATAGGAAAAATGAGATAGCTTGAATTTTTACCAGTCCATCTTATGTAAAACAATCGCATATCCTATTACTATTTATTAACAATTCACTCAAATGCTAGGCTCTTTGACAAATTTCATCTTATAGGTCTTATTTCATCAAACACTTGAAGTAATGGCTCACAATATAAATAATAGTGTATATAAAAAGCACATGTAAATGTAAGTATCTCTAAAAGAATAAAAATAAGCCCTCATTAATTTACTTGCTAAATAGGTAATGAATTTGGAAGAAATGGGCAGTGGTCAATGACACCTTCATTTTTACAAGAGATTTACATATTTCCTAGTTAAATGGGCAACAAGCAATTGAATTTTAAAACCAAATTAAACCAGGCCATAAACCACCTATAATACCCATCCTCGTATCAGCAAATTCGCAGAGTTCTTGTACAATAAATCTCAGTTTTGGTTGCACTGACCTTAATTTCACAATGACAAAAACTGACAGTGCTTCCTTCTGTATCGTAGCTATATATCATGACAGAAACATTGTAAAAATAAACAAAAATAAATAAATAAATATAGAAAGAAAAACTGATGAAAACAAATTCATACTTTCCAAAAATTTATACCGGAATTAAAAAAAATCCACAAATCTAACATATCAAGACAATATATTTATTCTTACTAAGTTCTAACTCTCAATTCTTCGAACGAGTATATGACTAGCCAATTTGGGTTCAATAATTTTCAAAAATTATGGACAATATGAATTTTTCATCGAGAACAACAATTTCTTTTAATTAAAAAAACCTAAGGAGAATTACTTTATCTCTTGAGAACTTAAGACAACAATAATATGAGGAGCCGATTTTTTCCGAAGCTGAAATAGAGCCTAATAACAAAGACGAAAAAATGGCTCTATGCGATAAGGATGATAGCTTCGTGCGTTGGTCACGTGAGGGAATTTTTCAACCATTGTCAAGGATTATGGATGAAAATTTAAGAGAACAGGAAGTTATGATAAGTAAAAGATTGTGTTTGGTTGCAAAAGAAAGACGAGAGAAGCGGCTGCAAGGTTAGCGTACATAAAATTTCACTAATTTTTATCAATTTGGTTAGGTTAGTGTTTAGCGATTTTGACGGGCTAGGTTTTTAGATTTGGGGAGTTTAGGGAACGAATTTTGGTGGAGGGAGATTGAAAATTTGTCTAATTAGAGAAAAAAAAAAGGTAAAATATTGTTTGGCTTGGTGGTTTTGCTGTTTGAATTTAAAAATTTAAAAATTTATTATTGATACCTTAGTGTCACGAATATTGATGTTTAGTTTACAAATACTACTAATTCGTGATATTAGTTTACAAATATTGACGAAGCCAAGGGCTTTGAAAATTATTCTATATTCTTTTGAAACACATCAAATTCAATCAAATCATTTACTAGAGTGTAATCATTCGTAATGAAAAGACTAAGAAAATTAATCTAGTAAGAGCAACAAGAAAAAAAAAATTGAGCCTTTATATTTCGTAAATGAACTTCTCCCTATTGTGACATCATAATGCCATAGGATAATGATATTCAAAAGAGAATTTTTTTTTTCTTTTTAAAATCGTGTAAAAAAAAAATTACATTAACATTCATGAACTAGAAATTCAGTACCAACGTTCAACAATTTTGCCGCACAACTTAGTATCCTTGGAAGATTGGTGGAGGTGGTGATGGGTACAATGCACCAACGGCGGGTGGAAGGATGAAATCCTTGGGTGGAGGAATATTAGAAGGAGGAGGAGATAAAATTAGCGTTGGTGGCGGCGATTGGGTTGGTGGTGGTGGGGAGTTGACAGGAGGTGGTGAAGAAGAAACAGGTGGAGGAGACTGAACTGACGGGGGAGGGGAGTTAACAACTGGTGGTGGAGAAGAGATGGGCGGAGGTGGGGAGTTAACCGGAGGTGGTGTGGGAGACTGAATTGGTGAGGGTGGTGAGGAGGCTGGTGTTGAAGGAGGCGGTAATTGTTTCGGTGGTGGAGCTGATGGTGGGGGTGGAGATTGGTTAGATGGTGGTGGTGATGGCTGAATTGAAGCAGTGGGTGGAGACTTTGATGGTGGTGGAGGTGAAATTGGCGAAGGTGAAGGTGCCGGCGTAGACGGTGATGGTTGAGGTGTAGGTGAGGGTGGAGATTGCGTTGGTGGAGATGGAAGTGGAGGAGGTACTGAAGTGGGTGGTTTTGATGGCTCAAGTGTGGGTGCTGGCACTGATGGCTTCGACGGCTCTGGAGCTGGAGTTGATGGTTTTGAAGGTTCAGGCGCCGGTGATGATGGTTTGGATGGTTCGGGCACTGGAGCTGAAGGTTTTGATGCCAGAGGAACTGGCGATGGGGGTTTTGATGGTTCGGGTGTTGGAGCTGAAGGTTTCGATGGCTCTGGAGCAGGAATTGGTGGTATGGAAGGCACTGGAGCTGGC
Organism: Murraya paniculata; assembly: GCA_030449075.1. Lineage (NCBI taxonomy): Eukaryota > Viridiplantae > Streptophyta > Magnoliopsida > Sapindales > Rutaceae > Murraya > Murraya paniculata. Next base: position 781,538 of record JAEVFN010000088.1, on the reverse strand, counting down.
GATGGTGGTTTTGATGGTTCAGGTGCTGGCGATGATGGTTTTGAAGGCTGTGGTGTAGGCGATAATGGTTTATAGGGTTCAGGAGCTGGAGCTGATGGCTTGGATGGCACAGGAGCTGGCGATGAAGGTTTGAATGGTTGAGGTGTAGGAGCTGGTGTAAGTTGTGGAGGTGAAAGTCGGGGTGGAAACTGCACTGGTGGTGGATATTGAACTGAAGGAGTTGGTGGAGGTGAAGGTGGGGATGGAGATCGTACTGGCGGTGGAGGAGAGTTCACGGGTGGTGGTGGAGATTGTACTGGTGTTGGAGGTGGGGGAGATTGCGCTGGTGGTGGTGGAGGAGAGTTCACGGGTGGTGGTGGAGATTGTACTGGTGTTGGAGGTGGGGGAGATTGCGCTGGTGGTGGTGGAGGAGAGTTCACGGGTGGTGGAGGAGATTGTACTGGTGTTGGAGGTGGGGGAGATTGCACTGGTGGTGGTGGAGGTGAAGGTGAAGGTGAAGGTGGTGGAGGAGAGTTCACCGGTGGTGGTGGAGATTGCACTGGTGTTGGAGGTGGGGGAGATTGCACTGGTGGTGGATATTGAACAGAAGGAGGTGGTGGAAGTGAAGGCGAAGGTGAAGGTGGTGGAGGAAAGTTCACCGGTGGTGGTGGAGATTGCACTGGTGTTGGAGGTGGGGGAGATTGCGCTGGTGGTGGTCGAGGAGAGTTCACGGGTGGTGGTGGAGATTGTACTGGTGTTGGAGGTGGGGGAGATTGCACTGGTGGTGGTGGAGGTGAAGGTGAAGGTGAAGGTGGTGGAGGAGACTTAACCGGTGGTGGTGGAGATTGCACTGGTGTAGGAGGTGGGGGAGATTGCACTGGTGGTGGATATTGAACAGAAGGAGGTGGTGGAGGTGAAGGCGAAGGTGAAGGTGGTGGAGGAGAGTTCACCGGTGGTGGTGGAGATTGCACTGGTTTTGGAGGTGGGGGAGACTGCACTGGTGGTGGGTATTGAACTGAAGGAGGTGGTGGAGGTGAAGGTGGGGGTGGAGATCTTATTGGTGGTGGAGGAGAGTGCACAGGTGGTGGTGGTGGAGATTGCACTGGTGTAGGAGGTGGGGGAGATTGCACTGGTGGTGGATATTGAACTGAAGGAGGTGGTGGAGGAGATTGTGGTAGAGGTGAAGGTGGGGGGGTGGACTGAACCAGTGATGGTGGAGATTGAACTGGCGGAAGCAATGGTTTTGATGGTTCAGGAGCTGGTGCCGATGGTCTCCGTGGTTGGGGTGGAGCATGTGATCTAACTCTCCAATTTCTTGGTGGCAGATTAGGAGAATTGGCTGGCGGTAGTGGTGTTGGTACAGGTGTCGAGGGTTTAGGAATTGGAGGTGGTGGCGGTGATGGTGTCGGGGGAGCTGGTGAAGGTGTCTTTTGTTCGGGTGCCGGTGTCGGCGTTGATGGCTTTGGAGGAGTTGCAGGTGTGGAAGGTGGAGAGCCTCCTCCTAAACACACATCCTTACTACAATCTACAGGATTGCTCACCACGGGGCTGCATGTGGTAGCCCACTTTTGACTTGGCCTCTGCGCCAAACAATTGTTCGTGTCATCGAATACACTGCCCTCTTTCGAACCTGGAATGCACTCATTTCCTATTCCTTGAAAATAATTGTAAGAGAATGTGAAATTATTTATGTTTGGCAACTTGCAAATTTGCTCGGACACAAATCCTGTGAGCTGGTTGTGCGAGAGAACCAACCTACGAATACTTTCCAAACTTGAAAAGCTCTGTGGCACACTTCCGTAGAAAGAGTTAGAGCTAGCATCGAAGACTGTCAATTTTTTAAGCCATCCAATTTCCGACGGCAAACAGCCCATTAGATTATTGTTTGATAATATAATCTCGTTCACGTTTGGCATGTTGCCAATAGATCGTGGGAGGCAGCCACTGAAATTGTTGTTAGCAAATGTCACGACTGAGACTGTTGATTCCCCTATTGTTTCAGGAATCCAGGACGAGAACCTGTTGTTGTTCAGGAAAATCGCATCGAGTTTCATCTTGAAAAGTTCTCGTGGGACCTCTCCCTCAAAATTGTTGTACCTGAGATCAAGGTATCTGAGACTTGTCCAGGATAAACATACGTACGGGAAAGAGCCAACAAGCCTGTTGTTGCTGACATCAAACTCGTAGATAAGGTTCCAGTTAGAGAAGGTGTCAGGAATAATCCCACAGAACCTGTTAGAGTTAACATGGAACAATGCTAGATCACTCAACCACCCCAACTCAGCAGGAAAATACCCAGCAATGTCGTTACCGTTCAGATCAATGCCAGCCACAACAGTAATGTTAGAATTATCGGGCGCCGGTGCACAGAAAACACCATTATAAGAACACACATCGGTGCCAACCCAATTCCCTGTCGTGTTAAACGGGTCCGAATATATAGCCTTCTTGAATGCTTGAAGAGCCACGTATGCTTTCTTCAGCCTATCATTGGCAAAATATTTGTTCTTAAGATCATACTCCTTCTCAATGTTATCCGGAAGTTTTCCATCCTGAGGTAATGTTGAGAGCTGGCGGCGAACGAGGAAAGCCGCTTCAGCATCGGATAAAGCAAAAGAAAATGACCAAAATGATGAACAAATAAGGGAGAAGAGCACAAAGCAGCCAACGACCTGCATTCTTCAGTCGCCCAAGGCTGCCTATTTTATTGTAGGCTGTTGAATCTCATGTCATTGGCTGGGGTTATATAGATGATATGCCTAATTACTCTCAGCCATTGACAGGTTCGCATTGCCCTTTTTCTGTGCCATAAATCTCTCGGCACCACATAATTAATTCGGTTACTAATATAAATTTAGAGATTAGCTAAAAATACTAATTATATTATTTAATTACACCAAGTAATAGGACTGAAGTCTGACGTTCTATATTACCAAAAACATTATTATTCCAACAAGTATAAAAATGAAAACTAAGGCCACCATGAGCTAAAGTATCCATGCTGTTCAATTACAATGTCATCGTAGAAATGGCTTTGTGATAAAGCCGGCAAAGAAAAATAGATTATTTAGCCCAAATATTCTTGCATCAATCAAGCAGCTGATTATGCTTGCGAATCCAATCGTAGCAATTTAATTGGTTAATCAAATTTGAGGGGACTTCAATTTTTCTGGACATCTCCAACAACAATCTCCCATGTAAATATTCTGCAACCAACAAAGTTGGATAATCATTGGACTCATTCGCTTAATAATTCTAACGAAGTCGACTCGAGTTAACAAATGTGTTTATTTATTTATTTGTCTTAAAACAAATATACATGATTTAGTTTTTGGAAAAAGACATGAAATAATAGCCTCATTTTTTTTTTCTCCATATATCTTACTGAAGGAATAAGATGTAAGTAGATATTCCGTTATTATTTTTAAGATTTAAATTACTGATTATATCCCAGAGGTTGTAATCTTAATGTTGGAACTTTAATGTCAAAGGATGTAAATCTCTTTGTAACTTACAAAACTTTGTCTCTCTTTTGAAAAACACATCAGAGTGTCCAACAATTATAATAGCTAGAGAACCCAAAAGAATAAGTTTTTTCTATTACAGTTTTAACGTCAGCATAATTAAGGAACATGAGAAGCAATACGGAGAACAATTATTGACATTTGAGATTATTGAAAAACCCAGTGATTGAATTCAAGTTCCTAAAATTGGCAGAATTCATGTCAGCAATTAATGGAGAAGACACATAAGTAACTAAAATTGCTGATATCATGTCTTTTTCTCACTCGTGCTAAAATAGCTCGTCAGAAAAAAAATAAAAAAGGTTGTGGCGAAGGAACATGTTAATTATGAACTGCGCTGGAAAGGAAAATTTTTGTCATTTTGCAATAATGAGTAAAATTTGGAGTGAAATATTCAAAATAAATAATAATCCTTCAGGCGAGCTGCCAATTTCCATCGAATGTGTTAATTATTTGGAATCACTGCAACTTTTCGGATGCGATTTCTCGGGCCCAATTCCATCTTCCCTCAGTAATCTCACCCAGCTCAGTGTTTTAGACCTTTCTTGGAATAATTTTAATGGCCCAGTGGATCTAGATTTGTTTCTTCTTTAACTCAAAAACATAGATAGCTTCTTTCTCTCATCCAACAATTTGTCATTGTTCACAACAGCCATATCTAATGCCACTACCTAGAAAATTTTTTATTATACTTTTGCGTTCATGCAACCTTACTGAGTATTCAAATTTCTTACAAAACCAAGATTACTTCGAAGATCTTGAGCTTTCCTCCAATAAAATACCTGGCCAGATACCTCGATGGTTCATCAACATAAGTATCCACATTTTGAGCTACTTGAACTTCTGCCACAATCTTTTAACAGGATTTGACCAACACCATGTCGTCCTTCCTTGGAGTTCTAGTTTTTTGGTCTTAGGCCTTGGTTTTAATAAGCTCCAAGGACTACTCCCAGTTCCGCCATGGCCGCCAATTCCGCGCCGGCCACCCCCCCCTTCCCCCCCCGGTTTCAAACAACAGACTGACAGGGTAAATTCCACAATGGGCGATCCGAATAGTCTTTTTGGTCTTGATTTAGATGAGATAGATTATTAATGATGATTGATTTAGATGAGATAGATTATTAATGATGATTGATTTAAGTGATAATCTATTAGGGGGAAGAATTCCTAGATCTCTGGGAAGTTGTACAAAATTAGAATTTCTTGCTCTTGGAAATGACCAACTCAACGACGCTTTTTCCATTTTTGTTGGAGGCTCTTTCAAAGGCGAAAATACTTATCTTACTCCAAGAGCTTAAATGGTGCAATAAGTGAGCCTACATCACATTTGGCTTTTCCCGATCTTCTCATTATTGATCTCTCTCATAACAAATTTACAGGTAAGCTTCCATCAAAATATTTTGAGGGTTGGAAATTGGAATACCATGAAGAAACTGAATAGGACCCTTGGAACATATTTGCATGGCATAGTTCCTTCATCGTTGTCAATTTCCTCATATGAAGATTTTTCATATCATTATTTCTCCATCACAGTGAGTTACGCAGCCAAAATGATGACATATAACAAGATCCCCGATATCCTCAGAGGCATTATTCTTTCAAGTAATAGATCTGATGGAGAGATTCCAGCATCGATTGCCAATTTGAAGGGAACTTAAATTCCCAATCTTTCCTACAATAATCACCAAGACCATATTCCATCAAGTTTAGCCAACCTAACAGAATTTGATTATTTAGATCTCTGAATTAACAAGTTTTCTGGAAAGATTCCTCCACAGCTAATTCAGAATACATTTCTTGGACTCTTCCATGTCTCACACAAAAATCTCATCGGACCTATACCACAAGGAAACCAATTTTCTAGATTTGAGAATAGTTCGCATTTGATGGGAACTTCGGATTGTGTGGGAAACCTTTATCAAGAAAATGTGATAGTTCCGGATTTGGGAAAACCGAAGATCTTATTCAATGTTCAGAATCTTTATTTGCATTCGTTGATTAGAAAATTATACTGATATGTTATACGTGTGCGCTTGTTGTTGGAGTGGTTCTGGGTCTCAGCATTAGCACAAGAATTCAGGGTGGGTTTTTGAAAAATTTGGGAGACCACCTAATCGAATGCAGAGAAAGATGGGACGTAGGAATTAAATTTAAAATGTAACTGTGTAAATTTTCTTCTATAGGATTCATGGCGGATGTATTCTTGTTATTAGTTTTCGAAATAAGTTTCTTATTTTCAGCTTGCTGTCGTTTGTTTACTTGTTTAATTAATCAAAGAAGTGTTAAAGGGATATATGGCTTGTCGTTACATTAAAAAAAGAAAAAAACGAAAAAGAACAAGCTGTAACATTTTTAGTTTTTGTCAAAGAAAAGTTTCTTCTTGTTAAATTAGGAGTATCACACAGCGAACAAGCCAAAGCCAAATTGAATCCTCTATGATGCAACGCGGGCTTCATTGCTAATTATCTTTTCTTTTTTTAACAATTAATGAGAAATTTTCACGATTTTTTTTATTTAAAACCACCCAAAGGAGGGGGGGTTAGGCAGGACCTCCTTACCTGTAGATTATTAAACAAAAAATAAAAGTACATATAAAGGGGGACATAAACTAAAACCTTCAAGCAGAAGAATAAGAATATTTAGCTTGCTTCTCAAACAATGAAAGTGATCAAATGTGAGTAAATTAGTAAGAACATCTGCTGTTTGATCTTCACTTGGAACAAAATAAACAACAATCTTCTTTGCAGCAACTTTCTCTTGAATGAAATGAATGTTCAGTTCAACACGCTTAATTTTAACATGATACACAGGATTATAAACCAAAGCTATGGCTCCTCGATTGTTACACCACATGAGAGGTGAAGTAACAAGTTTGATATGCAACTCATCAAGTAGAAATTGAATTCACACAAGCTCAGAATTGGCTTGACCTAAAGCCCTGTATTCAGCTTCTGTACTTGATTTAGAAACCACTTGTTGCGTTTTGGATGACTAAGAGACAAGATTTGATCCTATATAAACAGTATATCTTGCCACTGACTTCCTATCATCTCTATCACAAGTCCAATCTGAGTCACTGAAACAATTTAATTGTAAATTGCCACTATGATAGAACTGTAATCCAAAATGAATTGTTCCTTTTAAATACCTTAATAGCATTTTACAAGCTTCCCAATGATTTACTGATGGTGAGGCTAATAACAGACTTAGTTATTTAACTAAAAATGTTATGTCTGGTCAAAGCACCAACAATGCTTCTATATTGTGAAGCATTGGAAATAACAGCACCAAAATTCTTAGTAAGGGAATGACCAGTAGACATATGTGTAGTAGACATATGTGTAGGAAAAAGACTACAATCAGCCATTTAATTATGTTTTGCTAGAACTTCTACAATATACTTAGCTTGAGAAAGGTGCAATCCATCTACTGTCTTAGTAACCTCTATACCAAGAAAACTATTCAGCTCTCCTAAATCCTTTAAGGTAAAAGCATGATGCATATTAGTTATCAACTATTGAACATTATGTGTATTGGATCCAATAATGATTATGTCATTAACATCGACCAATACTAAGAGCACATGACCATTTTGCCATTTGTAAAATAGAGAATTATCTGATCTTGAGTTGTAAAAACTCCATTGTGAAACCATAGCAGCCTTTAACTTATCAAACCATGCTGTTGGAGCTTATTTTAAACCATAAGGAGCCCTTTTAAGTTGACAGGTAGGATGAGGTTTGGATGAATCAACAAAAACTTCAGGCTATGCCATATACATATTCAACTAAAAAACCATTTAGAAAGGCATTATTTACATCCACTTAATGAATAGCCTATTCACAACCGCAACACTTAGCATAATTATAACAGTTAGGATAATTCTTTCTAACCGTGAGGATAAGGAGCCTTTTTAATTCTAACAGTGGAAGCCTTAATAACTAGACTGAAAGCTTCTGTGTAATCTACCCTATGAGTTTGATAAAAACCCTTAGCAACAACCTTCCTTAGATCTAGAAACAGAACCATCAAAGTTGTATCTAACTATAAACACCCACTTATTGCCAACTCCTTTGATTGGCTGTGCAGGTAAGACTAACTCCCAAGTATGATTATTTTGAAGAGCCTGAAATTTTCTTGCATTACCTTATACCACTTTGGATAAGTTAAGGCTTGTAAAACTGAAGTAGGTTATGATGATGTGGTAAGAAGTGCAGTTATATAGGATTCAGGCTTGTAAATACCAGCCTTTGATCTAGTGATTATAGGATGACCTACTGGTGGTGAATGCGTGTGGTCATGATTGGTTGGGGAGGAAGAAGTGAGATTGTACCTTAGTATGAGCCACAGATAACTGAGAGGAAAGATCAGTTGATGAGGAAGTTGCTGAAGGTGCCTGTATCAGTGCAGTTGAAAAGATGGACGGACAGGATGACTCCGAAGAAGAATCTGAAGAACTACAAAGCTGTCCTATAGATAAAAAATTTGTACTAGCGACAAAAGGAAAAGAATATTCGTCAATCACTATATGATTAGACACATAGACTCAACCAGAGGAATGTAGGCACTTATAGCCTTTATAAAAGGAACTCTAGCCAATAAAGACACACTTTTCAGTCCTAAAGTAAAGTTTGTGTTTATTATATGGCCTAAGGTTAGGATATTGGTCCGTATTTTAGGACGGAATTTTAAAAGCGAGTGGGATTTAGAACTGAAAAAAATCTCAATTTATTATGCGTGACTGGATTGGGATTTAAGTCGGGATCATGTTTGTCCCATTTAATTTTTGGAAGAAATACTATATTAATAAAATTAAAAGTAAGTGAAATTAAACTAATAGTTAATGAATAGTGATTCAAATAACATTATAACAATATACTCTGGGCCCAAGTAACAAACACAAGCCCATTTATTGTATTATTTTTAGTTTAATTAAATAAATCCAAAACAAAAATATTAACCTAGAAACCTAAAAGTATTTTAACCCAAAACTAAAACACAGCTGCTTGTTGCTCATCCCCAATTTTTGCTCACCTTCGGCCAGCTCATCTAGCGTTTCGGTAAGTTTGCATTTGACTTCTCTTTCTTTATGTTTGAATATAATTGTATTGGATTTTTTATTATTTTCTCAAATAGATTGTATTTGATTCATAAATTAAGTTGATTGTTCATTGCTTGCTTTTCGGAAAGATAATTGTTTATTGCTTGCTTTATGGAAAGATGACTGCTTATTGTTTGCTTTATCGAAAGATGAGTTCTTTTGTACTTATTATTTGTTTTGTTTATAAAAGTTATTATTTCATTATTTGTCATATTTGTTTCTATTTTATATATGGCCTAAGGTTAGGATAGCAAACACAACCACGTACTATTAGAATCGAATAATTAGGTTTTTGAAGAAAAAGTTTTTGATAAGGTGAATTATTGTACTATTAGAATCGAATAATTAGGTTTTTGAAGAAAAAGTTTTTGATAAGGTGAATTATTATAAAGTGTAGGAGTAGAGAGCTTGTTGATGAGAAAAACAACGGTATGAAAAGCATTCCACCAAAATTTTAATGTTAGATGAGCTTGAGCTAATAAAGTGAGAGCAATATAAAAAATATAACGATACTTTCTTTTTATTCGTCCATTTTGATGATGAATATGAGGACGAGAATGTCTAAGATGAACCATAGAACTAAGAAGCAAAGAAGTAAAAACTCTTGAATTAACCCTCCTAATTAGTTTGAATTGTTTTGATGTGTATATGAAGATGCTTCTCAATGAAAATTTTAAACACAGTGAATACTTAGAGCATGTCTGACTTGGCAGTTAATACGACTAAAGTCATCTAGAATTGAAAGATAATAAAATATCCTTGTGTAAAAATAACATGAGAATGACCCAAAGATCAGCATATATCAATTGCGAAGGCTTTTTGGTTTTGGCTGCTACAGAGTTAAAATATAGCATGTGATTCTTTCTTTGTTGACAAGCACTGCAAATCAACAAATTTTGAGTTTTATTCAAACCAACAAAGTCATTACAAGCCTTTATTGCATTGTTCAAAGTTTGGACTGCAGGATGACCTAGTCTCTGATGCAGGAGATTAACATCAAGCGATCTTGCTGTTACAGAAAGAACAGATGGCTGACATGACTCTTGAGAAGATTCAAATACTGAGTAATTATCACTATGAGAACGAGGACAATAATTAAACAAAGACATAAATTTATTTGAGGGAAATAGACAAATTCAGACTGAGTGAGCTTTGGAGAATGGATGAGAACTTTGGACTTGATACAGACCTCTTTTTGCAACTCCTTTAAGTAAGATGATCCCTATGCTCTTGGCCTTGACAAAGCACAAATGTTCAAGGAATTCAACAGTGACATTATGATCAGTTACTAGCTTTGAAACACTAAGTAAATTTTTAGTAATATGTGGAACATGTATAACATGATTTAGAACTAAAGCTTCAGGGGAACTGGTAGCATGTAACACAAATCCAATATGCTGAATATTCAAGGCAGTGCTGTTTCCAACAAGCAATTTCTCAGAACTCGTACATACAATAAAGTCAAGAAGCTTACCAAAGTCATTAGTGATATGATTAATTGCAGGACTATCGATGTACCAGTGTGGATCCTCAGCTATTTTCTAGATTATGAGCAACTAGAGGAGCATAGGATGTAGCTGGAAGGCTACTGCTTGGTCAAGGAGAAACAGGAAAACCGAAGGAGTTACCACCAACTGTGGGGTAAACACCGGATGAGAAAGTAGGATTGTAAGTAAAGAAGGCAGCAGGATCTGAATAAACCAAGTTGCCTTGATATCCTAATCCTCTTAGCATGGGAAATCCACCAGTAAATTAAGAACCAACGCTTCAAGCATAACCGTGAAAAGGTCTAGCTCCATCGTTGTGAATAAAGAAACCAGAGTTACCTCCGCCATACTGCCCCTGACCAGCTCTAGATCCACCATAAGAGCCTCCACTAGTGTGATTCCTCTTGGTATGGAGTTTGAATTGTATATATTCTTGCATTTATTTACTTCATGTCCTGGTGCAAAACATATCTGACAAATGATATCAAAGGCATTACCGCTACCATTCTGTCCTTGGCAACCCTAGTATTAAAACTTCCATTACCATAACTATTTCCATTTCCCCAAAAATTCCTCTGGTAACCACCACTATTCTGTCCAACATTTTGATTTTTCTGAACTATGTTAGCAGACATGTTATGCATAACATCACTTGTGACCTTTCTTTTTTTTTTTTTTTTTTTGTTCTACTCGATTCTCATGACTCAACAACAAAGAATAAAGTTGGTCAAGGCTAATCTTGTCTCCTCTAGCTAATACAATAGTCATCAGAGATTTATAGTCTGAAGGATCCAATCCAGTCAATACACGTTGCGCAAAATCATTTAATTTCAATAGATTTTCATGCTGAAGCCAAATTATCAGCCAATCTTTTCATTTTAGCAAAATAATCAGCCATTGTCATAGCACCTTTCCTAAGAGTTTGAATTTGCATCTTTAAAGTCATAATTTCGAGCTTGAGATTGCGAGACAAACATACTTGTAAGAGAACCCCAAAGCTCTTCGGAGGTAGTACAATGAATTACTGTAGAAAGCAAATTTTGCTGAATTGAAGACATCATCCAGCTCAAAAGGAGTTGATCAGTTTTGATCCAAGTGGTGAAGTTAGGATTTACCTCTCTTGGAACAAGTCCAGAAGAAGAACTAGCTCCAATAGTAGCATGAGGAAGAAATTGCTTAGCTCCCCAAGACGCTGCCTTTAATTGAAGTCAGAACTTGCGTGCGCCATACAATGAAATTGTATTTATCAAGCTTTACAGGTGTAACAAAGCTATAAGAAGAGGTGTTTCCAGTATTTTGATTTGAATTCAGCATTGTTGGCTCTGTCGCCATGATCGAAACTGTAGTATTGAGTGTTTGGAAAGCAAGAAAGTTGAGAGAAAGTGAAAGAAAAATAACAGATAGAGGTTAAAAGAAGATTCTGGAAAAGTATATCATTGGTTCCGAAATTCAACTGAAAAAAATCGAGCGAGTGGGATTTGGGACTGAAAAAAATCTCAATTTATTATGCGTGACGGGATTGGATTTTAAGTCGGGATCTTGTTTGTCCTATTTAATTTTTGAAAGAAATACTATATTAATAAAATTGAAAGTAAGTGAAATTAAACTAATAGTTAATGAATAGTGATTCAAATAACATTATAACAATATACTCTAGGCCCAAGTAACAAACACAAGCCCATTTATTGTATTATTTTTAGTTTAATTAAATCTATCCAAAACAAAAATATTAAACTAGAAATGTAAAAGTATTTTAACCTAAAACTAAAACACAGCTGCTTGTTGCTCATCCCCAATTTTTGCTCGCCTTCGGCCGCCTCATCTAGCATTTCGGTAAGTTTGCATTTGACTTCTCTTTCTTTATGTTTGCATATAATTGTATTGGATTTTTTATTATTTTCTCAAATAGATTGTATTCGATTCATAAATTAAGTTGATTGTTTATTGCTTGCTTTATGGAAAGATGATTGTTTATTGTTTGCTTTATCGGAAGATGAGTTCTTTTATACTTATTATTTATTTTGTTTATACAAGTTATTATTTCATTATTTGTCTCATTTGATTGCTAACATATTTATTAACAATCATCTCAATTGGTGGGGAGACTCTCACCAGTAAAAAAAAAGTCCACAGATAAAAGTAAAATCGTAAAGATCTATCTCAATTGAAGTCTACCTTACTTTATGATGCCAACATAGCCCACATACGCTGTCTTATTATATTAAAGCAAACGTTTTTACAGCATAAGAAATAGACACATTCCTTCATCAAGACCCTGTCTAAGTTGTAGATAAAATAGACAAACTTCTTCAGAGTATGGGAAAGCAATCTATGCATGATACTTCCGCTAACTCTTAAGTTATAGATACAATAACAGCTAATTAATGAGAGTTCATTGAAAGTTGATTAAACATGACGATATCTTATTTGTATGGCCACTTAATATGAATTAGCCCTATGATAGAAAAATCTTGCTGTATTCCCAATTAATAATCCATCTGAAATTATTTATAATATTTCTAAATCCAAAATAACTTTGGAGAGATGTAGTCGATGACGAAAATTAGGAAGTTAAGGAACAATGGTAAATTGCAGACTAGCTATCCAATATATATTGGTCCAACAAATAAGAAAATAAAGATAAAGAACCAATACATCAAAAGCGTAAATAACAGAAAAAATTGATAAAAAGGAGCAAAATATATTCATAGTTTGCAACAAATAGAAAAGGAATCAACAGGAGAAATCATACATCAACATCCGAAAACCAGAAATTAACAAATCAAAATAGAAAAATTGATATTCAGCATTTAAATATTGATGAGAAGTCTTTGATAAGAAATCCTATATGAACAATACTTGAAAAAATAAAAATCGCCGATTAGAAATATTTTTCAATTGATTGATTGGGGAGATTAATTTAGGTCATAAAATGAAAGGAAAAAAACACGAGAGGATTTTGGGAGGGTGTCTTACGCTCATAGGGTGAGAGAAGCGATTGGAAAAGAGAAATGCCCGCTTCTTTTTCTTATTGGCGGCATAATTAAAATTGTTTTAGGCTTTTGGCTGCTCTCTTTCCGAGCATTTTTTTATTCTTATCAATGTATCATTTTTTGCTAGCATTCTGAAAATACTACATTACTTTATATGGTACATAGCATTTAGAAATATGTTACTAATAGAATGATAAATGTGATAAAAAGTAAAATATTATCACTTGTATAGGTAATGGTAGCTTTTTTTTTTTTTTCCCCTCACTAAGTGTTACCAAAAATTAACATCCAATAGCACTTTGCAAAATAATAATAATAATAATGCTTCTGCCCAATGCTGCCAAAAGTGATATTTCTTGCAGTGTATAACAACAGTAACGAAAAAAATAGTAAAGTATTGTTTTTTTCATTGTTAATGTAATAAATTATTACACTTCAATACTTTGCGCGTAGTGATTTGTTATTTCACAATACGTACAGTGGTGAAAAAGTAATAACCATTTAATTTTATGCATGCACCGAATCAGAGCGGTCACGATTTCTTCTATATTGAGGGACAAGAAGAAAGTAAATAATTTCATTTGCAATCTCGTCATTTGGAATATTGCCAATTGGAATTGGCAGAATAATGAGACCCTCCGATCATTCTTTATTTGAATTCAAATTAGAAAATTTATTCATAAACTCGTATATTAAAATAAGAATTCTAAATGTTATTCAAGTAAAGTTGTTCTAATATTAAACCTGTGAAAGGAATTTCACGAAAATAGATATGACTTTTTCTAAGATATTTGTTGTAAGTATACTTTTTTTCACAGAAATATTTAAGAAGAAAGAGAGCATAATCAATTAAATTGATTTGGACAATACCACACGATTTTAGCTTCAGACGGGCTAACATAATTAATAGATCGACACACGATAGTTTTATTTATTACGACAGAATAAGTACATGGTGCAAATAAAGATAGTCTCTTGTATTAGAGACCTTTGTTAAACCGACACTCACGTGACTGGCAGGTAATAACAGTACCTATCCTTTTATTTAATTAAACATAACACAAAATAGCAACGGAGCATACATGCGCTTAACCAGTGTGATCAAGATTTCTCCCATATTGAGGGACAATAAGCAAATCAAGAGTTTCATTTGCAACGTCATCATCAATGATACTACCAAGCGGGACGAAAAAAGGACTCTCGGACCACTCGTTACCTACAAAATTCATATTAAGAAATTTATTCATAAATGGATATATTACAACAAGAATTATAAATGATATTCAACTGAAGTTGATCTAAAATTAAACCTGCGAAAGGAGTTTCCATATCCTTGAAAATCAGAAAAGATCTCTGCTTTCGGTGAACTGTATTCAAAAGTAAAGTATTTCAGCTTGAGTGAGTTCTTGCCTCTGGTTTAATATGATATATATAGATTCAAGTAGCCGACCGTGCATTGTAGCGTAGCAAAACAAATAACGCGTGGTATATCGGAAACGGATCAACGGCTGAAGTTTTGTCGTACAAAAATCATTAAGATTAACGGCTGTGGTTCAACGCATGCGCGAAAACCACAAAATAAATAATCGTAAAAACAAAGCCAAGCAAACAAAGTAATAACAAAATTAATGTGCATGGCCGAAATTAATTTGTCGCTAATTAAGACCTAATAAAGCTTTATATATATATATACACACACACACACACACTAAAATTGTACAAGTGTCGAGTTTTCAAAATTGAATCTTTCTCACAATCAGTTATCCGCGCATTAATGATGACATTGATATCTAATCTAATGGTGGATGAATTGGCATCATTAAAGACTATTTTGACTTTTAATATTTACTTTTAATCTAATGATGGATTGCATGAGATCAATGATTTAAATTTCAAATTTCAAATTAAAAAAAAAAAAGTTTATTTGCTTTCATACAACTCTCAATTCTATAATTTCTAGTTGTTGTAATTCTTACAGAAGTACCACATCATGACATCAGCCAAATCAAAAGAAGATATTGGACAAATAATAATGAAAGAAATTAACAATTTTCACGGACCGGCGTAGATATGACTTTTTCTCTAAGATATATAGATAAGAGATACGCACTATTGGCCATTGAGGCTTTGTTTCTAAATTTGCGAGAAAATGGAGAAGGATAGGCTAGAGCTGAAAAAGAAAAGTTAACAGCTACTTAATTTAATTTGTTAACTGGTATCTGAAAGTGGAATTTGGTTTGGGGAACTTTATATTAGTTAGAGACACGGGGTAACAGTTATATCATTCTTTCATCAATTGGATAATAGCACCAAAGCAAACTCAAACATGTATCGAAGTTTTTTCTGTATTTAAAAGCTGAGAATATATTATTGGTTGCATGTCAAATCAGTGAATGCATGCATCCACTGATCGATACTAGTACGTTATTGCAATATGTCTTGCGAATTAGTTGGGCCAAATTATGAACTTACGAAATTATTTAATTTTCTTCCATCAAGTTGAAATTATAACTTCAAAGTAAAAAATCAATGGGAGGTCACAGCGCTGGACTTGGAACTAATTAATAGCAATTATTATTAGTCACGGAGGATATGTATTTCGATTCTTTTGGAAGGTTCAAATTAGTAAGTTTTATTTTGTAAGCCATTATTGGCATAGGAGGTTTTGTAAATATTAGTTTTGGAAAAATTCTATGATGCCATAATGAAAATTACTGCATCAATACCATGATAGATATAAATATTATAAATTATACATAAAACTAGTAAATATAAAGTAAAATTAGTAAATTCATACAAGATTATTAATTATTTAAAAAATTAACATTGTTTCTATAGAATTTTATTGAAAAATTTACAAAAAAAATATTTTCTTTAAATAAACATGGAAAAAATTACTCATTAATTAAAAAAAATGTACTAAAAAAAGTGGAATAAGTTTTATTGAATTGGCTTAACCATAAATTCTCTATTTATTCTAGGACATTTGTATACTTTTTTTTTTCACATTTTTTATAATAATATCTATTCATTACACAAGTTAATTAAGCACAATTATTTATCTTGATGTGGATCAAGTAAAAACAAAATAAAAAAATTCTTATATTACTAAACACGTATATAATATATCAATAAAATTAGATCTAATTTTGAATCTTATGCCTACTTCATATAGTTTCAAACTTTTTGCGTTTGCTTAAAGACCATTTTGCTTCAAACTTTTGCGTTTGCGTTTGCGTTTGCTTCAAACTTTTCAAACTTTATCTTACAACAACTATGAAAGATATTGAAATTATTTTTTTTTTTCAAAATTCGATTTTGAGAATAAATTTTATCTTTAATAAAATATCACATGTATTACATAAATGCAAAGCTAGCATTATTCAATTTAAATTAAAAAAAAAGCAACAAATATATAAGCAAATAAACATTATAATGAGTTTTTATTTTATAATTGTGATTTATTTTTTTCTTGCTGTAACTCTTATATTAATTTACTTATTTTAGCTTTTATTCATAAGTTTTAAACATAATCTACAAAGTTTATGTTTTATTTTGCACTTAATGTTGATTTACTTGTTTTATGTTATATTTGTAAGTTTTCGTTTTATTTACCAGTGATATATCAATTGATCAGTTTTATAGTAATTTACTTGTTTTACCTTTCTTTTACAAATCTTATATTCTATTTTCAAAATTTATGTTTTATTTTACAGTTAGTGTTGATTTACTAAGTTTATATTACATTTGCAAGCTTTTATTTTGTTTACCAGTAATACATTAATTTACTACTATTATATTAATTTATTTATTTTACCTTTCATTTACAAGTCTTATGTTCCATTTCTAAAATTTATGTTTTATTTTACGCTTAATGTTGATTTATTAGTTTCATTTTATATTTGTAAGTTTTTATTTTATTTACCAATAATACATCAATTTATGAGTTTTATAGTAATTTATTTGTTTTACCTTCTTTTTACAAGTCTCATATTCCATTTCCAAAATTTATGTTTTATTTTACAGTTAGTGTTATTTTATTAGTTTTATGTTACATTTGTAAGTTTTTGTTTTGTTTACTAGTAATACATTAATTTACTAATTTTATATTAATTTACTTGTTTTATCTTCCATTTACAAGTCTTATATTACATTTCTAAAATTGATATTTTATTTTGCGCTTAATGTTGGTTTAGTAGTGTTATATTATATTTATAGGTTTTTGTTTTATTTACCAGTAATACATCAATTTACCAATTTTATAGTAATTTACTTATTTTACCTTCTATTTACAAGGTTTTTGTTTAATTTTCAATTTATTTTACAGTTAATGTTGATTCACTAGTTTTAAGTTATGTTTGTAAGTTTTTGTTTTGTTTACTAGTAATACATCAATTTATTAATTTTATATTAATTTACTTGTTTTATCTTTCCTTTACAAATCTTATGTTTAATTTCTAAAATTTATGTTTTATTTTGTACTTAATGTTGATTTACGAGTTTTATGTTATATTTGTAAGTTTTTGTTTTATTTACTAATAATGCATTAATTTACTAATTTTATATTAATTTACTCGTTTTACCTTCCATTTACAAGTCTTATGTCTAACTTTTAAAATTTATATTTTATTTTACAGTTAATGTTGATTTACATGTTTTATATTAAATTTACAAGTTTTATGTTTTATTTACATTATTATGTTTAATTACAGTATTGTTGCTGTAACTTTAATCACGGCATTATAGAATGACCCTTATTTTTGTTATAAAACATAACAAAGAACTCGAGACAACAAAGAAAAGTTGATGACGACAAGGAGAAGCAGAAACGGCAGCAACTCGAGATAATTAACCATCCTCCGAAAAAATCAATGATAGGTCACCGTGATGGACTTGGAACTAATTAATAGCAATTATTATTAGTCACGGAGGATGGTTATTTCGTTTCTTTTGGAAGGTTCAAATTGGCATAGGAAGTTTTGTAAATATTATTTTTGTTATAAAATATGACAAAGAACTCGAGGAAACAAAGAAAAGTTGACGACGGCAAGGAGAAGCAGAAACGGCAGCAACTCTGGAATTGGTGGCGTAAAACACAAAGATGGAATAAGGGTTTTCTTTTCGATTTTTTCATGAGGCACCATAGGTTTTGTTGATTTGTGTTTTTATCCAAAGGTTTGAATTTTATTGCATTTCAGTCCAACAGAATACGTTGGCGGCGACTGAAAGAAAAATATGTGATTTAGGTTTTTTTGAGTTTATATCCCATGGCACCCTACAGTTTCACTACTTTACGGCTTAGCTAAAAGTATTTGGGTTTTGGGCAGAAAAACTCAAATTTATTTATATTGGATCCAAGCCCATTATTAGTTATCTATTAAATAACATAAATAAAAATTTGAAAAGCTCAATAGTAATTATTTGTCCAAATTTATTTATATTAGTCCCAAGCCCGTTTTGGAATTTTAAAATTGGATTATATAAATGAAAAATTTGGTAGACAAATAATAAAATTTATTTGGCTCAATAATTTTTGAAGATAAATTTGGGCTTATTTTATTAAACTAATTAGGTGTGGATTTTGTGAAAAAATAAAAAAAAATTACTTCAAAATATAAGACCCAATAAAATTTTTATTTAAAAGGTGCCCAAATTTATATTTAAAAAATTGAACTAAGGATAAATTTAAAAACCTAAAGGTTCCCAAGCCAATAGTTACGGACAAGAGCAAGTACAAGGAAGAGAAAGAAGGAAGATGGACATTGACTTGAAGCCCAATAAATATTAGGCTTGTAGATTAAGTCAATTTTTTATTAGGAAACCCATGAATTGAGATTGTTTAATTGCTTTTATCTATATGTTATGTTTGGTTAATAACATGCCATGATAATGTCATATCGAATAGGAAGTGCCACTCTATGCATCATAATACATGGCATCTACAGATTATAAATCTAGACATATATTGTTTGACATTTACATATGCTTAATAATATTAGATTTCATTTAGATAATATTATTTTAAGAAGCATGCAATTAACAATATAGGATATAATTTGTATGTTGTTCAAAAAGAAAAACCAACTTTAAAATGTTGAGTGTGAGAGGAAAAATTCAAGATAATATTTCCCACGGGCTCCATTGGTAGTTCAATTATAAAATTATATATATACCTTGACTTCACGATATGGTGATGCTCCCTACGGCGAGTATATATTAGACATTTTATTTGATGAACTTCTTTATAGAGAATATCAAAATATTTTTTAATCTATTGATCACCTTAACGGTGGCTGCATGATATGAAAGATATATAGATTGAAATAATAGTTATACACTCAACAATAATTTGTTATTAACCTTCCCAACAAAGCTCTATTAACAAATTTTGGCCCTAAAAGATAACGACAATTATTTGTCATGTTTTGACATGAAAGTAAATAATATAATGGTTAATTGAGTCTAATAAGTGTAGCCATGACTTTCTTATCAGATACCTTGCCAAAGCAGTACTAGATTATCGTTACAATAAAATAAAATGCATTTATGGTTTTTTGCATTTTAGATTTTTTGTTGTGAAAATTACTTGTTTCAAAGTATTTATGCATGTATGTTTTATTTTTCAAAAATGTCTTCCTTAAGCCCACTCACCATTAGTTTGAATCAAAACAACTCACTGGCGAGAACTACATAGATTGGAAACGAAATCTTTTTATAGTCCTTTATAGTCCTGACTAATGAAAATTATAAATATGTCTTAATCTGGCCATGCCCTCCTAAACCAGTAGAGGACGCTAGTAGAAATCAGAGGAGGCTTTATGAGAAACAAGAAAAAGCTAATGAAATGGCAAGATGCTACATATTAGCCTCAATTTCTAATATTTTACAAACCAAACATCAGAATATGAAGGCAGCCATTGAAATAATGGAAAGTCTCCAAGAGATGTTTGGGTAGAGTACTCGCTCTGCAAGACAAGAGGTGCTGAAAGGTGTTATGAACTCCAAGATGGGAAAGGATACATGAGTTCGTGATCATGTCCTGAAAATGATGGACTATTTGATCAAAGTTGAGATGCGCAGATCAGTGATAATTCAAAGATTGACATGGTGCTAGAATCTCTGCTTAAAACATTCAAGAAGTTTAAGGTCAATTATAATATGAAAAAAAATAAATATGTCCTTGATAGAATTAATGAATGAATGTCGTTCTGCTGAAGAGATTTATCTTGCTGGAAAACCTCAAGGAGGCATTAACCTTACTGAAAGAGGTACTTGTTTTAAGCCTAAGCCAAAAGGCAAAAAGAAGAAAGCTAGGTAAAAGAAACCGTCCAATAAGAAAGATGGAAAGTCGAAAGGCGAGTGCTTTAAGTATTGATAGAAGGGGTAGCTGGAAAAAGGATTCCCCTAAGATTGTGAAATTAGGTATGGGAAATCTTTTAGTCATAGAGACATCTTTAGTTCAGAATCTTGTCGACACTTGGGTCTTGGACTCTAGAGAAACTATTCATATTTGCAATTCACTTTTTTGGCATCGGGAAACCAGGAAACTAAGCAGTGAAGACTGGATCTATTTTATTATCTTTTAATAACGAGACTTTAATTTTGAATATTTATGTTCCAGACGTTAAGAGGAATTTAATTTGGGTAGCTTGTTTATCAAAATAGGGGTATTGTTTCTATTTTGAAAAATAATTGATTAGTATGTTTTGGTACATTGAAAGATAATTTATATTATTTAAGTCATTTGATTCATTTTATGCATGACACAGTGATTGAAAATAATGAGCATGTGCACCTATCTTAGAAAGGAAGATTTCTTCCAACCACTATTACCTCTGGCATTTGTGCTTAGGTCATACAAACCTAAATAGGATACAGAGAATAATCAAATATGGGCTTTTAGGTCCATTAGAAAATGAATCATTACCACTCTGTCAATTTTGTTTAGAAGGAAAAATGACCAAAAGGCCTTTCCCGGCTAAAGCAATACGTGCAACAGTACTACTTGAATTAGTACATGCAGATGTATGTGGAGCAATCAATGTACAAACTCGAAGTGGTTATGAGTATTTCATTAGATTCACTAATGATTATTCAAGATAAGGCTAGGGATGGCAAAAAATCCCAAATCCCATTCAGGATTTGGGCTCCCGAACTATTTGGGATGGTATTGGTCTGTATTTTAGGACCGAATATTAAAAGCGGGCATGATTTAGGATGGAAAAAAATCTCAATTTGTTGTGTGTAACAGGATTGGGATTTAAGTCGGGATCTCGTGGGATCTCATTTGTCCCGTTTGTCCCATTTAATTTTTGGAAGAAATCCTATATTAATAAAATTAAAAGTAAGTGAAATTAAACTAATGGTTAATGAATAGTGATTCAAATAGCATTATAACAATATACTCTAGGCCTAAGTAACAAACACAAGCCCATTTGTTGTATTATTTTTAGGTTAATTAAACAAATTGAAAACAAAAATATGAAACTAGAAACCTAAAAGTATTTTAACCTAAAACTAAAACACAGCTGCTTGTTGCTCATCCCCAATTTTTGGTCGCCTTCGACCACCTCATCTAGCATTTCGGCAAGTTTGCATTTGACTTCTCTTCCTTTATGTTTGAATATAATTGTATTGGATTTTTTATTATTTTCTCAAATAGATTGTATTTGATTCATAAATTAAGTTGATTGTTCATTGCTTGCTTTACGGAAAGATGATTGTTTATTGCTTGCTTTATGGAAAGATGATTGCTTATTGTTTGCTTTATCGAAAGACGAGTTCTTTTATACTTATTATTTGTTTTGTTTATAAAAGTTATTATTTCATTATTTGTCACATTTGTTTCTATTTTATATATGGCCTAAGGTTTGGATAGCAAACACAACCACGTACTATTAGAATCGAATAATTAGGTTTTTGAAGACAAAGTTTTTGATAAGGTGAATTATTATAAAGTGTAGGAGTAGAGAGCTTGTTGATGAGAAAAACAACGGTATGAAAAGCATTCCACCAAAATTTTAATGGTAGATGAGCTTGAGCTAATAAAGTGAGAGCAATATAAAAAATATAACGATACTTTTTTTTTATTCGTCCATTTTGGTGATGAATATGAGGACGAGAATGTCTAAGATGAACCATAGAATTAAGAACCAAAGAAGTAAAAACTCTTGAATTAACCCTCCTAATCAGTTTGAATTGTTTTGATGTGTATATGAAGATGCTTCTCAATGAAGTTTTTAAACTCAGTGAATACTTAGAGCATGTCTGACTTGGCAGTTAATACGACTAAAGTCATCTAGAATTGAAAGATAATAAAATATCCTTGTGTAAAAATAACATGAGAATGACCCAAAGATCAGCATATATCAATTGCAAAGGCTTTTTGGTTTTGGTTGCTACAGAGTTAAAATATAGCATGTGATTCTTTCTTTGTTGACAAGCACTGCAAATCAACAAATTTTGAGTTTTATTCAAACCAACAAAGTCATTACAAGCCTTTATTGCATTGTTCAAAGTTTGGACTGCAGGATGACCTAGTCTCTGATGCAGGAGATTAACATCAAGCGATCTTGCTGTTACAGAAAGAACAGATGGCTGACATGACTCTTGAGAAGATTCAAATACTGAGTAATTATCACTATGAGAACTAGAACAATAATTAAACACAGACATAAATTTCTTTGAGGGAAATAGACAAATTCAGACTGAGTGAGCTTTGGAGAATGGATGAGAACTTTGGACTTGATACAGACCTCTTTTTGCAACTCCTTTAAGTAAGATGATCCCTATGCTCTTGGCCTTGACAAAGCACAAATGTTCAAGGAATTCAATAGTGACATTATTATCAGTTACTAGCTTTGAAACACTAAGTAAATTTTTAGTAATATGTGGAACATGTATAACATGATTTAGAGCTAAAGCTTCAGGGGAACTGGTAGCAAGTAACACAAATCCAATATGCTGAATATTCAAGGCAGTGCTATTTCCAACAAGCAATTTCTCAGAACTCGTATATACAATAAAGTCAAGAAGCTTACCAAAGTCATTAGTGATATGATTAATTGCAGGACTATCGATGTACCAGTAAGGATCCTCAGCTATTTTCTAGATTATGAGCAACTAGAGGAGCATAGGATGTAGCTGGAAGGCTACTGCTTGGTCAAGGAGAAACAGGAAAACCAAAGGAGTTACCACCAACTGTGGGGTAAACACCGGATGAGAAAGTAGGATTGTAAGTAAAGAAGGCAGCAGGATCTGAATAAACCAAGTTGCCTTGATATCCGAATCCTCTTAACATGGGAAATCCACCAGTAAATTAAGAACCAACGCTTCAAGCATAACCATGAAAAGGTCTAGCTCCACCATTGTGAATAAAGAAACCAGAGTTAAACTCTGCCGTACTGCCCCTGACCAGCTCTAGATCCACCATAAGAGCCTCCACTAGTGTGATTCCTCTTGGTATGGAGTTTGAATTGTATATATTCTTGCATTTATTTGCTTCATGTCCTGGTGCAAACATATCTGACAAATGATATCAAAGGCATTACCGCTACCATTCTGTCCTTGGCCACCCTCGTATTGAAACTTCCATTGCCATAACTATTTCCATTTCCCCAAAAATTCCTCTGGTAACCACCACTATTCTGTCCAACATTTTGATTTTTCTGAACTATGTTAGCAGACATGTTATGCATAACATCACTTGTGACCTTTCTTTTTTTTTTTTTTTTTTTTGTTCCACTCGATTCTCATGACTCAACAACAAAGAATAAAGTTGGTCAAGGCTAATCTTGTCTCCTCTAGCTAATACAATAGTCACCAAAGATTTATAGTCTGAAGGATCCAATCCAGTCAATACATGTTGCGCAAAATCATTTAATTTCAATAGATTTTCATGCTGAAGCCAAATTATCAGCCAATCTTTTCATTTTAGCAAAATAATCAGCCATTGTCATAGCACCTTTCCTAAGAGTCTGAATTTGCATCTTTAAAGTCATAATTTCGAGCTTGAGATTGCGAGACAAAATACTTGTAAGAGAACCCCAAAGCTCTTCGGAGGTAGTACAATGAATTACTGTAGAAAGCAAATTTTGCTGAATTGAAGACATCATCCAGCTCAAAAGGAGTTGATCAGTTTTGATCCAAGCGGTGAAGTTAGGATTTACCTCTCTTGGAACAAGTCCAGAAGAAGAACTAGCTCCAATAGTAGCATGAGGAAGAAATTGCTTAGCTCCCCAAGACGCTGCCTTTAATTGAAGTCAGAACTTGCGTGCGCCACACAATGAAATTGTTTTTATCAAGCTTTACAGGTGTAACAAAGCTATAAGAAGAGGTGTTTCCAGTATTTTGATTTGAATTCAGCATTGTTGGCTCTGACGCCATGATCGAAACTGTAGTATTGAGTGTTTGGAAAGCAAGAAAGTTGAGAGAAAGTGAAAGAAAAATAACAGATAGAGGTTAAAAGAAGATTCTGGAAAGGTATATCATTGGTTCCTAAATTCAACTGATTACAGCTTTGAGTATTTGCACTAATGATTCCAGCTGTTACTATTGTTACAAGCTAAAGTTGTGTTTAACTGAATCTAACAACTTAACAAACTTCGACAGATCAGCAGTCCTCGGTAATCAAGTGTGTGTCACCGTACTGTCTGTTTACATGTTCCATAACCACATTCACGATCACTCCTTGATTGCTTCCTATTCACTTTTTGTTGATGGGTGTGAATATTATTATTATTGGTTGAGAAATACAAATGACAAAGACTGAATAAGTTAAAAGCAATGTACTAAGAATCTTCTTAAAAGGCGATTTTTTTTTTAGGGGGTGCATATCAGAGGGTGCAGATTAGATTGATAACTCCAACCTTCCTGAATGGAGTCTTAATTGATTGAAGACACACTTGAAATAAATTAAAGCACCGGGAAATTAAGCAGGCTGCATATATAATGATTTATATATAACTTAGTTATCGATGGACCATAGGCAGTAAAATTAAATGAGGGAAGTTAAAGACGAAAATAAATTTAATTAAACAGGGTGAGCAAATATATAGGATATATATGATAAGGATAAATGAAATACATTGATCGGAATTAAGCTTAGTCCACTTCTAGGGAACAATAAGTTTTTCCTCCTGAGATTAAAATTGGTGTGCTGCAAGGAGCTAGATAGAACGTACGTAGGTACAAGAAAAATGGAGACAGCTAGCAATGAACGAATGATGAAAGAAATAATAACACCACGTGATCAAGTAGCTAATCAGTTACTGAGGGTTAGGGGTTGGGGCTTCGGATTCTTCCTCCTCTGCTGAGCCTGGGGCATCAGCTTCTTCCTCTTCCTCTTCGGCTGGGCCTGGGGCTTCAGCTTCTTCCTCTGCCTCTTCGGCTGAGCCTGGGGCTTCAGCTTCTTCCTCTTCTTCTTCCTCTTCTGAGGCTGGGCCTGGGGCTTCGGCTTCTTCCTCTTCCTCTTCCTCTTCTGAGGCTGGACCTGGGGCTTCGGCTTCTTCCTCTTCCTCTTCCTCTTCCTCTTCTGAGGCTGGGCCTGGGCCTTCGGCTTCTTCCTCTTCTTCTTCCTCGTCTCCATTGTCTTGCTCTTCCTCTTTCTCGTTCTCGGCTTCATCATTACTTTCCTGGGGTTTGACGAAGTTGTCAAGAATGTCAAAGTTGATTTGAGTTAACTTATGAATATAGATATTGATATCCTTCATAACATCGTTCTTCCCGTCAACGTTTTCTTGGAATATATCCAAAAGATCACCAGTAACCTCGCTGGCAAGTTTAATCTCCTTAATCAATAGATCATTTTGGTGTGTAGAGATTGCTTCGTGTGCTTTCTTGGTGCTCTGCGACACCACATTATAAACAGCCGCGCCTACCATAATTTCTTCGGCGTCCCTATCCGATGGCTTTCCCTTTGTCAATTTATCGGCCTCAGTGATGGCTTTTGTAGTCTCGGCCTCAAGGGCTTTCAAACCAGCTATGAGGGCTGAATTGCCGTCAATGCTCTGAGCAGCTAAGAATTTAGGCAACGTGGAGATGCACTCCTCTGAATAATCTGTCTTGGAACATATTTTTTCAAGCTCAGGAGCAACTTGCCCCGCCAAGCCTCTAGAAGTGGCTTCAATGTTGTATATTGAGACGAGAGAAGACAATGCGATGGCAAAGATGATGGACTTCATCATTTTGTCCTTTATTATCTTCTCTTCTTCTATCTCAATTTGGAGGAAAAACAATAACAAATATACAAATCAGAGGTGAGGCACGAATGAAAGCTGCCAAGAGGTGACCTTATAAAGATACTCGAAAATTTCCTATATGCTCTGAATTAGGACTTGCGCTTCATGTTTCCATCAGAATCGGTCCAATCCTAAAAATGGACTATGCTATTTATAGAAGAGCATTTCAGCCACCCAAGTAATTGAACGGTTTTCAAAACTATGTTACTTAGATTTGCATATGCTGGGATTTTCGTCTACCAAATATATGCGAATTTAAATGACTATAGTCTTCAACTAATCTTGTTTTAATTGTTTAGTTTTACCTGGTTGGTGCATATACAGATTCGATAGTTTCTTTTTTAAAATTACATTCATTAATAATACATTGCAAATCAATTGATATATAGGTGCATTTTGAATTTGTTCACATAATGTATCATAGTTGAAACCCAACACCAAAACTCTAGTTATAAATTAATTCCTGAAAAAGGTGAAACGGCACTCCCACAACACAGGAGGACACCTGAATCATCAACATAAATGATCAAAGAAGGAGTCCCCCACGCAAACTTAATAATTTTAGGCCTTACGTAAATTTTCAAAATTAGGCCTATCATTTAAATTAAAATATGGACTAAATTTTTATCTAAACATTTTGTTATAGATTAATTATTTCAAGATATAAAATCGTAAATACATTTTGTACATCAATTCATGTGCTGCTATTTATGTTAAGGGTGGGGGGTGGGACCACATGCAATCTAATTATTTATTTGAACACCCATGTATTTTCTACGCCTATTTTTACAGATTAAAATTCAAATTACTGTGAGCACTCTCTATAGTTCCAGGCATAACCTTGTTTCAACATTCACAAAGTTTCAAATATGGCCCCATTTTCGTTTCTCTCATCTTTTCCTAAGTGCCCATTTGGCTTTGCCAAAAATGAGTTGGGAAATACAGAGGAAAGCAAATTTCTAATTTGTTATTTCATCAAAATCCTTTAAAAAATAGAAAAGCCCAAAATTGTCCCAAAAAAAAAAAAAGGGTTTTGGCTAACATCAATAATCATTCACGAAAAAAAAAAAAAGAAATTCCCAAACAAGGAGTTCTTGATGCGCAGCAAAAATAATGAAGCTGGCGGACAAGTTTGATGCGTGCTGCAGCAAATTTGTATGAAGGGCATTGTAATTGGAAAAAGAAATTATAAAATTTGTTAGAGATTATGGTGGGTATAGAATAAAATATGGTGTTGTGAAATGAGATTAATGACAAGGGGTAAAACTGTCTCTTAATTTTCTTTTGTTTTTTATTCCATTATTTAAAGGATGGGGTTGTTTGAACCCACCAAACTACTCATTAAACCTACTTTTGAATATAATTTTTTATGATTAAAATACCCCTAAAATAAATTACAATTGTGGAAATTAAAATATAGTGAAAAAAGAAAAAAGAAAGAATTTTTACTCTTTGAACCCATCTTTACATTCAACATATTTTTGTTCCCTTCTCATAGGATCACTCCGTTAGCTTGAAAAAAATGGATGTATGTTCTGAATTTTTAATAACTACATAAGAAATTCAATGACCATGACCATGACAGCCTCCTCCCTCTGTAGCAGCCAAGTGTGGGTCAACGCTGGGCGGAGACTTGTATTTGTCACAAGTGCAGCAAAAGGGGCAAATGGTGAAGTTGAAGGAGAAAAAGTTAGATTTGAATGTTGAGGCTAGCGATGGGAATGGGGGAGGAGCTTGATGTTTGCTACAGCAGCTGCATCTGTTTGCTCTGTTGCATATTTTCCTTGCATTCAATTTGTAAAAGTTACTTCTAGAGGCTATGGCTTAATTTATGTTCGTGATCACTGCCGAAGCAATAATAGGAATAAAAATTATTTGTTTATTGCCTCTATGAAGAATTTGAATAATCTACATCTTGAATCAAAGGTTGAGGCATCGTTAAATGGAGTAAACGGAATAAGAAAGGTCTGATGGTTTCGAGTTGTGCTGCATTAAATTTCTTTTTGATAAAAATAATAATAAGAATGATGAATTTGTGTTGTAACTATATTTTTCTGAATCATGTTAATAAAGAAAATCTTCAGTTTAATGGGGAAAAAATATTTATAAAGGGTTTATAAATGAATTTAATGGGTTTAATTAGTAAAAACACTATTATTATAAAAATTGGATTTAGTAAGGATATATTGGGTATTTAAGTGGCTTCATTGAGTAAAATTAAAAATTTCAAAATTATGGGCAGATTTATTTAGTAAATGAGTTTAATAGTAGTTTAATAAGTTCAAATAACCTCATTCTTATTTAAAAGGTGGGGTAATATATGGATTTGAGTAATTTGATTTAAGGATATTTGTGTAATAAAATATTTCTAAAACTAAAAATGCTCAGAGTAAATTTTAGAGTGCATATAGCCTTATCATTATGTTAATTAAGAAGGATTTGACCTTAGTAAACTTATAATACTTTATAAATTAATAACTTACCAAAAGTTAGATCTCGGTTTCAAGTCTCATGTAGTGTGTATGTTTTAATTAATAAAATTTTAAAGAAATAACCTTAAAGTTAAATAATATATTTTAATTTTATTTGATTCCACTTTGGATCAACGTGCTAAATTAATAATTCGATATATTCACAATATAATACATTATGAATGCTAGAGAAGGATGAGTAATTTATTATTGCACTCTCTATAAAAAATGCAGATAACTAACTTATAGTCATTACATAAAGAAAAATTCACGAGTTAAATATACTAATAACTGCGTTATAATCTCTGGGATGGCAGAATTATATTTTGAAAATCGCACAATCATTTTAGAGACTGAAAACTTGACCAAAACCTAAAAATTATGGAAAATATCAAAGAAGTCCTGAAAGTTTAGGAAATATTCAAAAGACCGACAAAAGTCCGACTAAGCTGGGTGGATGTATTTCAAGTTTGTGTTTAGAAAGAAATTGTGAAAGTTAGTGCTACATGTGAAGCTTGAAAAGTTCGTTGATCATGTTTTGAAAAAAATCATGACATATCATGTATTTGCATTTGCATTATATATTAATTATGCATATATTTTGATATATGAAAAATTAGTTTTCTTATTCAGTTAATGTATATTATCGTTTATTGTAATTCCCAAAAATAAAGAATGATTCTTAATGATCAAGAATAAGTGAATTCACAAAGTTCAAGGACTTGATTTGAAGATTGTAAGGGTTTGGCATAAAGTCTTTCGCTAGCAATTAGCTCCATAAACAGATTAGGAAAGTTTAAGTTTGGTTTTCTAACCCTTTTGCCATGTTATAGGTGTGTGCATTGCAAGTACGATATCGCCCGTCAAGCTCTTCTAAATTTGGGGCACGACAATCGAAACCTTTTCCTTTTAAAAAATTAAATAAATAAACCAAGGAATTAATAATTCTAGACTACAAATCTGGACTCATTTCGTATAATTGGTAGATAAAAATCCAAGAAGCATATGAAAATAAATAAACTTATTAAGTCAAATAGTTTTGAAAACCGTTGTGTAGCTGTGGTGGCTTATATGCTATTCTATAAATGGCATATTCAAAATTTGGTAGTGGACCGATTCTGTTGGAAAATTAGGAAGGCAAGTCTTAATTCAAAGCATATAGGAAAATTTGGAGCATTTTATAAGGCCACCCCGTGCAGCTTCGATTCATGTCTCTCGTCTGATTTGTTTATTTGTTGAAAAGAGAAGAGAATGAAGGCCAAAATGATGAAGTCCATCATCTTTGCCATCGCTTTGTCTTCTCTCATTTCAGTATACAACGTTGAAGCCACTTCTAGAGGCCTGGTGGGGCAAGTTGCTCCTGAACTTCAAAAAATATGTTCCAAGACAGATTATTCAGAGGAATGCATCTCCACATTGCCTAAATTCTTAGCTGGTCAGAGCATTGACGGCAATTCAGCCCTCATAGCTGGTTTGAAAGCCCTTGACGCCGAGACTACAAAAGCCATCACTGAGGCCGATAAATTGACAAAGGAAAAGCCATCGGATAGGGACGCCGAAGAACTTATGGTAGGCACGGCTGTTTATAATGTGGTGTCGCAGAGCACCAAGAAAGCACACGAAGCAATCTCTACACACCGAAATAATCTATTGATTAAGGAGATTAAACTTGCCAGCGAGGTTACTGGTGATCTTTTGGATATATTCCAAGAAAACGTTGACGGGAAGAACGATGTTATGAAGGACATCAATATCTATATTCATAAGTTAACTCAAATCAACTTTGACATTCTTGACAACTTTGTCAAACCCCAGGAAAGTAATGATGAAGCCGAGAACGAAAAAGAGGAAGAGGAAGACAATGGGGACGAGCAAGAATTGACAAACGAGGAAGAGGAAGAAGCTGAAGCCCCAGGCCCAGCTGCAGAAGAGGAAGAGGAAGAAGCCGAAGCCCCAGGCCCAGCCTCAGAAGAGGAAGAGGAAGAAGCCGAAGCCCCAGGCCCAGCCTCAGAAGAGGAAGAGGAAGAGGAAGAAGCTGAAGCCCCTGGCTCAGCAGAAGAGGAAGAAGCTGAAGCCCCAGGTCCAGTCGAAGAGGAAGAGGAAGAAGCTGAAGCCCCAGTCTCAGCAGAAGAGGAAGAATATGAAGCGCCAGCCCCTAGCCCGCAGTAACTGATTAACTACTTGATCATATGGTGTTGTTATTTCTTTTATCATTTATTCATTGCTAGCTCCTTGCGACAAACCAATTTTATCTGTGGAGGAAAAACCATTTTGTTTGCTAGAAGTGGACTAAGCTTTTGATCAATTTATTTCATTTATTCTTATCCAATCTTTTCTATTCAGTCGCCCTACTTTTTTATTTTTTCTTTCCCTTATTTAGGGGTGGAAATTTGGGCTAGGATTCATTTATTCTATTCTATTCAATTCGAATTAAATAGGTTTGGGTTTGAAAAAATTGATTCATTTAATAAATGGATGAATTCGATTCGATTCACTTATTAAAAGAATCGAATCCATGTTTGAGGACATTGATTCATTTATTCGTTTAGGATTTATTTAATAAATATGTCATAAACAAATTGAATACGATTCATTCGTTTATTATTTGTTTAATTATATTACTTATTTATCCATAAATATGTATGAAAAATTTTAAAGTTTGAAGGCTAATATAATAATTATAAATGATAATAAATTTGTATTTTGTAAGATGTTAAATTTGTGGTCTTTTTATATTTTACTTTACTTAATTTTTGTTTATTAATTATATTTTTGTAAACGAATTTATATTAAATTTGATTCGTTATAGGATAAACGAATTAAACCAATCAAACCGAATATTCGTTTAATAAACGAATCGAATTCGAATCCTAAGATTTCAATTCGTTTAATAAACGAATCGAATCTGAATCAGCAGAATTTTGACCCAA
Organism: Murraya paniculata; assembly: GCA_030449075.1. Classification (NCBI taxonomy): domain Eukaryota; kingdom Viridiplantae; phylum Streptophyta; class Magnoliopsida; order Sapindales; family Rutaceae; genus Murraya; species Murraya paniculata. The sequence continues at coordinate 749,815 of JAEVFN010000088.1, read as the reverse complement.
TTCATTTATGATTCGATTCGAATACGATTTGATTATTTGTTTTGCCCCCCCCCCCCCCACCCTTATTCAACTGTCTATGTCCATTAAAAAAAAAAATTGTTTTGCTTTCCTTATGCTTTAATTTATTCCAAATGTATCTAATTCAGTTAACTAAGACCGCATTAAAAAAAGGTGGACTTATTAGTTTAATTTGCGCTCTTCTAATATGTAGAAAAACCTTTTAATAAGGTTTATTAATCAGTTTTAAACATTATTATTATTACTATACTACTACTATTACTACTACTACTTTGTATGATATCTTCTTAGAAAAATTGTGGGTACCCTCAAGTATTATTTTTAATTCATTCACTTTTTATTATTTTTTCCGCCACTCATGATAATGTTCAAGCACACATAATAAAGTGTGACTAAGAAATAATAATTCAAGAGCACCGAAGACTTTTTTCTCTTTTAAATATCAAAATTTTCATGAGAGGGTAAGTTTGTTATGGAATATGTATTCAAGGATGATGTAAGCTCTCTTGAGTCTTTAAAAGTTATTTATCATGTGTCTTTTAATAATAGTATATGGGTAGGATCTAACCATTTTTTTTTATTTATTAACCATTAATCACCACTTAAATTTTTTGCAATACAAGATCAGATTATGAGAGAATCTTCTAATAAATTTTTACTTTACATCAATTTATCCACTAGTTATTATTATTTTTTTTGTCACTTCATATAATTTAATTTGTATGTTTTAAAATGATACACTTAATCTAGAACAATTGAGAACTAATTTGGTAATGCTGTAACTTTTAAAATAATTATTGTTATCTATGCTATAAAAATAATTAGTTATGAAGAAAATCAATTGAACATGTAGTGAAATTTATTTGTAAAAGAGCTGTGAGTTTTAGAAGAAGTTGCATATGTTTGGTAAAACTTACTATTAAACTGTTGTAAGGATATAAATGATTGAATTGGACATAATGTTAAATAAAATTTATCTATACATTTATAAACATGTATCTAAATTTTTTTATGTGTATATAATAATTGAAAAGTAGAATAAATATTTTATAATATTAATTTTATTTTTTTATTTTGCTATCTTAATATAATTGGTAATAATAATAATAATCTCTTTAAATTTAGTGATTTTATTTCTTAGCTAATAAGGAGAATTTCGGATTTCCATAATAAATATGAGGATATATATGGAATTATATTAAGTATAAAAGTAATTCTAAAAAGGGTAGGGCTATTTAAACCCACCAAACTACTCATTAAACCCACTATTGAAAATATTTTTTTTATAATTAAAATACCCTTGAATTAAATTATAGTTATAGACATTAAAATATAATAAAAAAATAAAATTGTTACTCTTTGAACCTATATTTATATTCAACATAGCTTTTTTTATTCTTTGAACCCATATTTATATTTAACATAATTTTATTAAACTCTAATTATATTTTCATTAAACCCTAATCAACTGAGAGGTGTAATTCTTCTGTCAAGCCATATATTTTTGAAATACTTTTATGTTTATTCACTCTTTAAATGTTTCTTTCTCATGGTATCACTCCATCACATGAAAAATTTATGAGCAATCATTGTAAATATGCATTCCTCAAATAAGAAATCAAAATAAGAAATCAAGCCTGACATAACTTGATGATAGCAAGCCTGAACAATGGAGAAGCATCCATTTTGACTCGTTATGCCTTTTGGGTGAGCTTTCATCATTTCAGAACTTCTGAAATGGAAATTATATTGTTGAAAACCGCCAGCAAGATGCACTATAAAATTATATTCCTTGCATAACTTTCTTTAGAAAAAAAATTAGGTTTAATGAGTAAAATCACTATTATTATAAAAATTAGGTTTAGTAAGGATATATTAGGTATTTAAGTGGGTTTATTGAGTAAAATTTAAAATTTCAAAATTTGAGATTGGGTTTATCTAGTAAATGGTTTAGTGATTAATTTGGTAGGGCTATTTCTCAAAATTAAATTTTGAAAAGCTGCATCTTCCTTAAAATCTGTTGTAGGATAAGGTGATTTTGTCGAAAGTGATTTTTAAAATAATTTACTAAATATCAAAATTAACTTTTAGCTTTTCAAAATTATTTTTAAATATCCCAAAAGCAATTCCAAATGGGCCCTAAATATAAACTAAATTTATGTCTATTTTAATTATTTTAAGATAATAATCAAACCCATATTTTCTATTTTTGGAACTCACAACATTCTCAACAACATAATTTTTCAAATATCTGATTATTTTTTTGTTGAGCTATTTATATTATTAGCACAACAAAGCCAGCTTATCTTATCATGATAAGAAATGCAACTTGGAAAGATAGTGATAAGTAAAATTATTCCATTCAAAATATTATAATGACTATCACAACGAACAGCGACATGAAAGAATAATACCTACCAATTCTACCATAAACTACTCAATAAATTTAGCGTTGCATTTACTTGGACCACCAAACGTTGCCCCATCAAACTCCGGATCATTAAATGGAAACACAACCTTAATGTCCTTACATGAGACAGTCATCTGCTTCCTTTCTGCTTCACCTTTACTGCTCCAGGGATTAATCTTTGCCGTCGCATTAACTGTGACAGTGAAATTCACAGCCCCACTTGACAAATCTGCCACAATGGCGTCTACAATATTGGAGCCCTGGATAAACACCGAGGTGGGTCCCATAAGTGCCGGCACCGAAATCCTGTGATCTTGATCAGTAAGGAAGGGTTCAATTCTCACGGACGAGATGTTTACATCCTTGTAAAAAACCGAAGCCATAACATCGTCACAGTAAAAATTTTCTCTAGATCTAGAGTTAGGGTTTTTGACAGAGAATGTAACAACCGATTTGGTGTCTAATTGAGAAGAGCGGATGTTGAATTGAAAAACGACTTGATCAACTTTAAACTCTGGAGGACGAGTTCCGGATTCTGGCAACATGAGAATTAATATAATCAAAGCGAAAAGCATAAGACCAAATATTACTAAAAAACATAAAATCTCTTCTTCGTTCATTTGGTGGTCCGATGTTGTTTTGCCTGTTGGTGTAGAGCGCTGAAGTAACGGTTGCTTTTTGCTGGCGGTCTTCCATTCTTGATGACCTTCCATTGGTTCCCTTGCTGAACTGGGATACAAATGTTCACGTTACTTAATCAGAGAGAGAAATTTTGTGGCTGAATGCGTAAGCTTGCCTTCAATAACGCTCTCTGTTTATACTAGTTCATAAATAGAGCTCTTGTATAAAAGGAATCCTTATGCAGAAGGATGTCTATTATTATCATTCTATAAGAAAATTATTCACTACCAAATTAATCTGCCACAATTCAGAAAAGAACTAAAAAAGTAAAAAGTGAGTTTGACAATTTATTTACAAGGTATAAATTCCGTGCATTGTGGGCATCGGTTCGGCATCGGTGAAAACCCAAATTTTTGGTTTGGTTCAGTTCAAAAGTTAAGAAAACTGATAAATATCGAAATAAAATAAAAACCAATCCAAAACTAATGCATTTGGTTCGGACCGGTAATCGATTGGAATAACGGTTCGGTTTTCTGGATTAGCACTGGTACCGATTTGGTTTCTCTCTCTCTCTCTCAAAACTGTAAGGTTGGCCAATTAAGGGCTTGGGTCGGGCTTTTTCAAGCCCAGTCCCAAACCCATTAGAGTAGAGGTGAAAGGACTGGACCCGGGTCACCCACTGCGGGCTTGAGCCGGACTTGAGTTTTTATTTATTTTTTAAATTTTTTAAAATTATTGTAAACTTAAAATGAATTAATAATAGCCAAGTTGTTATAATTAACAATAAATTAAAGAAAATAAATATTTTAAAATAAAATAATAAATAAAAAAATAAAGCTAACAAAAGTTTGGAGATTTAATTTTTTAGTATTTAATTCTCTAATTCAAGTACTTTCTTAATTAATTAACACTTAAAAGAGAATTTAATATTATAATTTTAAGCTTTTTGATTCGTTATTAATATATAAATTAAGGATTTAAGTTTTTTTATTTTTTATTATTTTTTAAATTTAAATTTATTATTTTAATTTATACATTTATTCTTTTTAAAATAGAGAACTTAAGTTAGATCTAGGCCTTTTTTTACTAAGCCCTTATTTAGGTCTGAGTTTTTTTGCCTTAAACCCTTGTTCAAGTCCTCATGTGAGAGGCCAAGACCAAAGCCTATAGGAATGGGCTGGGCCGGCCCAATTTTTGCCATCCCTACAAAACTGTCACAGCATCAACGACGACAGCAAAGGAGCTCCTCCTTCCCAATCTCAGTTTGATCTCCATCTCCAGTCACGGCCACTCCTCCCCTCGCCGCACTGACTCTCGATCCTACTCTCCCACCACTGCCTCCTCCTATCTCCGCCTATCTCAGCCTATCTCCGCCACTCCTACTCCCGTCACCAATGACGTTGTTAACTCGTTATGTTGATTTACTGCCTATCATCGCCCCTCTCTCTCCAATGACGTCTTCATGTTGCTTTAAAGTTTGAACAAAGTTGCTGTTGGCGGTTACTTATCAGGATTCTCTTTGTTTATGTAGATCTGATCTATATTGATCTTGTATTGATTTTGATTTTCCTTGGGAGTTATGGCGATTTGTGAAGCCAAAAGGAAGCAAAGCAGCAAAGGCTTTGATTCTAACCGTTTAGCGGTAGCAATTTTAAGTTAGAGGTTGTTTGTTAAACATGTGAAGTCTAAAATTTTATTAATTTCAGATTTTTTTAAGAATTTGTTTGTTTATTTTTTATAACTTATGCCTGATTTTTAGATATTTACATATAAATTGAAAAATTAAACTTTTGTGACTTTTGTTTGAGTCTCAATAAAGAATAAATATTATATTTCAAAAAATATTTCCATAAAATTACTTATTTCTTAAATTATAAAATCTAATTCCTTTTTTTATTTTGATTTATAAGAACATAAATGTCAAACAACCAAGTTTCATATATTAAAAAAAAAAAACAAACGTATCATTTAAATTTTTGTATTCAGATCTATTTACATTTCAGATAAAATAACAAATGCTACCTTAGATTTAGGTTTTTCCTTATTCGATCAGCAGCATATCGACTATAGTAATTGCCATCAATATGTGTGTATTATGTTAAAATTATAAAAATGCCATGGGATTTTGGTTCGATATAGTATTGAAATTTTGAATTGAAAACCTAATCGGATGATTTAGTTTGGTTTCGGACTAATTTATTCAATTTTTTACTTTAAAGTACTAAACAAAAACTGAAAAACACTGAACGGAACCTCTTTTTTGGGGGTCTGATTCGGTTTTGCCCATCCCTACATTTGTTATACATTGGTAGATTATTCAAGTAACTGCTAGTCTGGTACATGATCTCGTGCACTATGCATATGATACAATTTAAAGTTATGAGCCTAACACTGCATTATTACTTGATCTATTACTTGTGCATTTTTTCAAATAGAAACGTACATAACTACCTCATACCAAAACACCATCTCAAGAACAGAAAATTGCCCTAAGCTTATTATATTAGTCCAAGAACTTTGTTGATGTCGGATTATCTCTTTAACACCGTGTGACGTGCATATTGCGGGAACAGTGATGGGTAAACGCTTTGACACTAGATTGAAATAGAAGAAGAGAAGAAAATAAAGGCCAAAATGACGAAGTCCATCATCTTTGCCATTGCTTTGTCTTCGCTTTGGCTTCTCTTATTTCAGTATATAGTACTGTTGAAGCCAAGCCACTTCTAGAGGCCTGGTGACACTAGCCTAATTATAAACTACACTTTTATTATTGAGTAAAACACACACACATAGACCAGGCAAGAACAAAGCTTATCACTCCAGAGGACTATAATAGGATATAGAAAATTCACCACTCATTGATATCTTACAAGAGATACATGGCTCTCTAACTCACCAAAGCTTATCACTCTAGAGGACTACAAAGGGATATAGATATTCACCATCCAATGATGTTTTACAAGAGATATAAGGTTTTTCAATGCAACACTCTAAAGAATCCACCCAAGAGATACAAGGTTACATGAAGGGGCTCTAACGAGAGCACTTTTCTAAGTTACATTCTCAAAATCACCACACTTTTCTAATGTTACAAACTAATACCTTCATATAGATAATTTAGAACATCCCTCTAAGCTTAGGACAAGATCTCTATCATTTAGAATCCAATTTAAACTTGAATTGGAGGTCATAGTTGTAATGAGGTGGAAGAAAATAAACCAAAATGCAATTTGACTTCCAAGTCAATTTTAATAGTAAATCGAAGCAGTCAACACTCATTTAATCATATTTTGATGTAGAAAACTCCAAATCAAACTCCATTAAATTCATTAAACTCAGCACAAAGCTATCTAGTGACACAAAGGTTGTTAATTAGATCTTGATGCATTGATGCTAGTAATTTCAGAACTGTCAGCCTTGTGCAGAATTGCTGACAGCTGTGACCTTTATGACAAAATCTTGAATATCTTTAAGAAGAGAAGTCCGAATTTAATTTCTTAAAATTATTATAAAACTAAACAAAATTACCTATCTAAAGATATAGCACATATAAATTCGAACAAGCGGAGCCATAATCTTGGGTTATGGTTGTCTCTTGGACTGCATCTGAAAACAGTCCTACGTCACTTGGCGGGGCAAGTTGCTCTTGAACTTTATAAAATATGCTCCAAGACAAATTATTCAGAGGAATGCATCTCCACATTGCCTAAATTCATAGCTGGTCAGAGCATCAATGGTAATTATTCAGCCCTCATCGCTGGTTTGAAAGCCCTTAAGGCTGAGACTGCAAAAGTCATCATTGAGGCCAATAAATTGACATAGGAAAAGCCATCTGATAAAGACGCCGAAGAACTTATGGTAGGCACAAGTGTTTATAATGTGGCGTCTCAGAGCACCAAGAAAGCACATGAAGCAATCTCTACAAACCAAAATGATCTACTGATTAAGGAGATTAAATTGCCATTGAGGTCATTGGTGTTCTTTTGGATATATTCCAGGAAAATGTTGACAGGAAGAAGGGTGTTATGAAGGACATCAATATTTATATTCACATGCAAGTAAACTCAAATCAACTTTGACATTGTTGACACCGTCGTCAAACCCCAGGAAAGTAATGATAAATTCAAGAAGGAGACAGAGGAAGCGGAAGAGAATGGGGACGAGGAAAAAGAAGAGGAACAGGAAGAAGCTAAAGCCCTTGGCCCAGCCTTAGGGATGGCAATGGGGTGGGGTAGGGGTGGGGAGGCCTATCCCATTTCTCACCCCGTTAAAAAATTTTACCTCAATTCCCCACCCCATTCCTCAATAAATTAGTAGGGTGGGGATGGAAAATCCCCATGTGGGAATGCTCTCCCCACCTCCACTCCATTCTCCATTTACCTATTTTATAATAAGAATAGATACATAATTTCAATAAATTAAAAATTAGAGATTTAAATAAAATCATCACCATATTATAAAGTATTTAAATTATTTAAAAAATTTCTAAAAGTTCGAAACAATATCTTGAAATGTTATCAAAACTAAAAAATGTTTGAAGAGAGCATCATCTTAAGAGAGAAAAGAAAACATAATAAAGTTTTAAGATGGAATAATAATTATATTATAGAGTTTTTCTTTAGTTATAGCCTATTCATATTATGTAAAAAAAAATTATTAAATAAAATTAAAAATATTTATATATAATAGGGATTGGGGTGGGGGTGGGGTGGGGAGTACAAAATCAAACCCCACCTCATTAAAAATTTGAAGATTATTTTTCTCTCATTCCCCACCAATTTTCCAAAATTTATTTAAAATTTATCTCATTTAAAGCAAGACCCCAAAAAACTCCAAACCCATAGAAAATTTTACCATCTCTACCCAGCCTCAAAAGAGGAAGACAAAGAAATTGACGCCCCAGGCCCAGCAGAAGAGGAAGAGGAAGAAATTGAAGCCCCAGGCTCAGCAGAAGAGGAAGAATCCAAAGCGGTAGCCCCAAAACCTCAGTAACTCGTAGCTACTTATCATATGGTGTTGTTATTTCTTTTATTATATTATTCATTGCTAGCTCCTTGCAAAACAACAATTTATCTGTGGAGGAAAAACTGTTTTGTTTGCCAGAAGTGGATTAAAATTTTGATTAATTGATTTCATTTATTTTTATCCTGCCTATTCTATTCAATCGCCCTATATTTTTTTTTTTATAATTTCCCTTCTTTGACTGCCTTTCTTCCATTAAAAAAAAAAAATTAATGTTATACATGTGGCGTCTTTGCTTTCCTTGTACTTAATTTATTTCAAATGTATTGAATTCAGTTAACTAAGACTGCATTAAAAAATGGTGGAGTTATTAGTTTAATTTGGGCTTTTCTATTATGTAGGTAGGAAAACCTGTTAATAAGGATTATTAAATCAATTTTAAACATTATTTTTTTTTCACTTTCTACCATATTCTTAGAAAAATTTAGGGCACCCTTGGAGTATTTTTTGTACTTCAAACACACATTACAAAGAGTGAATATGGAACAATGTTTCAGAAGCAGAAAAGACTTTCTTTTTTTTTTTCAAATATCAAAATTATCTTCCAAGACGAAATTAATTTTTCACACTTAACCGTTAACTCAATTAATAAATTACTAATGGGACAAGAGTATTTTGGAAATTTCTGTATTTTCGGTGTTTTAAGAATTGCACAAGATATGATATTTACAATTTTATCAATTAATAATTTTATATGTATAAGTAAGTATAATTTCTTTGTATATAATTAATTTTTTATTTTTAATTTAGAGGGTTCAATTGCACTTACCCTATTTAAGGGTAAAATAGACATTTATTATAATTTTTTAAACTTTAATGGTTTGGTGTGGTAAAAAGATTAGGTGGTAATGATAATATCCCTTGTTTTTTCCACTTCATATCTTTTGCTTTCGGAACTCTTAACACTATAGGCTATCAAATATCTGACTATCTTTTATCAGAGGGAGAAGTGGACAGCTTTTGCACCCTTCAAATGATTGAATCCCGAGATCATAGCCCAAATGCGCACACACCCCTGATAAACTCGATTAATAATCTTCTAAAGAAGGACTGGTATGCGTCCGTTAAATATGTCTATCATGAAGCCAACTTTACAGCTGATTGTTTAGCTAAGAATGCCGGTTTTTTCCTCTTTGGCCATCAGGTTTTTCAAGAACCTCCCACCGGACTTGGTCAAGGGGACCATGATTCCCCACTCTATTTTGCCTTAGCTTGACTAGGCCCTTTTTCTACCCATATATATATATATATATATATATATATATATATATATATATATATATACACACACACTATTTTTTCAATTGAGCTAATTATGTTATTCGACAACAAAAGCAGCTTATCTTCTCATGATAAAAAATGCAATTTTGAAAGATGGCGATACGTAAAATAAATTCCAAAACTACTGATTAATAAGACATAAATAAAACCTACCAATGGTACCTTAAACTACTGATTAATACCAACCAATATTACCGTAAACTACTGATACATACCTACCACTGCTACCATAAGCTACTCAATAAATTTAGCATCGCATTTACTTGGACCACCAGCCATTGTGCCTCCAAAATCTTGGTCATTAAATGGAAACACAACCTTTATATCCTTACATGAGACAGTCATCTGCTTCCTTTCTGCGTTACCTTCAATACTCCAAGGATTAATCTTTGCCGTCGCATTAACTATGACAGTGAAATTCACGGCACCACTTGACAAATCCCCCACAATGGCGTCTGCAATATTGGAGCCCTGGATAAACATCGAGGTGGGGCCCATAATTGCCCGTACCGAAATCCTTTGATCTTGATAAGTAAAGAAGGGTTCAATTCTCACAGACGAGATATTTACATCCTTGTAAAAAACCGAAGCTATAACATCTTCACAATAAATATTTTCTCTACTGTAAGAGTTGTGGTTTTTGACAGAGAACATAACAATCGATTTAGCGTCTAAATGAGAAGAAGTAAGAACCGATTTAGCGTCTAAATGAGAAGAACGGATGTTGAATTGAAAAACAACGACTTGATCAACTTTAAACTCGGGAGGACGAGTTCCGGATTCTGGTGACTTGAGAATTAATACAATCACAACGAAAAGAATAACAACAAATATGAACAGAAGACATAAAAACTCTTCTGGCCTCATTTGGCGTTCCGATGTTTTGCCTGTTGGTGTAGAGCGTTGAAGGCACGGTTGCTTTTTGTTGACCGTCCTCCCTACTTGATGATCTTCCATTGGTTCCCTTGCTGAACTGAGATAGAGAGGTTTTACGGCTGAATGTGTAAGCTTGCCTTCAATAGGGCTCTCTATTTATACTAGTTTATAAATACAGCCCTAGTATATAAGGAATCCTTATACATAAGGATGTCTATTATCATCATTCTTTAAGAAAATTATTTACGACAGAAATAAAAATAATTTATGTACAAATCCTACCAAATTAAGTCGACCACAATTCAGAAAGGAACTAAAAGAGAATTTGACAATTCGTTTACATGGTATAAATTCCATGCATTTTATATATTTGTTCTACATTGGTAGTTTATTCAAGTGACTGCTAATCGGGTACACAATCTCATGCACTAATCATATGATACAATTTAAGCTTAAGACCCAAGCTCGTACTGAATCATTACTTGACCTATTACCTGTGCATTTTTTGAAAAAGAAACGTATGTAAAAAATCAATTCAAGAATAGAAAATTGCCCTAAGCTTATTATATTAGTCCAAGAACTCAGTTGATGAGGGATTATCCCTTTAACACCACGTCACGTGCATGCTGCGGCACCGGTGTTGGGTAAGCGCTTTGATACTTAATTAAAATCCTTGAGCCCTTGCCGGTGGCAGAATGTGTTTTCCTCTCTCCCTCTCTCTCTCTCTCTCTCTCTCGCTCTCTTTTTTTTTAAACTTTTTTGACAGTCTAAAAATTATTCACAAGTTATAAATTAGATGTTATTAAAATAATCTTTTGAGTTTATGAAATATATATTTATTAAAGAATAAATAATCATACCTCCTGATAAACATGGATTTCAAAGAATGAAGGGAAAGAATCCTAGTAGGAATTAGGATTACGTCTATTAATGGATTAGAATTCCTTTGAAATCCATGATTCTATTTTTAATTAACAAACAAAACAAAAATGCCAAAAAAAGTAAAAAAAATACAAGATACTAATTACCGATCACTATTTAACTGTGAATAAAATTTGACAACAAATATGCGTATCAAATTGTTCAATTAAATTAATTACCCCCGAATGCAATTGCGGATGCAAAAGCAAAAGGCAGTGAATTAGTTAATTAATGATGAGTTATTCGTTACCGACAAAGATGCCAAAATTCAAGTTGTTTTTAGCGGCCATATGCATATTTTCAGTGTATACTTGGACAGGACTATCCTTAGGAACCAAATCCTGACATTCATAAACAGTCTTAACAGCTCCATCAAGTTCATATTCCAAAGAGCCGAAATCAGAACCATTAAGTGATTCAATGGCGGCCTTGCTTCTTGCGAGAACCACTTTATAATAAGCTTGGACCATGCCAAGCCTAGCTGCCTCAATACCTTGGCTTTGGGTTTTCAATTTTTCGATCTCATCAATACCTTCTAGAGCTCGTTTGCCGAGGAGCTTTAGTCCTGCTAAAAGGATATCAGTATGGGTAACATCCTTAGAAAAGTCTAAGTGTTTTGGGATTGAATCAATGCAGTCGTCGGGGAACGGGGTGGTGGAACATGCTTCCTGAACAGAATCAATACTGGCTTCAACATAACTCAATGAAAGGAGAGATGACAAAGCGATGGCCAAAATTATTGTTACTTTAACTGCCATTGTTATTGATCTCTTCTCCTCTTCTTTATTTAATTTTAATTTGAAGAAGAAAAACCAGAACAAGAGATAGAAATTCAAGCTAACATTGTGGGGAGACATTCTAAGGGCCCTAAGTTATATATTTATACGTGCAAGCATGCAAATAGCTGGCTACTCCCATTCAAATTTTAGTACTATTCAATCGCTTATTTTGGCTTAGTGTATTCCGTTTATAGATCCAGTTTATTGTTGATTTGACCTTGTCCTCTTCATCTGACACGAATTACCAATAATTAATTGTTTAAATCTAAATCATATCTCAAGAGCGGAAAAAAAAAAGTTCAAAGATGAAAATGAATATGAAACAAATATACAAAGACGTGACGAACTTTATTTACTAATAAATAACGAAACAGAAGTCTAGGAAGGAATTGTGTATTGAACTTATAAAAAATTGCATTAGTTTGACCCTACAATTAAAAAACAATGGTAACTATCGGTAAATGTTTCTGATGCGTTTCTCACATTCTTGGGTAAGGTGTTCTTGAGGTAATGCTCTCTCTGTATCCTACTCACTCATTGCCATGTGTGTCTTCAACCGGACCCGGCTAAGGTCCAGGAGGGGCTTTAGCCCCTTCTGGGTCATTAATGTTTCTTTTAAAATGTATCTCAAGTATTTCTGAATGAGTTAAATAAAATGAATTTCAACACATTTTTTTATATTATGAAAAACTTGTAGTTCAATAGTAAAAGTGTTAGTTAATAGTTTTAGAGTCTTGGTTCAAATCCCTATAGTCAAATTATTTTGGTTTTTTATATATTTTATGAAAATTGCTTAGAAACATGTAAAATTTTCACACATGTAAATGTGTTCAAGTGAAATTTAAAAAACCCAAATTAAATAAATTTCTTTTGAACCAAGTGCCCCCTAATTTAATTGTCTAGGTCCTGCCACTGTTTTCAACTAATCATAAAAATTTTCATATATACATGGCAGTCAGTGAAAAAAAAGAAGAAAAAATAAAGAATGCTATCGGAGTATCAAAGGTTTTCTTTGTTTTTAAATATCTCATTCTGCATTGGCCCTTAGGAGTTAGGACGTGTGTGATGTTAAAAAAAATGGTAATTTGCTTCGATCATTCCATTTCTTACATATCATGTTCATCAGTTACATGTATTAATCTATTTCGGCACAGATTAATTAATACGTTCAACTTTGAATAAGGGTTGAGGATTAAGGAGAGTACAATTGTTTTATTCTTTAAATTAATGCTGAGTTGATGAAGATTCCAAAGGGAAACGAATTTGAGCTCATAATCACTTCATACGACTCCATGAACTTTTTTTTTTTTCTTTTCGTTCACTTGCTTTTAGTTTTTTTCAATTTCTGAATAACATAGTGGGCAAGTGATAAAGATAATTAAAAAAAAAAAGATTATTAAACATGTTACATATATGACCACTCTATATAGAACAAAACTCGCTGCCATTTGGGCCTTAGGCGAAATTTAGGACCTTTTATATGTCCTAAAATTTATTTATTGAATTTTATTTTTAAATTTGTATTTGTAGTTGATATTTTCATTGTACAAATTAATTAAAATCATGCATTTAGCATTTTTATCTCAAAAAAATAACTTTGACAGAATGTAATTAAAAAAAGGCAGTGACAGAAAAGAAAAATTAATGGAAAATATAAAAAAAATGTATTAATAAAAAATTATATTGATAGCAAGGTGCGTACATAATTTTTTATTCATTCTTTTCATCCATATAAATCTTAATAGCAAAACCTCGGTTCAATTTTCTTCTTTTTTGTTTAATCCTATAGATAGCGTCGATAGAATATGAGATATGAAAAATATACTTCAAATAAAAAAGAAAAATGAAAAGTTCGTATTTTGAGTCTCAATCAGAATGTTGATGAAAGCGCTTAATATGGACATATAAATTGCATCACGTCTTTGTATAATCGGTATTGATATATTTTATTTTTATCTTTCATCATTTTTCTGTTAATTTAATTTTTTCTCTTTAAAATAGATTAAGAAAGTAATTTGTGGTATTTAGAGGTAGGTTTGACGGGGATAAGGTCAAATCAACAACAAACACCATCTATAAACAGAATATTTCTTAACCAATTCAGCGATTGTATTGTAACAAAATTTGAATGGCAGTTCCTATTTTTGCGTGCATACATATACATTCATAGGCCTTTATAAGGCCCTACCCTTGTAAGCTCCATGTGGTGTCTCTTATTTCTCATTTATCCTCAAATAAAGAAGAAATAAAGGGAGAGAAGAGAAGAGATCAAGAACAATGGCGATTAAAGTTACAATCATCTTTGCCATCGCTTTATCTTCTCTTCTTTCATCACTGAATAACGTTGAAGGCACCAGTCGTGTTGATGAGTTATGCTTGGGCTCCCAGTTCCCCAACGACTGCTCCAATTCAATCCCAAAATACTTGGACAATCCTGAGAACCCCACCCATAATGATATCCTTTTAGCAGGACTAAAGGTCATCGCTGAACGTGCTGACGAAGGTATTAAGGCTATCGAAAAATTGAAATCCGAAACCGATGGTGTTGACGCAGCTAGGCTCGGGATGGTCCAAGCTTATTACAATATGATTTTCGCCCGAAGCAATGCAGCCATTGAATCACTTAAAGGAGAAGATTTTGGCTCTTTGGAATATGAACTTGACTATGCTGTCAAGACAACTTATGAATGTTTTGATTTGCTTCCAAAGGATTCGCCCATCCAAGAGTACACTCGTAAGATTCATATGGCTTCTAAAAATAACATAAGTTTTGGTAACTTTGTCGGTTCTGAGTAAATCAAGCATTCACCCTTTTGCTTTTGGGGGATGATTTAATCAATCTGGGACAGAAATTTGTTGTCAGATTTTAAGTATAATTCAATGATGATTGGGAAATAATTAATATTTTCTAGCTAATTCATTCTTCTTCTTTTTTTTTTCATTTAGTTTGCTAACGCAAGATGTAATGAAATGAATTCCGATTCCATATATTGAAGGAATCTTATTTTAACATCAAAGGGCGGAGAATTACGACCCATGTTTACCCTTATAAATATATGATTTAAACAAAATACCCTTATTATTATTTTTTCCTATCAGTTGACCAAGTCAATCATGCCACATTGTGAAGAGATATGAGACTGAGAGAAGGAAAGGAAGTTAATTAAAAATGACGAGCCTTTTTCATTAGTTGCAAAGGTTTTGATTAAGGATGGAGTTGTTTGAACTCCAAATTTTATTTTGCACACTAACATTTCAATAATTTTTTATATTACTAAGTTAACCTTAATGAAATTTACTATTAAGGACAATTTAATAAAATTTTATCCAATGTCATACTTTATCTACAATAAACCATATCAACAATAGACAACTGAATCAATGCTTACGTTAAAATATTGTCCATAGTTACGGACTAAACTTTTCCATTTATTCACTTATTTGTTAATAGAATTGATTTTTAAAAAAAAAATCAAGAAACATGTTCCATTTTTTGTAACTGAAACAAAAGGAATTAAAAGCAGAGGTAGAGGAAGAACAATAATTGCACCTATCCAACCATAAGTAAATAAATAAATAAATCAAAGGAAAATATTTTTTATAAAATTTGCTTTATGATCTGCACTCTCTAATCCACATGCTTTCATGGGTTTGAAAAACATACTTAAATTGCTGCATTGAAGAGAAAAGCAAACACATATTAAATGAAATTATGAAATTAAGAAACATAAAATGTAATGAAATAGAAAAAAGTTAGATATTTTGCTTGTGAGGATAAATATTTTATTAGGTGTAAAAAGGAAATAATGCAATTAATGAAATGGGTAACGAGGATAATAAAGGTGTTTGAAAGAGTGTTCTAAGTAAAAATGTATATTTTAAAATTATTAAATGAGTGTGAAGAGTAAATGATTATTCAAAGCAAATTCTAGAGTTCGAATAGCTCCACCGTTTGATTAAATATATTTGTAGGAAAATTTACCTTGTTTTCTACTTATTTGTTTTTGTCGGCTAGTTATTCGAATAAAGATTGGGATTGAATTTGTCTTTATTAAGCTTAATTTCCAGTAATATTTCGAATCAACAGAAACATGGTTAACTGTACGCTGATTTTGTTAAACAAAATCTTATATAGTATTGAAATGTCGTTAAGAATTTAATAAAAATTCATCCAATCAGGAAAATTTTGGTCGAAATCAAGAGTGTTGTTGACATATGCATAGGTAAGAATTATTACCATTACAAATATATATATATATATATATATATATATATATATATATATATATATATATATATATATATATATATATATATATAGGGAATTTATACCACAATTTTATAACCACTAGATTAGTGTTTATTCGAAGGTTAAGATTAAAGCTATTATTGAATTTTTTTAATTTTAAAAACTAATAAATTAGTGTGGGTGTCGCTATAATTAAAAATTATTTTCCTCATTACTCTCTTTTACTTTTCCCTCTTTTTTCTCTCGCAATATAACCGTGCTCTAGAATTTAGATTGAGTTTCTCTCTATTTTAGTCAAATAATGCGAAAATTGAGGCAACACCGAGCTTTCTCTGCTTTGGATCGAGTTCAAATGGTTGGTGCAAAAGTATAAAGAAAATTTTTTCTTTCAGCTTCATCTTCATCTATTTTTAATGTTTGCCACAAATAAAATTTTTACCGAAATCAAAGATGATGGAAATTGTATAATTCTTCGTCTATCCTTATCAAAACGATCCTCTTGCCAGGAAACTCCTAGTATAACCAAACAAAAGGTTTATTCCATTGTATGAGGCATTCCTTTGAAACCCCAAGGAAATCTGTAGGTATTATGCCATAGGGGAATTGGAACAATGACGGATGAATGTTTTAAAATGACAAATGATAAAATCACTGCCCACCTCATTGTCTGAAAAAATAAGGAGAAATTTGTGTACTTACTACTTATATGGCGTGTGTGTGTGTATAAGGAGAATAGATGGGAGAAGAAAAATACCGTATAATATCTATAAACTAATAACATTGTAACTATATAAAATCTATTAATTAAAACAGGTATAATTAATCAATAAATTAATAAGCCTATATACAATTCAATAAACATATATTTTTATATATTAAAAATTATTAAAGAGATGAGAGGAAAAATATTAATAAAATTAATTATCCATCTCACCCAATCATTACCGTTCAATGTGTTTGGTGGCGGGCAATAGCTGGAATACACATTTGGAAGACATGACAAATCATTATTTACAATGTTTAGTATATTATATTCTTTTAAACGACGGATCAGCAGCCCCGACATAACACTTATTTTTATAGTAATTTGTTACCACTAGATTTAGCGGCGTGGGGATAGGGAATTCAATCCCCTACATGGGGATTCCTCATCTCCATCCCATTCCTCACTTACTATTTCATAATAGGTATGAATAAATAATTTCAGTAAATTAAAAATTAGAACTTAAATAAAATTATCACCATATTTTAAAGTATTTAAATCATTAAAAATATCTAAATATTTGAAATAATATCTTGAAATGATATCATAGCTATAAAATGTTTGGACAAAAAATAACTAAAAAAATAAAAATGTATAGTATTGTTTCAAATCCTTATTTGTTAACGGCTTCATCTTCTCTTTATCATATTCATATAGCCTATGAACGTAAGGTTTATTATTCTTTTATAAATAAACCAATATTTTAAGATTGGAAAAGAATTATATTGTAAGGTTTTGTTTTAGTTATAGCCTATTTATATTAAGTAAAAATAAAAATAAAATTTATTAACCAACATTGTAATTGATAAATAAATAATAATAAAATTTAAAAATATTTACATATAATGAGGATTGGGATGAAGGTCGGGTGGGGAGTACAAAACAAAACCTCACCCCATTAAGAATATGCTGATTATTTTTTTATCTATTCCCCAAAATTTATTTAAAAATTCACTCATTTGGAATAGGACCCCAAACCTATGGAAAATTTTTGCCATCCTTAACTAGATTTAAGAGAAATGTATGGCTAAGATCTTGTCGGGTGGAAAAAAAATCCTTGATTAAGATTTGTTTCTCTTATTAATTATCTCCTACTCTTTTAACATTTTTCGCTCCTATTTTTTTCTTTATTAATAACTTTTTCCCTCAAGCGGTTTATTAAATTTGAGAAAAATATTTACTCTTTCTCCCTCCGGATTTCTCTTCGAAGGATTGAAGAAATCAAATGAATATGTAAGCAATCAGAATATGATGATAAAAGATGAGGGACAAAAATAAATAATAGAGTAATTTTCTTAGCATAAGCAGCCATGTGTGTTTGGTAAATTTTTACTGTTAAAGTGTGTAAGAATATAAATGAATGAATTAAATATAATATTGAATAAAGTTTATTTACATATTTATAAACATGATACAAAATATTTTTAATTGTGTACATATAATAATTGATTAACTAAAATAAATATTTATTATTAATTTTTTATTTTTATCTCAATAAAATTAGTAGTAGTAATAATAATAATAATCTCTTTAAAGTTAATGATTTTATTTCCTAATTAATAAAGATAATTTTGGGCTTTTATAATATATATATATATATATATATATATATATATATATATATATATATATATATATATATATATATAAGGATATATATAGAACTGGCATTAAGTATAAAAATGATTCTAAAATCAAATTTCAAAAAACTACCCCTTCCTTGCTTTTTAAATGGGTTAATCTTGCCAAAAATGATTTTTATAAAAATTTATCGAACACCAAAATTAACTTTTAACATTTTAAACAATCCTAAACAGGTGCTAAGTATAAAAAGAGAGCCTCAATGAAGACAAACATAGACATTGAGCAATAAAAGTTTTTTGTCTCTCTCTCTCTCTCTCTCATTGAAGTTCCTAATTGATCAATTACAAAAGTCTTCCATTCTCTTAATACCATTAAATGTATACATATATATGTTCTCAACTTAGGCAAGGGAACCAATGAAAGATCATCAAGAACGGAAGATGATCATCGTCCACCCGGTCAACAAATATGATTGAGATTTCTCCCATATTGAAGGACAACAATAAGATCAAGATTGTCATATTTCACATCCTCGACATCAGCAACACTGAAAATGTTGATGGTAGATGACCCTCTGACCATTCTTTATTACCTGAAAATTAATATTAAGAATTACTGATAAATGCATATGTTAAGATAACCATAAATGCATATATTGAAATAAGAACTGTAATTATGTTCAATTGAACATTGGTCTATAAGATCTCTACTAGCTTATTGTGAATGAACCGTAATCAAAACTTTGGTTGAGCTTGGGCGAGTTGTTATTTCTGGCTTGATCTGATATATATCGATCAAGTAGCCGATACTACTCTGCCAACGTAGGAAAAAGCAAATAACGCATGGTACAGTATAGATAACGTATCAACGGCTCAGGTTCCTTCCTACAATAAGGAGATAAGATTAACGGGGAATGTTGATCTCATTCATCAAAAAAATTCAGACTCACACAATATAAAAAGCAAAAAATTAAAGATGTAAAAAAATAATTCCCATTGTTTGCGGCTTGTTTGGATCACCTTTTTCTTTGTTTTCCAATTTTATTTGAGTTCTTAGAAGTTAGAACTTTGCAAATCAAAAGATTTTTTAGAGGAGAATACGATGAGAAAGAAAAATGAGAAATTAAAACTAAATGCAAAAGAAGGGAGATTAATTGCTACTAATTAATTTGCATTAAAAAAAAAAGTATAACCTGAATTGAAACCATTGAAATTATTGTGATATAATGTTTAAAAAAAAAATTAAAAGACCAATAATATTAGAATATTTTTTAAGATAAAAAACAATTTTTAAAATACAAATTATTATATTTATTTTAGTAATATGCTTGTACTTATTATAAAATTTTTAATTAAATCTTTGGTTTAAATGCATTTTACAATTAATTAAATATAACTCATGTATTAATAATATTAAACTTATTTTATATATTTTTTAAAATATTTTTAATTCTATTTGTTTATTTTAATATTATGTTTCTATTTATTATAAAATTTAGTTTAATATAATATATGGTTGTGAAGTAATAAAACATTTTTAAATATTGAAATTATTTTAAAATATGAATATTGTTATATTTATTTTAATATTATATTTCTATTTATTATAAAATATTAGAGACAATTTTTTTGAGTTAACAGAATAAAAGGGTATTTTAATTAAAAGGGAGTCTTAGTGTGTTTTATTAAAAATATAAGGGTCTACATAGCTATTTTTTCAAACTTTTGAGTGTAAGTATCTTTTTACCCTCTGAGTACTAAAAAGAGAAATGAAATTGACTTTTCTTATAGCCCATAAATTACAACCGGGTTAGCAAACATGAATTAGTCAAGACATATGCTCTTAAGATTAATTTCCGCTTCTCTCAAGAAGATTTTCGAAAAGAAAAATGGATAAACAAAATGAATAGATCTCTATCTATAATATTATCATGTGATTGCACTTTAAATAATAGTTTACAACAACATGACAAAATAAATATATCAATTAGCCGACAGGGCCAGCGTGGGTGATTCTGAGGTAGCAAAATATTTAATGCATGTATAAGTAACGGATCAAGGGCTTATGTTTAATAGTATGATAAATAGGTAAGATTAACGGCTATTGTTAAATTATTGGATGTGTGAAAGGTAACAAATGTAATAATAATATACTAAATATACTAAATATAACTTCATTAGTTTCAAAATTTCATAAAATCACGTTCACCATTCAAAAATACAATAAAATATCAATTTTATAGTATCTTTTACGTAAAAAAAAAAAAAAAAAGATCCCAAACGTATATACAAAATGAGATCAAACAAGGGCGAAGGGAGATAATTACCTTGATGCAATCGAGAGGTGAGAACAATGGAGATGAGAAAACATAAATGGCTGAATCGAACAAATCTTAGTCAGATTAAAAAGTGATTGGAGATTGAGAGGGAGAGTTGTGATCATGTGATTGTCTTCTTCTTTATTTTTTTTTTTCAAATGAAATCAATTTTAGCTGAGGAGAATGGCAGGCCGAGAGAATGCGATATCTTGGATTCATATTTGAGTGACTCCGGTCCTTAATGTGCCGATCCATTCACTCCGCAATTCACTTTCTTAGTTTTTTAATTGCATTTTTAATTTTATTTTTTTGCTAGAAATTTATCGATCTTGTCTAATTTTTCAAGCTAGGAAAAGCAAGACATTGTGATGAATAATTTAATAGCAACAAAAATTATGTTCCGGCTTTTAATTATGCAAAGCCATTGTGAACTTGCTTTTAACTTTCACAAAAAAAAAAGGTACTTTCACCGTTACTCATCCACTTGCTGGCCAGTCTATTCTTTATCACAAGGGCAAATGATTTTTTTAATGTTTTTCCAATTTTGACTCTTGGAAAAGGTACTTATTTTCGAATGTAAATGAGGCCCTCGAAAATATCTCATTGGTAATGCTATTTTTTGTTGTAGTGACTTACGTAAAGGAATGTCCTTAAGATTAATTTCTGCTTCCCTAAAGAACATTTTCCAAAAGAAAAATGGATAAACAAAATGAATAAATCTGTATTTTTGGTGCACTCTAAATTATAGTTTAGAACAACATAGACAATATATATCAAGTAGCTGACGGTGCTAACATGTGTGAGCATTCTAAATTTTGCATTTGTAAATCAATAATTCAGCTCCTCAACTACGGTGATGTGCAGTACTGGTGCTTATTTATTTATTATTATGCTATACCTCATAATTAATTTTTTGCATTTGTAATTATGTTTATACTGAGCATTCTAAATTTTTTATTTGAGACAAAAATATTTACACATCTAAAATTTTGAGAAATTGTCACTAAAAACATAAATTCTAAAAGAGGGACACTAAGATTCTTTTTTAACATTATATCTTTTACCTCAATTTTAAAATTTTTAATAAATACTAATATATATATAAATAATATAATCTATGCCGTAGACTAATAATATGTAAAATATTTTAATATGTAAATTATTGTATTTATTTTAATAATATATTTTTATTTATTGTATAGATTTTAAATAAATATTTGCATTAAATACATTTTACAAATTAAAAAAACTCACATACTAACAATGTTAAAATTATTATTTTACATAACATTTAAATAAATTTTGATTTTAATACGTTTATTTTAATACCATGATTCAATTTATTATAATATTTAGTTTAATATGATAAAATATATCTAATAGATTGTAAAATATTAAAATATTTTTTAGATATTATTTTAAAATGTATATATTATTGCATTTATTTTAATGTTATATTTTTATTTATTTTAGAACATTAAAATCAATCTTTTGGGATAATAAATGTAAAGGGTATTACGGTTAAACGAGGGTTTTGGTGCCACCTTTTTGAAAACTTGGAGGTGTTGATGACCATTTTTCTAAATTTTAGAGGTGTAGATGTCATTTTTTTTTATTTTAATAAACTATTCTAAAATTATAATAAGTATTTAGTACTGACTTGCATTATTTATTTTAGAGTGCAAATAGCCTCACCCTCAAAGAAAATAAAAGAAGTAGATAATATTTGAAAAAAGTTTGTGATGGTTTGTCGGTAATAATTAATTAGGAGATAAATTAACTAACTCTTAATTTTCTTTTCAAAATATTATTTGTTTTATGGTGGACGAACCGTAATAGTCTGCCTATGAAATTTTATCTTAGTTCTGTGGCTGTATCAAACCTAGGGGTGGCAATATGGGTTAGGCATTCGTTTATTCGATTCGATTCGATGCGAATTAAATGGGTTTGGGTTTGAAAAAATTGATTCGTTTAATAAATGGGTGAATTCGATTCGATTCGCGTATTAAACTGAATCGAATCCGGGTTTAAAGGTATTGATTCGTTTATTCGTTAAGTATTCGTTTAATAAACGGGTCATAAACGAATCGAATACAAATCGATTCGGTTAAAATTCGTTTATTATTCGTTTAATTAAATTACTTTTTTATCCTCAAATTTATTTGAAAAAATTTTAAATTGAAAGGTTAATATTGTAATTTTGAACAATAATAAGACAAACCAATTAGGGAAGCCGGCCCTAATTTTTCATTTCGTTATTTTTCTTCTTCCTCTTTATCAGTTGCAGTCGCGGCAGCCCTCAGCCTTCATTCCTCAGCCACTTGTTTTTGTCCATCTCCTCAAGTTATCAGCTAGTAGTTTTAAGTTTGGCAGCATCTCACTCTCACCTACCTCACACTCACGGTAAGCTCCAATTCTTTTTCTTTTTCTTTTTTTAATTTTTGAGCTATTTAGACTTTAAGACAAATCTCACACGCAAGATCCAACTTTTCTTCTCAAATCTTTCTAAGTGGGGTCATGTGCTGGGTTTGTTCAACTTCCAAAAGGTGCAGCTGCAGCAGTGGCCAAGTTTTGTTACCGATGTAATTCTTCAGCAATTCAGCAATTCCTTTTTGTTTTCTCCACAATTTATCAGCCAGCACCATATACAGCCACACCGTAAGCTCTGATCCTTTCTCCTTTTTTTTAAAAAAAAATTTTTTGAGCTATAGGTTTACATGCATACAACATATGATTTTGTTTAAGAGCAGATCTGGATTTACTGATTTATGCATATAAGTTTTTATTATTTAAGTTAAATTGTTAATTAATCTTGCTAAATAATTTTGAATTAATTTTTTTAGGAGAATGGACACAAGCCAGAGTAATTCACTCTACACAATTAATGATTCCAGTGTTGGAGATGATGATGTAAATGACATAATCGAAATGGAAGAAGAGATTGAAAAAGGTTTAAGGCTAGCGGAACAAAAAGGACCACGGCAAAGGAAACTAACTTCAAAAGTTTGGTCGTTGTTCCGTAAAGTTCCAGGGGATAAATATCCAGACAACAAGCCAAGAGCGGTGTGTAAACAATGCGGCGCTGAGTATGTGGCTGTGCGTAATTCTGGTACAGGTAATTTGAAAAGGCATTATGATACTTGTGCAAAATTTAAAAAGTGTGATCCCGCACAAATGATGCTAGATCGTAGTGATGGATTGTCAACTCGTATTCCGAAGTTTGATGCTCATGTGTTTCGTGAATTATTGTCTTATGCCATTATCATGCATGATTTGCCATTTCAATTCGTTGAATATGAGGGCATTAGAAGAATTTGGAATTATTTGTGTGATGAAGTGCCTAACATCTGTAGGAACACTGCGAAAGCAGATGTGTTAAAAATGCATAATAGGGAAAAGGAAAAAATTAGAAGCACGTTAGAATAAGCTCCTAGTAGAATATGTCTTATTACTGATTTATGGACTTCTATAACTACAGATGGTTATTTGTGTCTCACTGCACATTTCATTGATAAGGGATGGAATTTACAGAAAAAAGTGGTGAATTTTTGTGAAATGCCAACTCCACACATTGGGGTTGCCTTGGCTGAAAAAATATTGTCATTGTTGTGTGAATGGGGTATTGAGAAAAGGATTTTTTCATTGACTGTAGACAATGCTTCAAGTAATGATGTTTGTGTTGTCATGTTAAAAAGTCAATTGAGATTAAGGAATGCTTTGGTGTGTGATGGGGATTTCTTTCATATTCGATGTTGTGCTCATATTATTAATTTGATTGTTCAACAAGGATTAAAAGAAATTGAGAAAGAAATAGAAAAAGCCCGTGAGAGTGAAATATGTCAAAGGGTCACAAATGAGAAAAAAAAAATTCTTGGAGTGTGTTAAGCAAGTATCTCTAGATGACAAGAAAGGATTAAGACAAGATGTTCCTACAAGATGGAATTCAACTTTTCTCATGCTTGATAGTGTTGTGTATTACAAAAATGCTTTCCGTCATTTACAATTGAGTGATTCCAATTACAAGAATTGTCCTTCTGAAGAAGAATGGGGAAAAATAGAGAAAATTGGCAAATTCTTGTCTATGTTTTATGAGATCACATGCATTTTTTTCGGGTCAAAATATCCCACTTCGAATTTGTATTTTCCTAAGGTGTTTGCGGCTAAGGCTGCTTTGGATCAATTATTGTGTAGTGAGGATGTGTACATGAAAACTATGGCACAGAAAATGATAGAAAAATTTGAGAAGTATTGGTCTGATTTTTGCACCATTTTAGCAATAGCGGTCATCTTGGATCCTCGATACAAGATGGCATTCATTGAGTTTGCCTATAACAAGGCTTATGGTCAAAATTCGGATGAGTTGAAACATGTTCGAGATAAGTTATTTTCAGCTTTTGGTGAGTATAATTCGATCACAGCATCTTCTTCCACTACATCCGTACTCACTCAAATTAGTGATGTTGGTTCAAGCGCAGGATGTAATAACATTAATCAGAGTACACTTAACCAAAGGACCATGGATATGTTTAAGGTATATTTACAATTTTCTTATTTGTTCACTGTAAAAACTTATTATTTTTGTGCTTATTTTGGATTTTGACTATTTTTATTTCTTAATTATTTTGTAGGAGTTTGATGATTTTGATAGCATGGATGATAGTGCTTATGTTAGAAAATCTGAATTGGAGCTTTATTTGGATGAGCCAAGAATTGATAGGAAGATTGATTTAGATATTCTAAGTTTTTGGAAAGGAAATGGATTTCGTTATCCTAACCTTTCGTCCATGGCTCGTGATATCTTAAGCATTCCTATATCCACTGTTGCATCTGAATCAGCTTTCAGCGTTGGCGGTCGAGTTCTTGATCAATTTTGAAGTGTATTGAAGCCGGAGACAGTCCAAGTAATTATTACTACTAGAGATTGGATGTTTGGAGAGATTGGTAAAACTTGCTCCTAAAATTTATTTATTTTTCTTTTATAATATTACAAGCAATTGTTTCTAATTAAGGTTTATTTTTATAAAATTATTGTAGAAAATTTTGATGTCACTGTGGACCAACTTACTCAAAACATTATGAACATGAGCACTAATTGTGCTCCATCTGCAGAGAGTGCCAATGATCCTAATGATAGTGTGGGAGTGTGATAGGTAAAGTTTTATCTTGTTTATTTTTCTTGGCTTTGTAGATTTAATTATTATTTCCTTAACAATACTACAAATTTGCTATATATTTATATTTTAAAATTTTACAGTACTATTATCAATGTTGCGACATGCTAATTTTACAGTGACTATTATCAATTAGCTTCTATCCTTTTTTTTTTAAATCAGTTTTAATTGTCTTATGGAATCCAATATGTTTGTGGCAAAATATATCAAAGTCGTAATTGGTTGATAATGTTGAAATCTTCTTCACTTTATCTTTCTCTAAATTTGCGTTTGTCATTTTTAATTGTTGGATTAAACCCATTTATATGGATTCTGGTTCTGAATTTTTTCTTTTTAAATTATCTCTTTATGTTTCTGATTCATTGTGCAGATTCCACATAGGTCCATCACTGTTTTAGTACTGGCATGGTGATTCTTTTGACGTTTAAGGAGCTGATGTGTATTGTTTAGTTAGTTCTTCATAGATTGCTTATGTGTATTTTTTGTGCAGCTAGTATTTGATGTAGGTTAATTGCTTGTTATAGTACTTTACCATAAGTAATTGCTTTTGCAATGAGAATTAATTATTGTAATTTGGTATTTGGATGATTGTATTTGGTATTTGTATTTTGTAGGATATCAAATTTGTGGCTTTTTTTATTTTATTTTGCTTAATTTTGTTTATTAGTTATATTTTTCTAAACGAATTGTAAACGAATTCGGATTCGATTCGATTCGTTATGGATTTGTAATAGGATAAACGAATTAAACGAATCGAACCGAATATTCGTTTAATAAACGAATCGAATCCGAATCCTGAGATTTCAATTCGTTTAATAAACAAATCGAATTCGAATCAGTAGAATTTTGACCCAATTCGTTTACGATTTGATTCGAATTCGATTCGTTTATTCGTTTTGACACCCCTAAATTCAAACCAAACCCCATGAAATGATCAATTGGCGACGGCTCTTGCGACCCAAAGCACCAAGTGAAGACCCAATAAATCTTAATATTCTGATATACCAAATTGAGGATATTAAAATAACAAATTAATTATATAAACCTAATAAATCTTGATATTAATTTTAATCCAAGGGATACACAAACTCGTCATAATTAATTTGTAATTCATTTGCTCATTTTTCAGATTCTACAGTTCAATTAACAGTTAATACTTATCTCATTTTATGATTATTCACAAGTGAAGAAACCGCAGATCGTTGAGGAGACTTCACTGACACTAGCAGTCAATGATTCCTAATATGAAACTTTTAAACAGCATAAGATTTCTTCTGGAAATATTAATTTTGGGCTCGCTATTCGAAATTTAAAACTTTTTTTATTTAATTTTTCGGTAGGCATGCAGCCAATAATTAAATTTCATTTATCTTTCTACTTTTGTGTAGACTGTATTTATTTAATTTGTGTCACATCTGCACTGTACATTCAGCACCTCACCCATTAAATTGCTCAGTAAATTGCAAAAGCGTCTGAGATATATTAAGGGTTTGGAGATGCCAGTGCAGATAGTCGCTCTAGTCTCAGTTTGCACTTTGAAGATTAATTTTTCAAGTATTTTCACATGATTGAACTATTACATATGGCACATTATTATCAACTAATGAGATATCTATTATTCCTATTTTGTTTCAGCATAATATATCAGTGAAGTTCCTCTACTATGATGATGTGATAATACTCCTTTATAGAACTGATATCTAATGTCTTAATTAAGTTTTGTTGTTCCAAAAATTTTGTTGTTAATATACACTTTTGTTGTTCCAAAAATTTATTAATGTCTATTTTTTTAACTACCCGCAGTTTTGATGACAGATGCAAGATTAATAATTGATTTGAACACAGCATATCTTTTTCATTCACTTTCTTTGCTATTTATGCATCAGTGCACAGCTTTGAGTAGCAAGCTTATGTTGTTCTAGTTACAGCTGTCATTTAACGTAATGGTTGTAAATCAATTGATCTAACGGCTACTGCTATTGTACCGTACATATATCACATGATCGTTGTCTTCATCCTCTGCTTTTGCCTTCTCTCTAACTCACTCTGGATTGTTCTTGAGACAATGCTGATTCATGCTCCATGTCAGCTTGATAATTCCAGCTCACTGCCACTTTATCTCCAGCTCATTAAGTTTGTTGGTGTTGCAAACTTTATCAAGCACTCACTTCGACATGACACAGTCAAAGGAACAATGCATCCACTACCAAATAGGTCACAAAAAACAAAGTAATGGACGAAATTTTCATGAATTTCTGATCGAAAGGACATTGACACAACTGACAGAAAAAAACAGTGAAAAGCATAAATTGATCATGAGGTAATTAAGCAGTAGAAATGATTGTGTCAATTAGATTATAAAAAAAGGCATCGCCGTTGTATAGCCCAAGCAAGACTGCATCCCATTTGATTGGCTGAACAAAAGAAAGCCCTATACAGAAGAAAAAAGGAGAAAAAAACAGATACAAACGTCTTATCATACTAAATTCCACATGTACATCAATTAGCTTTTGACAAGCGACAATTAGCCTTCCTTTCATAAAATTTTTCTTCAGCTTAGGCCAATTGCCACAGACATTTTACCCGTCAACAGGTAAGACACGAACAGCAGTGTCTATACCCTAGTTTGTAGTGTAAATAAAAGAGGAAAGTCAATTTCCTAGGAGGTTAAGAGGGGATCGAACAAAACTTGTCAATAAAAGAAACCTAGAGAATACATATATCACTAGTAAAGTGATGTGGTAGGATCACGATAGAGCTCTGTATCTGCAGTAAAATTCCTCCTTCTCAGCCTCTCCTGAAGTTAACAATAAAGATTATGGACTCCATTTTCTTTTGATATGGAAAGTGATTAAGAGAAGCACAGACTTAGCTCCCTAATGTTGGCTCATCTAGCACACATAATTTAACTTGTTTCCTACACCCAAAGGTTCAATATGCTCATGTCATCACCAAAAATACTATGGTCATTTTCAGTATCCATATATTTGCTTACAATTACAAAGCAATTGATAAACAATATTACAAATTTCAAAACAGTATCTGACAAAATATATTATATTAAAGTCTTTTTTTTTCTGTCTTTTACCTTGTCCTGACTTTACTATGGTAAGGATCCTATTAAAAAATTATTATGTAAGACCCTATTAAAAAATTATTATGTAAAATCCTATTAAAAAATTATTCTGTTCATGCATATATGTAAATAGGGCTATGTTTAAGTCATTTGGATTTTGGACATCAATTCAATCACCCTACACCCCTGTTTCTTAAAATGAAATTATGCATATTTTATATATGCTTTGTGCATCAAATCTCTAACATATTGTTTTCTACAAGAACAATATATTACCTCTTGATAGGCTCGTAACATTCAAGGATGTTGAGGTTTGTTTTAATCAGTACACAACAAAGGCAAATAAGCAAGTGTTTTATTGTATTTTTAGTGTCTATTTGCTTAATCATGTGTATCACTCAATTGGTGGGATGAGGAAAACAATATCTATAACGTGCCTTGAAAATAGAGTTTAGAACATTCTCATCCCGTCTATACAGAAGCAGGGGCTCTATACAGCAACCTTTATAATTTTAGTAATAGAAAATTGATTTTGGATATATGTCAATGTGGTTGTTAATTACTTTATTTAATGTTTTCTTTTGCTAATTGGAAGCTGCAATTGTAAAGTATTGTTTGTTTATACGTGGATACCAATCCTTTTTCTTTGTAACCGATGCACTTCCTAAGTTCTATTAAGCCACTGACTGTTAGTATCACTTTTCGTACTTAAAAAAAAAAAATCTCTTAGGAAGCATGAGTTTTGTTATAAATAGTTATCTATTGATTACTACACTTTCGTGTTCTTGCAAGATTAGCGTCATTGCTGGAGTTACAGTGCATTAATGCAAAAAGTGAGGATGGCTACATGCAAATATTGAGGGTGACTATATGGTGGCTAAGGAGACTTGTAAGCAAAATGAAAGGTAAAAGACTGTTAATCATTTCATTGCTTCTATAAGGATCATTTTAATTACTGGAGAAATATATCGGCAAGGGAACTTGTGGCTGCTTCATATGATTTTTCAGCATGTTAGTATGCCTTTGACTGTACAGGTTCATTAATTAAATTTCATTTCATGGCACGACGGTGACCCTCAGTTATCCAGTTTTAGTCTTGTAAAAAATAACAGAGATGGAAAAAGCTACAGGGCGAACTTTGTTAATACTCTGCCGGAGGTTTTACGGAGAGGTGCGACATTTTGGAACACGTTTTACTTCCCCTGCCTCCAAATGTTCAATTTTAAGGTCTTGCTAGAAAATTTGAATGGCCTTCGTTTGGTTTCCAGACATGATTTATTTGGCTATCTTAGCTAGATGGCTTATTCGAAGTTAATATCTGTGCTTGGATTCAATATCATTATTTTTGCTATGAAAAATGAGTTTCATCGTTGTTTAGTTATTTGTCGTCTTCCACTGCTGATGCAATATCATGGCTTCTGCAGCAAAAATAGTGCATATTATATATGCTGCCATGAATGTTTCACAAGTTGTTAATTTCCTTGATAGATAGTCTTAGAACTAAGAAGAATGCATATTAGCATAGTAATCTTTTCTCTCTCTAACATTAAATATTATGGCAGACGAGTCATCATGATTGGCTTTCCTTTCCAATACACATTAAGCAAGTGAGCTTCATGGCGTAATGCTCATGCGTATATTTTTTTAGATAAAGATGCTATATTGAAATACAATTTAATACAATGGTTCTGTTGTTCTGCCTTTTTTTTACCCATGAATCCGGATATTATAGTCTACAGTCCATTCTGTGTAAGGATTAGGTATTGTGTAAAAGTTGGAGGTATGGGTAATCCTAGGCAGGTTTGATGTTTCGTGGAGTCTTATATTTTAAATGTACTCGATGTTTCCCTTCTACAATTTTTTTACCCATTTTGTCATCGAGTTAGTTGAATTTTTGGACTTCTAACACTTGTTTTAGTCTATATCACTTCGTAGACTCAAGTATAAAGTGGTTTCTACAAGCTAGAGGTTGTAATTAATTAAGCTGCAATTAGTCATGTATCATGCTTCAAGAATAGACCTATTTTTAGGCCTGTATAACAAGAGATCTGTTTCCAGCAATTGAAGAGGAGTGTTGGATTCGATTCTAACGAGCAAAAAATGTTGTGTCAATGTCATTGTCATATAACCTTAATATTTTGTCTCTCATTCGCTGAAGTTTAAATATTTTAGTTATGTGTTATCTTGAATGCAGTGCAAGATAATCACCGGGTGTAATTAGTTAACTTTCTTTTGATTAAACTAATATTTATATTGGCAACGGTTACCATATCTGCTAAATGCTACTGTATTTATTAAATGATAAGGGATTTTTCAATTAATAAATGTTTATTAATAAAGTGGATATACACGTGTTGGCTATACAAATTAAAAGTTTTTATGCCGAGCATAGAAAATTATGAACCATAGCAGCATTGATTAACCAAGCAAAAGAAGTTATGTATTTGTATATGATTTTACATGGCTTTTTCAAGATTTATAAAGCGTTGTAATTTGTTTTTTACAATGTATTTTATTGCATTTTCAGAGATGCTTTTAGAACGAGTGGGCTTTTCTACAACAGTATCTTCCGTAACAATATTTTTTAAAATTAACGTTTTTCACATGTTGCCATAATACAAATTTCTTGTAGCGGTACTTTTTTTTCTGTAATTTCCTTAACAAATGTTTCTATTCTTTTTCACAATTATGTAGGTTATAGATGAATTTATTAGATGAAGGTTTCGGGTGACATTTTCTATTTTAATTATGTAAAATAAGGCGTAGTCTTCCCAACTTTTTCTTTTGAGTATACACGTCCTAAATTTTTTGCCATATCCATTAAGTTTTTATTGCATTAACTATTCCTATTTGTTTTTGTTATATCTTCAAATTTCTGAAAACGGTCCAATGGACCAATTTAGAGTTCAGGAACATGATTAAAACTTAATTAGCCAAACTTAATCAGAGTTTGATCATAAGGGCATTATACTAATTCCACAAGTACATCTAGTAATATAAAAAACAGACAAACATCTTTGAAATCCGTGCAGGCATTCCACAATCAATGTATAGCTCCTGGCATTGCTTGGGCTATCACGTGATGCGCTGAAGCGCCAGTGGGCCTCAATTACACTAGCAATCGTACAACGATCCCATAAATGAGTTGTTGTAAGGTGCGATGGGGCGGAATCTGCATATGATTTACTTTCCAAAATCTTTTAAGAAATTGAACAGAGACCAACCACAGAGAATTCATTGAGAATAGGAAAAGTCAGTTCATACGGTTAAAGTTTCCATTAACTACAGCTCGCAGTTACAGTGCTCCCGGTGATAGTGACCAAAAGCTGGTGAATTCATCCACAACGAAGAAGCCTCCCCGAATAACTCATCTCTGAAATACGTCACCAATCGATATGTACGCCGAATACACGGTCGGACCAATACTCACAAAATTATGATAGCATGATAGTGCGGGCAAGTAATTTTGCTAATCACTTCTACGTTATTTTGCATCTGCATAATATAGTTTCCGTCGGGGCTGGTCCATGGCTAAGGAGTTGAAACTGCAATCTGTCTGAACTGAACAAACAAAACAACAAATCAATGCAAACAAAAAAATAAATCAAACAATTAAGCAGGAATAATTGGTAATCATAAATGAAAAACAAAAAAAAAAAACACACACACACACATATATATATATATACAAATACATATATGTATACATACATAGATATACATATATGTAGACATACATAAATATACATACAATGTGTACACACACATACGTATACATATAATGTGTGTACACATACATACGTATACATACAATGTGTATACACACATACATACACATTACACATACGTATACATATAATGTGTACACACACATATGTATACATACAATGTGTATGTACACACACATACGTACACATACAATGTGTATACATACATACATATACACACACATACGTATACAAACAATGTGTATACACACGCACACAATGTGTACACACACACGTATACATATAATGTGTACCCACATACACGTATACATATAATATATACATACACACACGTATACATACAATGTGTACGCACGCACACGTATACATACAATGTGTACGCACACACACGTATACATATAATGTGTACACACACATACGTATACATACAATGTATATGCACACACACACGTCTGCATACAATGTGTACCCACACACAAGTATACATACAATGTGTACGCGCACACACACGTATACATACAATGTGTACCCACACACACGTATACATACAATGTGTACCCACACACACGTATGATAAACGTATATCATATCAAAGAGAGTCGATCTTGTGTATGTATGCCACTAAAGCATTTGTTCTTGTTGCCATGATCATGGGGAAAACTGTTGCTAGACTTTGAGACTATTTGCGTGATTGTTATTTGAACGAGAGATATGTCAATATTGAGATTGGTGTTTTACTGATTTGTGAAATTTGGAATATATGGATTTAACTGGATGTATTTGATTGGATGGTTCTTTAGAGCTCATAAAAAGAAAATGGGGAGAAAAATCTAGGTTAATGTAAAGATCTCAAGTCATAAATAATAATTATGTCTAGCATAATCAATAACAACACACCCTATGGTCAAGTTGGGATCTAAAACTGAAACAACATATCGTCAAATCAAATGTTGTGTACTAAACATCATGAATCAACAATCTAAAAATATAAAAAAAATGTATTAATAAAAAATTATATTGATAGCAAGGTGCGTATATAATTTTTTATTCATTCTTTTCATCCATATAAATCTTAATAGCAAAACCTCGGTTCAATTTTTCTTCTTTTTTGTTTAATCCTATAGATAGTGTCGATAGAATATAAGATATGAAAAAGATACTTCAAATCAAAAAGAAAAATAAAAAGTTCGTATTTTGAGTCTCGATCAGAATGGTGATGAAAGCGCTTAATATGGACATATAAATTGCATCACGTCTTTGTATAATTGGTATTGATATATTTTATTTTTATCTTTCATCATTTTTTTGTTAATTTAATATTTTCTCTTTAATATAGATTAGGAAAGTAATTTGTGGTAATTAGAGGTAGGTTTGACGGGAATAAGGTCAAATCAACAACAAACACTATCTATAAACAGAATATTTCTTAACCTATTTTTGCGTGCATATATATACATTCATAGGCCTTTATAAGGCCCTACCCTTGTAAGCTCCATGTGGTGCTCTTATTTCTCATTTATCCTCAAATAAAGAAGAAATAAAGGGAGAGAAGGGAAGAGATCAAGAACAATGGCAATTAAAGTTACAATCATCTTTGCCATTGCTTTATCTTCTCTTCTTTCATCACTGAATAACGTTGAAGGCACCAGTCGTGTTGATGAGTTATGCTTGGGCTCCCAGTTCCCCAACGACTGCTCCAATTCAATCCCAAAATACTTGGACAATCTTGAGAACCCCACCCATAATGATATCCTTTTAGCAGGACTAAAGGTCATCGCTGAACGTGCTGACGAAGGTATTAAGGCTATCGAAAAATTGAAATCTGAAACCGATGGTATTGATGCAGCTAGGCTCGGGATGGTCCAAGCTTATTACAATATGATTTTCGCCCGAAGCAATGCAGCCATTGAATCACTTAAAGGAGAAGATTTCGGCTCTTTGGAATATGAACTTGACTATGCTGTCAAGACAACTTATGAATGTTTTGATTTGCTTCCAAAGGATTCACCCATCCAAGAGTACACTCGTAAGATTCATATGGCTTCTAAAAATAACATAAGTTTTGGTAACTTTGTCGGTTCTGAGTAAATCAATCATTCACCCTTTTGCTTTTGTATTTTGCTTTTGGGGGATGATTTAATCAATCTGGGACAGAAATTTGTTGTCAGATTTTAAGTATAATTCAATGATGATTGGGAAATAATTAATATTTTCTAGCTGATGCATTCTTCTTCTTCTTCTTTTTTTCATTTGGTTTGCTAACGCAAGAGGTAATGAAATGAATTCCGATTCTATGTATTGAAGGAATCTTATTTTAACATCAAAGGGCGGAGAATTACAACCCATGTCTACCCTTATAAATATATGATTTAAACAAAATACCCTTATTATTATTTTTTCCTATTAGTTGACCAAGTCAATCATGCCACATTATGAAGAGATATGAGAGAAGGAAAGGAAGTTAATTAAAAATGACGAGCCTTTTTCATTAGTTGCAAAGGTTTTGATTAAGGATGGAGTTGTTTGCACTCCAAATTTTATTTTGGACACTAACATTTCAATAATTTTTTATATTACTAAGTTAACCTTAATGAAATTTACTATTAAGGACAATTTAATAAATTTTATCCAATGTCATACTTTATCTACAATAAACCATATCAACAATAGACAACTGAATCAATGCTTACGTTAAAATATTATCCATAGTTACGGACTAAACTTTTCCATTTATTCACTTATTTGTTAACATACAATGTATATGCACACACACACGTCTGCGTACAATGTGTACCCACACACAAGTATACATACAATGTGTACGCGCACACACGTATACATACAATGTGTACGCGCACACACACATTGTATACAAAAAGCATTCTTACACACACACACACATACATATACATACAATGCGTACCCACATACACATACATATATATACAATGTGTGCATACACATACATACAATGTGTACACACGTATACATACAATGCATACACATATGCACATACGTATACATATAATGTGTACACATATATATACGTATACATACAATGTATACACACAGACACGTACGTATAAATACATATACATACAATGTGTACACACATATACGTTTACATATAATGTGTACACACAGATATGTTTACATACAATGTGTACACCACATACATAAGTATACATACAATGCATACACACACATACGTATACATATAATGTGTACGTACACATACATACATTTACATACAATGTGTACACACACATACATACGTATACATACAATATGTACACACACACACAATGTGCACGCACACACATGTATACATACAATATGTACACACACACGTATACATACAATGTGTACACACACACACGTATACATAGAATGTATACCCACACACACGTATACATACAATCTGTACCCACACACAATCTGTACCCACACACACATATACATACAATCTGTATACACACATATGTATATATACAATGTGTACACATACACACATATACATACAATGTGTACACACACACGTATACATAAAATTTGTACACACACACACACGTATACATACATTAAATATAGGTAGTAATGAAAAGAAACAAGGGAAAATAATACAAATCAAGCATACACATTCTTGATTTTTCTTTATTTTTATATACACAATATAGTACTAAGCATCTTGACAATTGAACTTCTCGAATGGAAAACAAGGACAGAAGCAGTGAATCAAGTTCACTTTTATATAAAAATGAATGTATCGAACAAATAATGCATGGTTTAATCGCACAAAATGGTTAGCACAAAATGGTTAGGATTAAATTATTGCATGTGCCGAAAAAAAAAATTATTGCTTGGGTGTTGGGTCTGTGAATAGAAAGAAATAAATGTTTTTGTTCAGATTTTTAAGTTTTTTTACTGCTTTTCAAACACTTTAAAGCCTCCTTTTTCGGATTGAATTAATTTCTCCTCCTTTTTCTGATGTTTGTCATCTTCTTTGGTCGTTGAACATAAATAAGCAAACATACCCATTATTAAAAAAAACTAAATCAATCAACTTTAATTTTGAAGCAATGATGTGGAGTAAAATGAAATATTTAAGTTGTTTCAGTATTTTGGATATGACACACTCATTGGGACTTGGTGCTGGAGGTTTGAAGGAATTGTGGGATTAACAAAAGAAAGGAAAGGATCAGAGGATTTATATATATTGAAGGAAAGAGTTGCGTATTGAAATAAAATTGTGAGTTTTGGGAAACCCTATTTAAATGTCAAATGTAATGAATTTTAATGATTAATAATTAGATAAATATTCATCAAATCTCTTTAATTTTACCAATCAACTTTATTATTATTAGGGGGACTATTAAATATGCGGAGCACACTTCTATTTTATTGATCCCTCAGCTAAATTAAATACTATTAATTATCAAATTAATTAATTAATTTGCAAATCTCACATAACAATCTTGTTAATAATTAATTGTTTTACCTATTTACAACCGCAAACTAAGAAATTATAGATCTCCAGTGATTGGTCATGCAATCTTTGGCTTTGTTTGGTGATTTCTTTCCATTCTTGACCGGCTACTGCTTCCAAATAATAGGAATTTGTATAGCTAGCTAAATAAATGACTGTTTACCAATGAACTCATTAATCATCTCTAATTTTTCTTTAACCGATGTATCTTTGAAACGTGATTCATGTGTGAATATTGATAAAGCCATAGCCGAAGGTCCGAAATGGTAGCTATTAGAATTTCTTTTGGATTTATGAGTATTTTGGTCTTTTAATCAGTCAACTCACAGTCCACCAGATTGCATACAAATGACAAGGTGGAAAATAAAAATTACGGTCATACAATCAGTCATAGTAGAAATATCTTAAAACTCAGTGGAGGAAATAAAAAATAAAGTATAATAAATTGTTATTTTTTATATTAAAGTTCAACCCCATCCCATTACTTAAAATAATGAAATAAAATAAATTTACACTCCTTGTCCACATAAATGCATGCATGCATGTATGTATGTATGTATGTATGTGTGTATGTACTTGTGTATATATGTGTGTACGTGTGTGTACGTACGTGTGTATGTAGGTATGTGTGTACGTACATGTGTATGCAGGTATGTGTGTATGTACGTGTGTATGTACGTATGTGTGTATGTACGTGTGTATGTAAATATGTGTGTACGTACGTGTGTATGTAAATATGTGTGTACGTACGTGTGTATGTAGGTATGTGTCTACGTACGTGTGTATGTAGGTATGTGCCTACGTACGTGTGTATGTATGTATGTACGTGTGTATGCTTGTATGTATGTACGTATGTGTGTACGTATGTATGTACGTGTGTATGCTTGTATGTATGTACGTTCGTATGTATGTATGTATGTATGAATGCCTGTATGTATGTATGTATGTATGTAGGTTTGTGTGTATGTACGTGAGTATGTATGTATGTACGTGTGTCAGCACGTGTGTATGTATGTACATACGTGTGTATGTACTTATGTATGTATGTATGTATGTACCTATGTGTGTACGTGTGCATGTACGTATGTGTGTATGTACATATATACGTATGTACGTATGTACGCATGTGTGTGTGTGTGTATGCATGTGTGTGTGTGTGTGTATGTATGCATGTATGTAGGTATGTATGTGTGTGTACGTGTGTCACGTATGTATGTACGTATGTGTGTACGTACGTATGTGTGTGTGTGTGTGTGTGTGTACGTAAGTACGTATGTATGTATGTATGTATGTATGTTACCTTTCCAAATCCAACTACGACATTAGTTTCTTTTAATTTGCTAATGCCGAAATAGAGTAAATTCGTACTTCCGTTCACATTAATTGTGTTACCTTCAATTTACTGACGGAGAAATAAAATAAATTCACACTCGGCAGAATGAAAAGTATGTAATATTAAAATCGACAAATAAAATGTAAAATTTGTTGGGTTGTTGGTAGGGGACTTTAATTGATTTGTCTTGAAAGCTTCGAAGTTCTTCTCCGTTGTAAGATAAGATCTGTAATAAAGTGATGTTATACTTAGGCCATACGTATGTACGTGTATGTACGTACGCATGTATGTATGTATGTATGTATGTATGTAAATGGAAATATGTTACCATTCCAAATACAACTACGACATTAGTTTCCTTCAATTTGCTAATACCGAAAAAGAGTAAATTCACACACCCGTTCACATTAATTGTGTTACTTTTAATTTGCTGATGGCAAAATAAAATAAATTCACATTTGATAGAATGAAAAGTATGTAATATTAAAATTGACAAACAAAATGTAAAATTTGTTGGGTTGTTGGCAAGGGACTTTAATTGATTTGGCTGGAAAACTTTGAAGTTCGACTCCGTTATAAAATAAGATCTGTAATAGAGTGATGTTATGCTTAGGCCGTACGTATGTATATACGTACGTATGTATGTATGTATGTATGTTACCTTTCCAAATCCAACTATGACTTTAGTTTCCTTTAATTTGCTAATGCCGAAATAGAGTAAATTCACCCTCCCGTTCACATTAATTGTGTTACCTTCAATTTATTGATGGCGAAATAAAATAAATTCACACTCGGCAGAATGAAAAGTATGTAATAATAAAATCGACAAACAAAATGTAAAATTTGTTGGGTTGTTGGCAAGGGACATTAATTGATTTGGCTCGCAAGCTTTGGTGTTCAACTACGTTGTAAGATAAGATCTGTAATAGAGTGATGTTATGTTAGGCCGTACATATGTACGTACGGACGTATGTATATATGTATGTATGTATGTATGTATGTAGGTATGTATGTATTAGTATGTAATGTATGTTACCTTTCCAAATCCAACTACGACTTTAGTTTCTTTAATTTGCTAATGCCGAAATAGAGTAAATTCACACTCCCCGTTCACATTAATTGTGTTACCTTCAATTGTTGATGACGAAATAAAATAATTCACGCTCAGCAGAATGAAAATATGTAATATTAAAATCGACAAATAAA
Organism: Murraya paniculata; assembly: GCA_030449075.1. NCBI lineage: Eukaryota > Viridiplantae > Streptophyta > Magnoliopsida > Sapindales > Rutaceae > Murraya > Murraya paniculata. The sequence goes on along the minus strand of JAEVFN010000088.1, from coordinate 709,974 downwards.
ATGTAAAATTTGTTGGGTTGTTGGCAAGGGATATTAATTGATTTGGCTCGAAAGCTTTGAAGTTCAACTCTCGTTGTAAGATAAGATCTGTAATAGAGTAATGTTATGCTTAGGGCGTACGTATGTACGTATGTACGTATGTATGTATGTATATATGTATGTATGTTTGTATGTATGTATGTATGCATGTATGTTACCTTTCCAAATCCAACTACGACATTAGTTTGCTTTAATTTGCTAATGCCGAAACAGTAAATTCACACTCCCGTTCACATTAATTGTGCTACCTTTAATTTGCTGATGGCGAAATAAAATAAAATATATATTATAACTTGTCCCATTGTCACGCAAAACCTACATATAGGGTTTGATCACCGTAAGAGTACGACCAACAAAATGAAGGCAAAGAAGGTTGCCCGGATTCACGTTTTGGACCTTGAAGAAGGATTCACGTTTTGGACCTTGAAGAAGAAGTTGAAATCTTTATCAAATCAACTTCGCAAAAGGGCAATGCAAAGAGATGTTCAATTTCAGTTGAGCAATATATTGGTGAGGAGAGAGGCCCTATCAAGGCTTCTCAAAACTTTATCAATCTTGAATACTACTTCGACGACGACGACGACGACGACTTGCACGTATTCAACTTTTTTCCTCACAACACCCCTTTTGGTAAAAGAAAGAAAACCATCTTCATATCATTCAATGACTGAAAACGGGCAGTCTTCAGATTCCCAAAAAAACAACCGTTCTTTTGTTTGTGAGATTTGCGTGAAATCCAAGTTACCCAATGAGTCCTTTAGAGTCAGTGGCTGCTCTCATTCATATTGTACGGACTGCATAATAAAGTACGTGGCCTCAAGGTTGCAAGAAAGCACCACAACAATCGGCTGCCCGGTAACCGGCTGGCAAGGCGTGCTAGAGCCCAAGTACTGTCGCAATATACTCCCGCAACAAGTGTTTGGCAGATGGGGCAATGCTTTGTGTGACGAATTCTTGGGGATCAAAAGTTCTATTGCCCTTTCAAAGATTGCTCTGCCCTTTTGATTGATGATGGAGGATCAGGGATGGCTATAAAGGAATCAACTTGCCCTTATTGTAACAGAATGTTTTGTGCCAAGTGTAAGGTTCCTTGGCACGCAGCGATGAAGTGTGAAGATTTTTAGAACTTGAATGAGAACGAGAGGGACAATGATGACATCAAGTTGAAGAAATTAGCCATGGAAGTGAAATGGAAGAGGTGTCCTAATTGTGGGTATTATGTTGAAAGGTTTTGCTGTTGCAACTTAATTATATGCTGGTTAGTTTTATGTTGCAGTATTCAAATTAATTTATCGGATTTATTTATCTTTTAATTTTGTTGTTCTTATTCTGAATATGGGGCTAACAATATTGCAAGCTGATTTTAAGGGCTTTGATTAGGTTTAATTTAAGATTGATTATGATGTGTAGCACATAAGGTTAAGAAAATCCAGTATGAGAACATTCAATAATCATAAAGGAAGAAAATATAGACACACACACACACTTCAAGTTTCTCCTTCAAAATGCCACTTGCTAGTTGAAAAAGAGCATAACATCTCAGGGTTCATTTGATTCAAGTATATACTTTTGAATATTCATTTAATAGTTTATTTTGTCTTATTGTGACCCTATTGTGAATATATAATTCTAAATTACTACTGTAAAAATGATTACCTACTTAGCCACATATTTTTTTCTTTTTTTTTCCCCTCTCCTTCTACTGATTTTAATCTTTGTTTTAAGGATTTCTGCGGAAGGAGCTTCAAGTATGACAAATATCCCAACTTTTAATTATTTTGATTTTTTTTTCAGTTTTGTACTAGTTTTTAAGAGCTTTTCTTAGTTTTTTTTTTCTCCTTTTAAGTGGTTCACTCCATGTTGTTTGAACTTAACATTACACGTCCCAAATACGAAAAACTTGAAATTAAAAATCTAAAATTTAATACATTAATTTAATGATGAAGAATTGGGAAGAGAATAGAGATTAAAAAATAAATATAATACATAGTAATTTAAAAAAAAAAGTGATAGAAATCAAGCATATGCATTCTTGATTTTTCTTTATTTTCATACGTACATTATAGCACTAAGCATCTTGATGATTAAACTTCTCGAATGCGAAAACAAGGACAGAAGCAGCGGATCAAATTAGCACCAAATTCGAAAACACACCCAAAAATCCCAGCAAATTTTTCTCTTCCTGTTGCTCGCACAACAGGCAATCCGTACACTGGATTTGGAACCATGTATTGCTGATAGGAACAAGAGCTACCACTGTCACTGGGCGATGGTGGAGTACTTATTACAGGACTTGTTTCGACGACAATTTCATGTGATGAGTACTGGGATTCGGTTGCACTTGCATAGGCAAGGTCATGGGGTTGATTGTAGTCGAGCCACGGAGGCAAGGGCGGCGCCGAGGCTGAGCCCGGGGCTGAGGTGAAGAGCTCGTGGGGCAGCAATAATATTGATGGCATGTTCGAGCGGGGGCAGGGGGGTGATAATAAGTGTAGGGCTCGTAATTATGCTTCTTTTTTCTCTTCTTTCTTGACCAGAACTTGAGCTTCTTCATGGCTTTTATCATTTTCATGGTGTCTTTGGAACTCGATGTAAGTGCTGTGAGATAGCAAAAGAAAGAAGATGCAGAGTAATGAATTTGCTTAATTGTGCTTGCATATAGATTTAAGATTCTTCAAGTTAGAGCGTTGGCTTGTGGCATTTTTTTTTTTTTGGGAAAATGAAAAAGTTTTGATTGATCTCTACTTTATGCTTTTTCAAATTTTGTGACCGTTGCATGCCCACTAGTCAGAGCTGCACATTATGAAAGTCGAGGCGGAGATTGTATTTATATTCAAGAATGATTTTGAAGTCCTGATGAATGAGAGAACTCATTTGTTTTACACTTTTATTTAACGGAAAAATAGTTAGAATATTATTTTCTTTAATTAATGTAATAAAATGTTACACTTTAATAATTCTTATAATCGTTTGTTATTTCAACATAATTAGAGTACTTGGAAAGGATGATAACCCTTGCTTAACAGATCTCTCTCTTACAAGGCAACAATTAAGAATCATTCTGTACAATCAAATTCTACTCAATTACTTATGACTGTAATTAGCAAATAAAAGCCAGTAAAATACAAAATTCACTAGATGAGGGAACTATTCATTATCATTATCTCAAAAATATACATAAAACGACACTTTTATTTCCAACACTAACGACCATATACGAAAATAGTGAGAACATGAATATCAAAATGAAATTAAAGATGTCATTCCTTCGTTCATACAAAGACAACCCATACTGCCAAAAGAATTTGGCAAAGAAAATCATTCGTCAATGCAGTTGAAAAGATTCTTTCAAGGTAATAGTCAGAGAGGGGTACATATACATGCGAGCCAATACAAGAGAGAGCAAGACTTTATATGCTTATATACAAAGGGAAAAGTTTACCATGTCTGGTGTATGGAAGATATATTAGAGGGAAAAAGAAAGGACAAAACAAGAAATGAGACGGAGCAAGTTCTCTGTCTCATAAGCTGGGCGCCAGATATGACGCAACAAACTTCGCGTTCGTCCAGACTTTGAATAAGCAAGCATCTATTAGATTCCCTTGGCAAAGGCAAAACGAGAAACTTTTAACACCCAAACTCTTATGCTTTAAGTCAAGTTCACTCTTTGGATGGCATGTCGACTATAATGGCTGCTTCTCTCTAAACCCCATGATTCTATAGGGAGAACCTTAAAGGCAGTCAACTTATCATTACTCCCATACTCTGCTAATTTCTTACTACACAGGCGTATCAGCACCCAGGTCCAACAATAGATGAACGATCATCTGTGTTGACAACCACTTCAACATCTGGCTTGCCTGGATTGAGCTCCTCATTACCTGGAAGTTTTACCTTGGGCGACAGCTTCTTTACTTCTTCTGCTGTGTAGATGAAAATTTTCCTCACCATGCTACAGAACTCACTGCCGTAAAATACCAGAAATTTAAACAATAGAATTAGTGGCATATAAGAGATTGCATGTGCAACCTGTAAACAAATTACAATGTGACTACAAAATGTTTAACTTTCATCAGCCATTTATGCAGCTGGTTTTACCAAAAAATTAAGAGTTATGCTGCTTTCAAGGAAGTTTAAATTCCTATGCTACTTTCAATGAAGTTTAAATTCAATTCAAAGCAAAACTGGCCACGGCATAAATCAGAATGCAAGGACAAGAGACCGAGGGGAAACCACATTCATGACTTGAAGTCCAACCTGAATTTAAAATTACAGTTATTTTGCATGGTGTATCACAAAAAAGCAACCAGTGAAACAACCATGATTTCATGCTCCGTTTCTTCAGAAACCCACCTTAAGATCTCTATACACATTACCATTCTTCATAGTTTTAAAATCAAAATGATGAATAAACTGGTATCAGACACTGAATATATAGCACAACTGAGAGAGAGAAAGAATGTGAATTAGACAATCTATTAATTTCCAATTATACTGCACATTGTGCAGTACATCTTTTCAAATCTTACTGATATTTAGTAGTCGTATTAGGCTGAAATTATAGCACAAGAAAGAGACTGGAAGAGACTGTAAAACACAGACAATCAAGAAGAGGCATTCAATGAACTTACTGCCATGGGTCATCTCCAACCATCATCATGTCATCTTCATCATCAGTGTAGACCACTTGCCACTTCTTGATCGATCCACACAGCTCTCCCTCAATGTCAAACATCTCCTCCAGTTTCTTAAGAAGATCTTCATAACAGTCAAATCGTGTCAAATCAACAGCCCTCCCAACTGCAATTCCTTGCATATGAACCTGGAAACAGATACTTAATTAAACGCATGTAGCAAGACAAACAACTACAAAAGTACAAGTTTACCAAGACACTCATGCCTTATAAGTAGGAGAGAGACATAGAAAGTTGTGTGAAAACCGTTAAAAGAAATCTATATGCACTCGTAATAAGTTAAAGTTTGTTTAATTTTCCAAGGTTAGCAAAGGTTTTAAAAGTTGAGCACAGAGAGAGAGAGAGAGAGAGAGAGAGGGGGGATACCTAACAAGCAGACAAAAACTAAAATTTCAAAAAAGAAAATAAAGCCGTTTCTGAGATCTTATCTAATGCGTGCTAGCTTGTTAAGAAAGGAAAAGTTAAAACAGAAAGCAACCAAATTACCTTTGTGCAACTTCGAATCTGCCTGCTTTGAGATTCCTGAGGAGATCTCAGGCACGATTTCTCTGCATCACAACTTACAGAAGGAACGTCAGATCGATTAATATTTGATGGTTCAGAATGCTGGTCAGAGTCTGCATCTAAACATGGAATTGGTCGATCATCCCTCATTGTTCCAGACATGTTAAAAGCAGGTGAAGCTTCTTCTACATTCGAGTTGTCAACGAGCTGAATGCCAAATAGCCTGTAGGTGTTCCCAATGCCTGGTCTCTTTTCACTGGATTCTTTGTTCACAACTGGAGCAAATGATTCTGTTACATTTTCTGCACGGTTAGGCCAGTACTTTGAGTTGTTGGAAACAGCAGGATGTGAGTTATTTCCAGTAAAACCAAAATGGTTGCCCTTCGTGGCAGTGGAGAACTTAGGTGATGGATAGAGGTCGCGTCCTTGCGGTGAGTCACAATATGAGAAAGCTGAAGATTCAACATTAGATTTCCACATACCTAGTGCAGAAAGACAAGATTAGCAACTGAAGTAAAGAAGAATAAGAACAAGACACATCATATGTCAAGCAATAATACCCAGGACAGAGATATCTGCAGCTGGCGATGGTAAAACAGGTGGTCGTGACCGTTTGTTCCTTTGTGCTGGTTGAGCATTTGTAGTAGTTGTAGTTGCAACAAGTGGCTCCAATTCCCACGATGATACCCTTTCTGGTCGCAAGATGGATGAAGGTTCATCCCATTGAACCTAACATAAAATTGAAACAAGATAAAGTCAACCAGGCCACACAGAGTTTACCCCGCCAAAATTCAAAACACAAAATTATTTAACCGGTTACAAAGGAAACAAACACCTAATCTTCTCAAGCATTACTAATTTTAAAAGCTACTATTTAATTTAATCAGTATAAAATAAAAAAGCATGGATAAAACTCAGTGGAATGTTGGAAAGGCCACCTTAATAAATTCTTTAAATGAATTCAAAACTAACTTAGTGTATAAGAAAAGAACTTGCTAACCTTTAAGGATCTCCACTCTGAATCTGGCCACACTGAACTTTTACAATCCCCAACACCGACTATAGTACCACTGAACCTGTGGAACAATGATAAAATTGGTTAATTATTGTTATTTAACTTCCTCTTCCACAAAAATAAATTAGAAAGGAAGGTTACCTTCGTTCAGGAACTTCCTCACCCTCAAATGTCATCTTGAACCTCATCCCAACAGAAAGCTTGTGTTTTTTAGCTTCAAGGTACTTGTTAACACTTACAATGAACTCAGACCGGCTAGTTCTGGCACATAATTATATTTTATCTCAAATATAATATATTGAAAAATATTAATAATAATAATTCGAAAAATACATAACAGCATGGAACATAGAGGGATAAAAAAAAAGAAAGGCCCAATCTATAGATGTACTGGTAAATTTTGATGTTTGTAACACCCTCATCTTGTAAAAAAGTTTTTCATGTCTTTACATTGAGCTTTGGGCATTTTGTCCTAAGTTTTACTCTTATCTCTCAACTCAGAATTTGGAAATGTTTCACTTGTCGAACTTCAATTTGCACAAAGGAAAACACCTTGGTTTGTAGAAGATTGAAAAGAGCGTTCCAGTTGCAATGGCATGAGAAGCAGTTGCAAGTACGCCAAGATGCATGCTATGACTAGATATAACTGAAGATGGCATATTTGTCTGTTGTCTCATGTGCCTCCTTACCCCAACACGCAGCTCCTCATTTTCCCCTCTGAAAAAGTTATCAATAGCTAACACGATGAATCTAGGACATAAAGCATCGAAACAAAACATACTTCGTTTCATATTAGATATACCAGTACTTGCCTCAGAAATATGAATGCATCGCCTGCTACCAATTTCTTGGAACTAACAAAAACACTCCACCCAGTGGTGAGCAAGTGGCGCCTTGGTTGACCTATGATAGGAAACCTTGACGTTGTATCAAAATCCTCAAATTTCCAGAAACTATGTGTAATTTATAATACATTCGATACAGTAGCTTTGCGGTTAACAAATTACATAAACCTGGTAAACTTTAAAAATAAAGCATGTTGCAGCAATGCTTCTGCTTCAACTTAAGCTACAAAGTATTATATCAGTCAGAAATTGAAGCCAAACCTCGGAAAATGTGCCGAAAATGCCATTCATTCCCATGCAGATCAGTTGCAACTAGTTCCTGCCAAGGTGGCTGCTGGGACATATCCTGAAATGATCAAGGGAGACAGGCAGCTCAAAGAAGTTATCAATACAACATATCATCCTGTAGTATCTGATGCAAGAATAACGGATTCACAGTTGAAGCTAACCAATGGGGGGAGACAATCATCTGCATGCCTACGAAGAACGGAGAACCCACCATGGGTGCTCGTATCAGATGCAGTTAGTGTCTTACAGAATGAATGGACAGTGCACTTTTCAGGTTCCGGGAGGGGAGGATCTGGGCTGGTAACCTCACTTTGCTGGGGAAATTAAGACAGACAGACACGAAAGAAAGAAAACTGTAAGAATTGCAAGCAATTATAACAAGCTAACAAATTTAGTAGTTTCTAAATCAGCTAATTAAAAGATTAGAGCAAAAGGAAGAAAGCTCACATCAGGTTCAGGCAACAGAGTTATTTGTGCATAAACTTCATCCGTTTCAGGTTCAGCCTACAGTCAAAGTAAAAAGAGCAACTGAAGTAAGGACTTCGAAATAGAAACCACTTTTTAACACAGCTTTAGAACAGCGACATGCTCCCCAATTTATTATAGAATGATAATGAGATAACTCACCCGTCGCTGAACATTAACCACTTTACACAGAATTTTAGATGGCAGATTAAATGAGGGCATTTGCTGTTCCAACCCCTGATGCATCGATGCTTCAAGCTGAAAATCTCAAAAACAGCATTAGTTATAATATGATTGAAACTTACTTGTCCCTACGACATGGAAAGAAAAAGTTTATCCACATGCAAATGGTGATAGAAAGATATTTCCGGACCAATGCAATAAAGCAATGGAAGCGAAGAAGTTGACAAAATACTGAAATAAAGCAAATCATGTCTGAGGCACAGAAATTACCAACCCTAAACCAGGGGAATGCCTAAGCTCAAATTATATTCTTCTGTTAAAAAATTTGAGTGTTTTCTGCACTTTGGTCATTTTCTATTTTTTTCCATCTTTTGTGTTTGGCAATTTTTTATACGGTAGTCATATTTGTCATTCTATAATACCTCAAACAGAGACAGATTCCAGTTAAAGGTCAACAAACCTGTTCCATGTGACCTTGTGGAAAGTAATAAACTCGCTCCCCTTCACGAGGTAGGGTTACAAGAGGTCCAGCACAGGCATGCCATAATTCCCTATACAGAGCATCATTGGATCCCCCTATAAAGTGAACAGAAAGGGCAAAGTAAGCAGAAAATAAAGCTGGGACAGGTAGAAAGTGAGCAAAACACAAACCGCCCAGACATATCGATGAGATCATAAAATACAACACACTGCAATGACATGAAGACAAAATTACCATCCCAGTCCCTGACAAAATATACCTTATTATCAAGGATTTTATAATTCATTCATTTATCGGCCATCATGAAATTGGTACAGATCAAAATCAAAGCAACAGTTCAAAACCTCAAAATTCATATGAGTTAAAGGAAGCTGTCACACAGAGTTGGTCCGGTTAAGATTCAAAAGTTCAAAAAGAATAATAATAACTTTCATATGTAAGCAAAACAAATTTGAATCATCTGATACCGTGTGCTTTGCACCCAAAAGAATCTTCTAGCTTCTATATTGAAAAGATTATGATAAAAGCATGCTCTCACAACCAAAAGAACTGTTCTTGAAAACAACCAAACACAAGTAACTGCAACAATTAAGAAACTGCAGAAGAATTTGTAGTTACATAAGCCATGGTGACTACATCAGGTGCAAACAAACATTAACCTTGTAACCCCTTTGCCTCAGTCAAATCCCATATCTAATTTGAAAGTAATACAACAGATACAAAAAGATGCCAATCAACAGTACATCATTTGACACGAATGAATCATCAATAAATCACAAATATTGTTGATTAGCAAGTAAACCTGAACGGGGACCTCCAGAGGCATGATTCAAAGGCGCTGCTGCAGCCGCAAATGCCATAACAGAAGCACAACAAACCCTTAAGAGTCACTTGATCAACCTACAAACAAAAGCCCCAAGTTAAAAGGGACTGTGCTGTACTGAAAACAAACCCATTACAAGATTATAAACAATCAATCCTCTCAGCAACAAAAACCATCAACTAAAATTGCCTTAAAATGCTGCATTTACTTCTATGACTTGTTATTGTCACAGGTTGTTCAGACTTATCTAACCAACGGCCCTATTTACCCTCTTTAATGTGTCAGTCTAGCCCTGCTTTAAGCCTTTAATGAGCCCAAAAAAAGCTGGCTTTTAAACCTTTAACGCCAATTTGGCAGGAAAGTAATTATGCACCTCTGAAAAAAAGTGACAGAAATGAAACTTTTCATCACTTTCTAGCATAAAAACAGCAAATTTTCATGAAAAGAGTTGATAAATATAATCAAAATATAGGCTACTACAAAACAAAAGAACTACACAACTTTCAATGCACAAAAAAAAAATTGCAAAAACCCAGATCGTGATTTTACAAAAACAATCCACTAAAAGTAACACGAACACATAAGATGAACAAAGCAAGAAATGATTTGGGATCTAATAATAAAAACCCAAAAAAAAATAAAAAGAAAAACTTTTCGGTTGAGTGAAAACCAGGACTTGCTTTCACTAATTAACAACATATCTACACTCGAAACACAAAAACATGTAATGGGCAATCGAACAAAATTAATTAAACAAAACACAAGGTTTCACTAAAAATCCATCATTTTCTTCCATTTTCTCAGTAGCCAAGCAGGAACTAGAAAATTTTTAAAAGAAACTAAATCTGAAGCATAGAAAAGGAAAAGCAAGAGGGTACCTCCGAGCTGAATTAGGGCTGTGAATCGAGCAGATCGAATGAGGTGGAAGTAAATGAATATTTTTATTAATATACTTATTGCAATAAAAATATGCGAATGAATATATCGTCAATGTTTGGTCGAAGCCGACACGACCACTTCTGCCTCTTTTTCTGTTCTTTTCTTACACACTCTTTCTCTCTCTCTCTTTCTTGGTTTTTCTTTTGTTTTTACTTTTTATTTTTATTTGTTTGTATTTTATTTTATTTTTTTCACAAGACATGAAATATCATTTCATTACTATTATATATTTATTAACTAAAAAAACTTTGAATAAATTATCATTTTTTTAAAACAGAAAATACATTCAAAAATAAGGTCTTCCTCTTATGATATGGACGTATTATTATGCCTGTATGACCATTGGATATTGGAAATTTAGCACTGTAAATTTTTTTAATGCTTTTCACCTAACTCATTTAATTAACTTTTCATGCCTGTGGACATTTGAGCATACCCAACTCATGTTTGAAATTTTTGATAGGATCGAGTCACTAACGCTTTTATAGGTCGAGTAACTATATCTATTCAACATTTACGCACTGAGAAGTAAACTTAATAAATTTTTATTAAAAGAGTTTAATTCAATAAATTGAATTTTTTTTTATGTCGATATAAGGATGAGGAAAGCCAAATTTAATGTAGCTTCCCTTGGGCTTGGCCAAGCCGTTAGAGCTATTATATATAAAGAGAAAAAGAGAGTCATTATTTGATAAGAGAGTCATGAATAAAGTAAAAAACGAGTCAAATACAATGTACTTAAAATTAAGATTTTTATCTTGTTGTGTATTGGAGTGTGTGTTGTTAATTTTTTTTTTTTAAAGGTAAGGGGGTGAGCCAAACTTAAATAATTTTTTTTTACCTTATCTCCCTCAAAGCTCGAATGCAGGTGGCCATTTGTTACAAGCTTCATATTGTTACCAACTCGACCACACTCTTGGCGGCGTGGGTGTTGTTAATGTCTTTTACCTTATCATTTACATTAATAACTTAAGAGATCCCTTATTAAAATATTATTATTATTATTATTATTATTATTATTATTATTTCTCTAACGAGGACATTGCTGTTTTAATAAGGTGAGGAATTATTAACAAATAAAAAATACAAATTTTAATATGTTAACAGGCAAAAAAGCACAATTGCATATAGATATTGCAATATGTATTTATTTATATTTTAATGGCATTCTTACAAGTGTGCTTAATGGCAATACACATGCATACATATAAAGAAGAGATTATCTCTTATATCTCAAACTTTAAACAATGAATTATATAATTTGTTAAAACAAAAACTACAACTTATCTCTTATATATACTCAAAACTTTCTATTGATACGTTAGAATTCAATAATGTATGGACTTGAGTACATAATTGGTGGTGGAGCATCAAAATGGATGGACTTGAGTATATAATTGGAGAGGTGCTTAATGCATAATGTTGCTGCTTTCTCATTTTTTCAATTAATTAAATTTAAAAAATAAATAAATATCCAATTCTAATTAATTTTAAAAAATAAATTAATATCCAATTCTAATAACTATATATATATAGTTAGTAGTATTTTTATTTTATTAAAACAAAAATATTCTCATTAGATAAGAACTCTATATATATATACGATATTATCTCATATTTTTTACAATCAATTATATAATTTAGTAGAAAAACTATAATTTACAATTCGAATATATACTTAAAACTCTCTTTTGATACATAGATTTCAATAATCCATCACTATTGTTTGTATGTATAATACATGTACATAATAATTGTAGGGTGAACTACAATATAACATAATTGGTGGTGGAGGGTCAAAATGGATAGACTTGACCATACGACTTGGGAGGTGCGTAATGCGCACACCATTCGGATCCTCGCTTTTTCAATTAATTAAATTTAAAAAATAAATAAAGATCCAATTCCAAGGAGCTGTTGCCTGAAAAATCCCTACAGCTTCTCACTGCTGTCCCTTTGTTCACGCGCAACGGCAACATGATCCCTCCCTTTGTTTATTCGTCACTCTAACGTTAGATTAATGTTGGCGCAAAAGTACTTTTTTGCCCTTGTACCTGCTGTAAATTAACCTCTTTTGCTCTTTCATTCAGTAAGTTTTCACTTCATCAAAAAATAACAGGGGAAGAATAGTGACGTCTTCATGGTTTCATGATATGGTTACACGCGTTATTTTAAAAAACATCACATAAACTTTTTTTTTTACATCCTTTGACTACAGTGATCAAACTCTATTTTATCTGAACATAATTATTTAAAATAAGTTTATGTAACTATTTCTACAAATAAAAAGATCTCTGCGTTCATTTCATCAAATCATAAAGATATCGTTATTATTTTTTAAAACAAAAAATAATAATATTAATAAACACGGGTGATCATTAGGCAAGGAAAATGGATCAGTAAATATCATAATTTTTTATATCAAATTTTAATTATAAATTTTTTGTTGTAGTCGTATGTTAAATATTTTTTTTCTTATCAATCATAGAGTTCATGGGAGATTTAGTCTTTATTTCTTGAATATGAATCATATATTTTTAAAAATGTACTGAACGTCATGAAAAAAATCAATAAAGAGCATGTCTATTATTATGATTTTTTTTTTTAAAGCCTGTTATTATGATTTATAATTTAATGTAAAGCCCTTTTATCATCTTCATCTTTAATTAATTTTTATAAGGTTTTATTGACGCTTATTCAAAAGGTCAAATAATTTATGTATATTAGACTTTGAAACATAAATCATAAATAAGCTAAGTGGATTTACTTAAAAATAAGAAAAGAAATCTCATGTAAATACCATGGAATAAGATTTGATCATATTCAGGGTGATTCCATAAGTATTCCATTTGTCAAACTCTTTCCCTTGTTTGAGCAACCTCCATTAATCATGTCTTACTTCGATAAAAATCAATATGATTTTTATAAGTTATTGCTTCTACATCAAATTCAAAGAGATTTATAAAGACCACCTCATCATTCATTAGATCCCAAATACTTGAAACAACTAAAAGATCGATTCTCATCTGAGCTAATCATTTTTAAATGACATCCGCATTATTGTTCACAAACTTACATTATTGATTGAAAAAAAATTTCTTATATTTTAATCAATAATAATTTCTGCACTGAACTCATAAATGCATGTATTTTTTTAGTTAAATTGCTTTTATTAGAAATTTTGTAGAACTTGTACCTGTATCTCAATTTCAATTCAAATATGGGTTTGATTCATACTCTAAGTTGTACTTGAATTCCTTTTATATCGGGCTGTTTCATTAATTCAATAGCTTTAGAAAAAATATATATATGCTAATAAATATCAAATAATATTATTACTTTTTTTAAAAAAATCAAATAATATGATCTTATTTGGGGATAGAAAGACCTGTTTTAAGGATTGTCATAAGTAAACAACTATCAACATACTCACCATTAATTACTTGCAATACTTTTTATTTTCTTCCATTAGTGCGTATTAAATATTACTTGAGTGCCAAATCAAAAGTTACTTAAGCCCCGATGAAACAATATCCTTCCAATGCGAAAATGATAGTTTTAATTAAGAAGAATTAAAAATAAAATTAATTAATATCTTGACCTTAAATGATTAGTGACATATCAATGGGTATTCCAACTAAGTATTCAAACTTAGTAAACATAATTTTATTATTTAATTAATCCCCAAATTTTTAACTCTTTTTTATTAAATATTTTAAATTAAAAATAGTGCAATTTTTTTTTTCACTTTTAAATATTGGTTGTATCATCATCATCTGCGAACAAATCTAAAACTGATTAAAAAGAGTCGCTTTGTTTGTTTTTGGCTAATGTTCAAGAATCATAGGTTTCTCTTTATTAAAAGTTATCTAAACTCTAAAACTAAACATCCATGTCAATTGCCTTCCGAAGAAAAATCCGTATTAATAATTTTAAAGAATTTAAACAAATAAATAAAACCAATTTTGTAGAACATGTAATACTTATTTGGCGTCGCCCGGACTCGAACCGGAGACCTTCAGTGTGTTAGACTGACGTGATAACCAACTACACCACGACACCGTTTGATGGTTAACAGTATTATGCATATTTTTCAATGCTATGAGAGTAGCCTGGATATCCATGCATAAAATCCGTCGGGGTCTCTGGCCCTTGAGGTGAGAATATAGGTTCCGTTGCTTCAAACAATTGGCGCCTTTGATTTCAAATTAGTCGCAAACAAAACACAATTATTTAATCACGAAATTTTTGAAACCCTAGGGACAGAAAATGATTCTGAGAACGCCACAGCCGAAGAGGCCAAGAGATGCCGCCGGCGAACCTATTATCGAGTGTCCGCCCACCGCCGGCGGATCCGATCGTCGACTCGTTATCTACGAAGATCCTTCACCGGCGGGACAGGAGTCGTCTCATCAACCATCCGATCATTTGCTCTGCACTTATCAGTGCCGTCAGATGGTACTCACTCATCACCATCACTATTATAACCTTTTTTTTATTAATTTTATTTTATTGATTAAATGTTTAATTAAAAGATATTCAATTATCATGCTAGTTAAGACTTAAGATATCTTGGATTAAGATTATTGTTTGTACTAGCACGTACTAAAAGGATAGGGAATAAGATAGTCCGATTAGAGCTTGAATTGTAGTGCCTTTGAGAAAAATTCTCAGTAGAATATCTGTTAAGTGATTCTTTAAAAAGCACTCCAAACTCCAAAGTGTTCTATTCAGTATTTTAACATAAATGAAAAAGAAAAAAAAGTGTCATTTCTTTCAATTAAAGATAAGGAAAATGGTCATGATTCTAGTTGTCGGTCTTAGTCTACATTGTGGGGCTTGATAAATTTAGCTTTGTTCTATATTTTGCTGTATATTTATTTCAAATAACTCTATCTACTTGCTGTAGGTGAAATCAGATTTTCTTGATGCCTTAGCCAATGCAGAGAAGCAAGTTTGTGATTATCAATCGAAATTGGAGGAATTGTATGAAAACTTCAGCAAAGCCGGTAGGTTCTCTTTGAAAAGGATTTACGATATGCCTATAACATTTGTTTTATGTCTATGTAATTCATACATAAATGAACAGAAAAAATGATCTTTAAGAGTTTCATGAAAGGAAATAACAAATGTCATGGGATAATTGTCAATAGTTTTTGAAAATTATGGTGAAGGTACATTCATACTCTAGAATTAGTAACTTGATATGGTCATTTTCTTTCTTATCACAGCTCAAGTTTCTTTCGTATTTTTTTCCTCTGTTGTATTTCTTTGTGGAACGTTGTGCGAATGCTTATGAGCATAGCTTTGGGGTCTTTTTGTCTTTTTCTTATCTGGTTTTGGGGTTGTTGGGTTGTCTTAGGGGGGGGGGGGAAGTGGGTTTGCAAATATTTCCTTGTCTATGTATTTTTTGGAATTGGCATAATTTAGTAAGGCTGATGTGGTTTGAAACCTCACAGAAGCTGAGAGGAAGAAGTTTCGGGATCAATTCTTTTATGCAGAACAAGAACTTGCTGCTGCCAAAGGAAGGGAAGGGATCCTACAGGAGCAGCTTTTAAAGGAAGTTGGTGATTCTCAGGAACGATTGAAGAAACAAATACAATTGTGCAGTGAACTTGAGGTACATTTTGTGATTAACTATACTGAAATAAATCAGTTAATCTGCTGGATCCTGTAGCTCTTTGTGCTCTTAAAGTGGAGCTCTCTTGTTCTATGTAAATTTGCTACCCAATTATTGTTCGTTTCATGGTTCCAGTATTATTTTGGAATTTCCTGAGTTATAGTGATCCCGGTCATGTAAAAAAAAATAGACGTAGCATTTGTTCTTTTAATCTAATTGTGCATATTCTCAAGTCCGTTCATTGTTCTTGCATCTGATGCTATTTCACAACCTCTGTTTAACCATGATGCATCTTGTCGAAGCAGTTTTTGGTCATGAGAACTAATTATGAGTTGAGAGGATAACCCTTTCTCAATGAACTAAATTGTTGATATCCGTACATGTCTAAAGTCTTTTCTTTTCCAACATCTATAACTTTTCGTATATCATTATATGACAACGGCCAACTACAGATGAAGGATTAATCTGAGATTTTGAAAAGAGTAGTCCAAGAAGAGAATCTTTGATAGGGTGCTTTCGAGGCCCTTTTCTGGGAGGTGGTAAATCTTGTGGTTTGTAGAAGAAGATTTGTTCTTTTGTGTAACATCTTAGGCGAATCTCACATCGGCAAAACATGGGAGAGATGCTGAGTTTATAATGGGTGATTCACATCTTAATTGGCAAGACGCGTTTTGAAGTGTATGAGTGTCCCAGAAACAAAATTGTGCGGGCTTTATTAAGGCTTAAAGCGGACAATATCTTGCCAAGTCTAGGTAGGATCATGACAGATGGTATCAGAGCGGCTCTGCATGTCCTCTTGAGCGATGGTGGGGCAAAACTCGCTAGGGTGTATGGGTGTCCCAAAAACAAAACAGTGCGCGCCTTGTTAAGCCTTAAAGCGGACAATATCTTGCCAAGTCTGGGTAGGATCATGGCAGATGGTATCAGAGCGACTCTGCATGTCCTCTTGAGCGATGGTGGGGCAAACTCGCTAGGGTGTATGGGTGTCCCAAAAACAAAACAGTGCGCGCCTTGTTAAGCCTTAAAGCGGACAATATCTTGCCAAGTCTGGGTAGGATCATGGCAGATGGTATTAGAGCGGCTCTGCATGTCCTCTTGAGCGATGGTGGGGCAAAACTTAGCGAGGACACTGAGTTTTTAAGGGGAGTATATGTAACATCTTAGGCGAATCCCACATCGACAAAGCACGGGAGAGATGCTGGGTTTATAATGGGTGATTCACACCTTAATTGGCAAAACGTGTTTTGGGGTGTACGGATGCCTAGAAACAAAACCATGCTGGTCTTGTTAAGGCCCAAAGCAGACAATATCTTGTCAGGTCTGGGTTGGGTCATGACATTTTGACTCATAAATATTGAATGTTTTGGTCATGTAACTTAAAGATATGTATCTCTCTATTATATTTACAATATTAATTTTAATTCTTGCACGTTATAAGTACATCTACCAAGTCAAGCCTTGGTTTATAATCTCGTTAAGATATTCTGTTGTACTTGAATTTTATTGATGCTGAAATATATATATTTTTTTGGTTGTTATTATTGTTGTTGTTACCTTTTCAATTTCCTATCTGTAGCGAAGTTAAATGTGAGACCAAGTAAATTTTCTTCACCTTGGATTTTAGGTAAAGCATCGGAATGAATTAAACCTTCGCCGTAAAGCCGAGTCTGCTGCAGCTTCTGCTGAAGAAAAAGCATCCCTTTTAGAAGGAAAACTTAGCCATCTTTCTGATAGCATAGCAAGGGAAAAGAAACACCTAAATAATGAGCTTACACAATTGAAGAGAGAATCAAAGTCTTCTATTTCTCGAATAGGTGCAGATGTGAGTTATTGTGGACATTGTTCACATTTGTGAATATAATTCGTTCAGCCTTGTTTATTAATCTATATCTTTGCTGACTTGTGGAAATTGCTTGTAGCTAGAAAAAATGGAATGCAGAGCGCAAAATGCGGAGAAAGAATCTGAGATGTTGAAAAATCAGATGAAAGATCTTAAGGAACAACTTAATGAGGTTTCTCTCTCTCCTCTTTTGTGTATGTTGTCTTCAGATGTCTGATAGTCTTTCTTTAATTTTGTCTTGTCTTTCTTTGTTGTTTGTTCTTTTCTGGTGTTTCCATGCCAATTGAGATACATAGTTAACGATTTTTTTTTTTTTTTCCTTTAGTTCATGTTGTTATATCATCACCT
The DNA here is from genome assembly GCA_030449075.1 of Murraya paniculata. NCBI lineage: Eukaryota > Viridiplantae > Streptophyta > Magnoliopsida > Sapindales > Rutaceae > Murraya > Murraya paniculata. Next base: position 691,890 of record JAEVFN010000088.1, on the reverse strand, counting down.
TATGCTGGCAATTTAGGTTTTCCATATATAATTCCACACACCCCCCCCCCCCCCCCCCTTTTTTTTTAATTGGCTTTAATGTTTTGATATCAGCACACTCATTCTGCTTCTTATCAATAACAAAAATGATAGTTGCCACTTGTAATATCATATGTTTGATTGTCCTCTAGGTTATTTGACTTATCATGTAATGAACTGGTTTACTTATTTTCCAACAATCATTTTTGTCATTTCGTTCCAGTGTTTGACCCAGAAGAGTGAAGCGGAGAAGAAGTTATCAAGTTTCACATTTCAAGAATTTTCTTCTACAGACAGTAATATTTTGGTTAAACATTTGCAGGAAGAGATTAGGAACTATGTAAGTTGTGTTTTGGATGCATTGGTGCTTTTTTACTATTAATTTTTTTATTCTTTTTTTTTAATAGCATTTTATAATTTATTGTCTTGTAAGCTTCCACTGTCTACGGTGATTTTTCTTGTCCATTTATATACCGTATAAACGTGAATGCACATGAACACACACTCGTGATGAGATTAGGCATGTTGACAATCAGAATAAAAGATAAAAAAAGGGAAAAAAAGACTAATGCATTTTCACATTACCATACGCCTACATCCCCTTGAACATTTTTGTTCTTTCAAATAAGTTATAGCTTACCCATCCACTGCTTCCACTCTAGAGATCACTGGGGTCAAAATGGACTGTGAGTTGTGCTGAGTATTCTTTTGGTACTGATTTGGCTTGATCTTAAGCCTTCTTAAAGTACTCAAAAACTTGTATTTATTTGGCACAATTTGAGTTTTCCTCTCATTATAAGGCTTGCTCAATTTATATCCTGTGAAGAATTTCACAGGCTTTCCATCATGTTACAAATAGTTTTGAGTCAGGGGAGGATCAAGTTTTAACCCAAGGTTATGAAAAGCACAAAAGCTCTTCAGGTTCTCCTAGAGCATAGGCAAAAGGATCAAAGTGAAGTGTGTTTCAAACAGACATGTGCATGCTTTTGAAACATCTGAAAAAGAAAGAGGCAACATATGCAACAGAAAGAGTCCAACAATGAAGTCTGCAATATTGTTCCTGTTGTTTTAGAAGGAAAAATAGGATTACACACAGATTTTGTGTTTTGTCCCAAAAGACTAGAGTAAAAGACAATTTTGCTGATTTAAATTTCTGATTAATTTTTATTTGATTGATTCACATCAATCAGGAGGCTGAAGTTCGAGAAGCAAGAAAGCTGAAAGCGTCTTATGAAAACACTGAGTTACTGAAAGAGAAGTTATTGGAAGAAAAGAGCCGCAGAGAGAGGGTAGAACAAGAACTAGCAAAATTGCAAGAAGTTCAACAGAGTATGAATCAATTGGAAGATGAATTGTCATCTTGGAAGTTGTCGATCAGAGACATCCCTGGCGTGTCATGTTCTGAAGATATACCTGTGAAGTTTGCAGCTTTACAAAAGTATGAGAATGGTTTCACTTCAACAATTTTGGGTTCACAAACTGGAGACTGCTTCACCTTTTTTCATGCTTTTTTCTAATGTTGAAAGTCTTGGTTGAATGCAGAGAGGTGATTGATAGCATGATGAAGTTAGGCGAGGCAAATGCGCAATTGAAACAAATGGCGGTGGCTCTGGATGCTGCACAACTTGGCAAGCAAAGTGCTGAAACTGAGGCTGCATTAGTTAAGGAGAAGGAAGAAGTATCAAAATCAGAGGTCAAACGCATTGAGTTGATGGTGATTATTATTTTCTTCAATCTTTTTACATCCTTTGAACATAATCTCCTTCCATTTTGTTTCTTTTTCATCTTCTTCTTCTTTCTTTTTACCATCCAAGTTTTGCTTTTCTAATTTGGATAGCCAAAATTAGAGATTGAAAATAGAGTGTGGCCTTTCTCTCCCTGCTTCATTACTATTTATTTTTCAATCAGTTTTTGCATTTTCTGATTTTCTATTTGAAATGACTCTGTGTGCCATGTCTTTCTATCTAGTTCCATTTAGTTAATGTGTTGCAAGGACATAAGGTATAATCTTCACTTTTCCTTGAACATGTGAATCCAAGATTATAAATATTAAGCATTTAGATTACCTGTATGGTAAACTTGTACATGCATAGGATCGTAGTTGACAAATGTCTGATATAATGTATAAACAAGAGCATTGTATTTGCTTCAATGTGGTTAAATTAGAGGAAAAGGAACAATCTGGAACGTGCTTGATGGTATACATTTACAGAGAATCCCTCTTCTTTAATTTTATAGTTTGATCTTCTTTTAGAACGTGCTTGATAGCTTCAATGCTGATTGTTTCTTGCAGCTCGCTGTGGTTACTGAAGAAAGAGACAAGTTAAGAAATGTGGTCAATGAATTCAAGAAGCCAAAAAATGATGGAGGAGGAGATGAAAGGGCTAATCTAACTCTTACCAAGGTCCTAGAAAATCTGTCCTTTTCTAGTTAATGCATTTTTTTTGTAATTAACAATCTGTCTTTATCAAATAGTTCATATGCAGGAGCTTGAATCATCTCTAGCCAAGAAGGAAGAATTCATTGAAGAATTAGCGAGTAATTTACATGCACAACGAGAAATTAATAGTCGTCAACGTGATGAAATAAAGTCGCTCAATGACAAGCTAAACAACGAAGAAAGAAGAATAAAGTCATTAGAGAGGGAGAATGATCGCCTCCGTTCAGAGATCTCTCTCTTAGAATCCAAGGTATGAGCTGAAAATATTTTTTGGCTTCCATAACAATGCTTTGTTTCTTGTACACGATAGTGAGACCACACTGAGAAAATGAATCCTTTGCTGAAGATGCTTGATTTAGTTTATATTATTGGCTAGTAATCATTAGCAACTATTTTGTTATTTTCCTTCCGCAGTTGGGTCATGGTGATTTTTCCTCAGAAAATACGAAAGTGTTGCGAATGGTTAATACTCTTGCAGTTGATAATGAAGCAAAGCAAACTATCGAGGCTTTACAGACTGAATTACAGAAGACAAAGGATAAACTACAAGCTGTTGAAGAGTTGAAAAGTCAGTCAGGTATTTGTTCCGCTAGTGACAACTTTAAGTTTTAGTTATTGTAATGATTACATAGCTCCTTCTAGTTGAACTGTTAGATAACATGTGTGTGTGTGTGTTTGTGTGTGTTTTCTTTCTACTGATTTGTTATTTTGTTAAGTATTTAGGTGATACTGGAAAATTGGTAGACTCCTATATATCTGGAAAGATAACGCAGTTAAAAGAGCAAATTGCGACTCTTGAAAAACGTGAAGAAAGGTGAGTTGATGATTGCAATATTTGGGCACTTTGTTGCCTTATTTTGTTATCGCTTACATCTGAATCATTTGAATATTACATGTGGAACAGATATAAGACCGTTTTTGCAGATAGAATCTCAGTTTTCAGGAGAGCTTGCTGTGAACTATTTGGTTACAAGGTATCATGTGTATTGCTCATATATCTAAATGTTCCCATAAATATGAAGTCTTTATTTTGTTTGAATCTTGACTGACTGTATTGGGTTGTGAGCAGGTGTCATACATATTGCTTATTTTAAAATTTTTTCGCCTTTTGTTGATTTCTGTGGCAGATTGTTATGGATGAGCACCAACGTTCTAATGGAATCCCTGTAACACATTTCACTTTGCAATCCATCTATGCTCAGGGTGATGATGAGAAGCTTGAATTTGAATATGAATCAAACAATACAAACATTTTGGTAAGAAAAGCATTTGTAGGAGATCTGCTTTTTTCTATTCTTATGGAACTTTATTTTGAAACTTTTCTTAAACAAAATTTATGAAGAAATTTATATTCTTGATTCTTCAGGTGAATGATTACACTTCTCAGCCTGAGATTTCACGTCAGGTATGGGACAGTTTCCAAGCATTTGTAATTTATGTATACACAAGTGCATGCTTGTGAGTTTAGCATTTCTTCCAAGTCGTTCAAATTATTTGATTATATTAAATACAAATGAGACAAGAAGTTGCAAATTCCACTTGAAATTTTTACAGTCCAAAGATCTATAACAATCTGAATTCTACTTGGGGTATGTGCCGAGTACTAATTCGGAAAAATGCTCCCACGTGTCTACTTATATCCAAATTGTTTGGATATGAGAATGAGCCCACGTTGGCTGGCTTGAACACTGGGCACAGTATTAATTGTTGGTATTCACATTTGAACTTCTTCTCAGTGGATGACTGATTTGAATCCCGTTTACATCGTTGTTGCAGGTGGACATATTTGTTCGGAAGATGAACTCAATTCCGGCTTTCACTGCTAACTTGACGGTGGAATCTTTCAACAGGCGAACTTTATCATAGTCTCAATAGATAGATCTGAAATACATTTCGATCACTTTTTTAAGACTTTATCTCAAAAAGTTGTATATTTACTTGGATTGATAATAACTAACTTTGGTATGAAAATAAGTTGTGACATTATGTTTTCGATAGATGCAGGCGACCAAGCATACATCCTTTGCACACTTTTATCTCAAAACTTGTGTTAGTTTTGAACTTGCATGAATATAAATTTTGATTGAAAACCATAAAATGCAAACAATGTGTTCTTTGCTTGCAATTTTATTGATTTTTCTTTTGTATAATTTTGACAATCTTCCTAGTACGTGTGTGCGAGATAACAAAAAAATTGTGGCTCTTTTCACATTGAGCTTTTAATTAAATTCAAACTAATTTCAGTTTATTTCTTGAAATTGTGCAACCACTTGGTTTAAACTGCGGCCATGCTGAGTTTTACAAAATGCAAAACGACTTCTTATATTTAGTCTTTTAATTTTTATTGTTATTTTTATTTTGCAAATTTGATAGCGTTAATTCGGTAATTCGTTGATGAATTGTATGGCGTAATTGGGGGCATGCTTATGGGAAAAAGAGAGAAAGTTGTGATGCCACTATATATTATGACGATGCTCGCCATTTCACAATGAAATGCAAGCAACATTTTTAAATATAAAGATCTTGGCCTCTCGTGCGAGACTTGCAAAAATGAGCCAATAATTTAAAAGAGGAGAAGAGCATAACTAAATTAATACCGCCTATATTACAATATTTTATCTTATTGACGGACTAATTTAATCAACACAGCGACACATGATAATTTTATTTAGACATTAAGGAAGAGAAAGTACATGGAGTTAAATAAAATCTTTTGTATAGCTCAATAGATTTTAATAATTGAATTCAACCAAACCGACATTCATACAATTGATAAGTAATAGCAGTACTCATAATTTTATTTAATTAAACATTGCACAAGAGAGTAACATTGTCCTTAACCAATGTGGTCAGGATTCCTCCCATATTGAGGAACAACGAGAAGATCAAGATTGTCATTATCGATCTTATCATCAACCATATTGATATAAATGAAAAAAAAACCCTCTGACCATTCATTCATACCTGAAAATTTCATATTAAAAAACTTGGTTATTCATAACTCCAAATATTAATGTAAGAAAGATAAATGAAATTCAACTGAAATTGGCTAGAAAAACCTGAGCAAGGAGTTTCCATATTCTTCAAATCCAAAAAGCTAAGATCTCCGCTTCTAGTGAACCGTATTCAAAGTGAGCGAACTCCTACTGCGAGCTCTTTGCTTCTGGTTTGATATATAATATGCGCGCGCACACACACACACATATATATATATATATATAGATTCACGCTGTTCATGGCCGGCACATACACATATAATACATACAATATGTTGGCAATAATTATGTAAAAATTTGCCGGCAAACATGTGCGTGTGTATGTAGAGTCCGTTGACTCGACATAATTAAAATACACATATATATTTTGTGTTTTCATGTTTGTCATTTTGTTTCACGCATGCGCATGCATGCATGGAATTGCACAAAACCTGGTCATATCTTCATTATTATTATTTTTTTCCTTATTTTGGAGCTAGTCGATTTGCAGTTTATTATCAAAGTGGGAGTAAAGAAATTTGTGGAAGAGTCAAGATGGTTAAATTATTGATTGCAAAATACTTTTTTTTTTAATCATTTCTTTTTCCGCTGAAAGAGTTAAAATATACAAATATATTTTGATTATTTTAATTTGTGGGTTAGTAGTGAGCAGTAGAAAATTCTCAATACCGTAAAGTTATTTTTAAAGCTTTATATGTCAGTGGTAATTAATAGTTTTAAAACACAATATGAAATTTAAGCAGAATTGTTGAGCTTTAATGGCTGATTCGACAAGGAACTTAATCAGCTAATGGATTTAGATCGAAAAGAATTAATGAAACAGAGAAAGAAAGAACCAGAATCAAGAAAGCAGAACGAGCACCAAAACACACACTATCAGATTGAAAGGAAATATGCAGATGCTTTTGTCACTCAATACTGATTACACACAGATAAGATCAGTAGAGGGCATTACAAGGAATCTTTCAAAACAAGAATCACACGATTCTGTTAAGAAATGAAAGAGAAAATTGTGCTGTAAGCCAGCCTTTCTTATTCTGGAAATTTTCCAGAACCTGTTTAGCAACCTTTTCGAACTCCGGACACGTCGGCATAAATTTGCAAAATAGACCCCAAACTAAATTTAATCTGAAATTTGACCCCTAAAACTTTCATTTAATTCCACTTAGGTCCAAAAACCAGAGTTCATGCCTCCACACTTCTCCACCTTGCAGGTCTAATTCAGTTAGACTCTTAACCATAGAAACTTCTACCAAAAAACCTTCAAGCATATAGCTTATCAATTAAAGCCACTTCCAACACCAACCAAGTTCACACAAAACTTGAATTTGGCTGTTAGAATTACTTTTGTCAGCATTGTAGCAGAATTGATATCTGTGTGGATATTTGTCACAACAACAAACCCTCTTGCAACCTCATATCCTGATAAAATGTAGCTTCACATCAATGTGTTTGATCTTATCATGATAGACCTGATTTTTTATGAGCTGAATTGCACTCTGGTTATCACAAAAGATCTGAATTATCTTTTGCGTCAACCAAAGTTCATTTAGCAACCCTCTCAGCCATATTGACTCTTTTACAGCCTCTATTGCTGAAATAAATTCAGCCTCAGTAGATGATAAAGCTACTACGTATTGTAGAGTAGCTTTTCAACTTACAAGGCAGTTGTCCAGCATAAACAAATATCCTAAAATGGACTTTCTCCTATCAAAGTCCCTTGCAAAATCAAAGTCGTCATAGCCCTTGACTTCACTAACTTCTTGTTTGCATTTACCATGCACCAGACCATAATTAGAAGTACCCCTCAGATACCTCATGATTCACTTCATAGCATCCCAATGTGCCTTACCAGGATTGCTCATGAATCTACTAACTACACTTACTGCATAAGCCATGTCTGCTCTAGTACACACCATAGCATACATCAGGCTCTTAACAGCTTGTGAATATTGTATTTGAACCATTTAAAGCTTTGCAATTTCTGATTTTGGAGACATTTCATCAAAGAGTTTGAATTTAGCTTCCAAAGGTGTCAAAACTGGTTTTGAATTCAGCATCCCAAACTTATGTAACACCTTGTTGATATATCTTTCTCGACTTAGAAATAAGGACCCAGAAACCCAATCTTGCCAAGAATTCTCTTGGCATTGCCAAGGTCTTTCATCTCAAACTAGATTCTTAAGCCTTTCAATATCACCAAAATTCTTACCAGCAATGAGCCTATCACAACATATAACAGAAGATACATAGCTCCACCTGAGTTTATGTTTCCACGATAGACACAACAATCAAATTTGCTCTAATAGTAGCCATTAGAAATCGTGAACTAATTAAATCTCTTATACCATTGTTTAGGAGACTGTTTCAAGCCATAAAGAGACTTATGTAGAAAACACATAATCCTCATGTCCCTTTGTTTCAAAACCTTCAGGCTGTGACATTAGTATTCTCTTCAAGATTGCCATGTAAGAAGGCAGTTTTCACATCCATTTGTTCAAGCTCTAAGTCAAGTAAGACCACCATAGTAAGCAAGGTTCTAATTGAGCAGTGTTTGACAACTGGTGTGAAGATTACTTTGAAATTTACCCCCTTTTTTTGTGTAAAACCTGTTGCCACTAGCCTTGCCTTATACCTTGAGTCTTCAACGCCTAAATGCCCTCCTTCTTCTTGAATATTCATTTGCAGCTAAAAATTTTCTATTCCCTAAATTAGGAATCAATGTCCAGGTCTGATTCTTTGCTAGAGAATCCATCTCTTTTCTCATTGCTTTAATCCAGTTACTGTTGTTTTTGCTACTTACTGCTTTTGTGTAGCTATTAGTTTCCTCAATTGAAACATCTTCTGCACTCATAAATGCATATGCAATCATAGCTGCATAAGCATACCTTTTAGGGGGTCTAATAAGCCTCATTTCTCTATCCCTGGCTAATTGATACTCATGCAGGACAGTAGCCTGTGAAACATCTTCAACAGCCCTTGGTCGTACATTATCTTCGTGAATACTGGATAACTCCACCTCAGTCTTAGTACTTTGATCACTGGCTTTAGCAATATTTGCCTTATTTGCATTGATATCATTTTCAAAAGTAGCCTGATTAGACTTGTTGATCATTGCCGCTTCATGTCTTTGCTAATTAAACACCTATGAACTTCACTACACCAAATTTTGCAACGTTTGATCCCATCTAGATAACCAATAAACATACCCTTAACAGTTCTTACATCAAGCTTCCCTTGTTTGATGTGAACATATGCAGGACATTGCAGGCTTTCCAGACCAAAACTCTTTAGGGGTTTTAAAACAATTGCTGCAGATGGACTTCTGTTAACAAGATAACATGCTGTAGAAATAGCTTCTGCCTACAAGCTCCTAGGAAGCTTGAAGTTGATCAAGAAACATCTTGTTTTATCAACAAGTGCTCTATTCGTCCTCTCAGCCAAACCATTTTGCCGAGGGGTGCATATCACAATTTTATACCTCTTAATTCCCCATTTCTAACAATATTCCTCAAATTCTTTGTTGCAGAACTTAAGTCCATTGTCTGTTCTTAAAATTTCACCCTGAAACCAAATTTAGTCTCCACCAAAGTCTTCCAAATTTTGAACTTTTCCAAGGCTTGGTCTTTGGTTTTTAGTATGTAAATCCATCTATTATCTTCCCCCACTTAATAGAGTAGTCATGTATTACTGACATGAAATATCTTCCCCACTTAAAGAAGGCACCTGAGTAGGCCCCCAAAAGATCAGCATGCACATAGTCTAAGAGCTGTTTAGACACATGCATCCCCTTTGTGAATTTGGACCTGTGTGCTTTACCAAAAACTCAAATGGCCAAGTCTAAGATGCCATAACATGGTTCTGTCAACCTCTGAAACAACAGACATTGCAGCTGACACAGACACTGATGATTCTTTCAACAAATAAAGACCATTTTTCTTAACTCCTTCCATTCCCACCTCAGTCCCCTTCATAATCTTCAAACCACCATTTTCAGATTTAAAGAAGTATCCCATACTATCCAGCATACCTAAAGAGATCAAGTTTCTCCTTAGCCTAGGTGCATGCCTCACATCATGTAGAGTTCTTGTGATCATAAAAAGAACAGCCTAAATCAAGGACTCACTGACCTTTAATGTTGTTATTTGAAGCCACCAACAAGTCAGCACTGTGATATCCATCATCAGATGAATCATCCGAGGCCACTGTTGCATCCCCTATTCTTTCTTTATCATCTTTCTTTTTCTCAGCACAATCTCTGCTGTAACGGCGTTGTTTCTTGTAGTAAAAACACTTTCTTTTCTTTTCTTTTACAGATACATCATCCTTTTTTTCTTGATTCTTGTTTTTCTTCTTTCTTTTCTTTTCATTAGAGACTGAACTTGATGCTCTCCCAGAATCATCTTCCTCTAGAGCAGATTCAAGGCCTTGATGTACAAGAAGAGCCCTCATCTTTATCTTCCAAAGTGAAAAGTCACCACCAATGTTGAACCTTTCAATTTCAAGTTTTGGAAGAGACATGTCTTGAACCAACCAAGGCTCTGACACCACCTGCTGAGTTTTAATGGTTGATTCAACAAGGTACTTAATCAACTTATCGATTTAGATTGAAAGGAAAAATGCAGATGCTTTTATCACTCAACACTGATTACACACAGACCAAATCAGTAGAGGGCTTTACAAGGAATTTTTCAAAACAAGAATCACACGATTCTGTCAAGAAATGAAAGAGAAAACTGTTATCTATCACGTACTGGAAGCCAGCCGCTCTTATTCTGGAAATTTTCCAGAACCTGCTTAACAACCTTAACGAACTCCAGGCCACGTCAGCATAAAATTGCAAAAGAGACCCAAACTGAAGTCAATTTTCACTTTAGCCCCCAAAACTTCCATCCGATTCCACTTAGGTCCAAAAACCAGAGTTCATGCCCCCACAAGAATAAGATATGGGCGACTGGCCAGATGGTGAATTCAGAAATATCTGTTAGAATGTTAGCTTTAGATGAAGACGATATTTTAATATACAAAGTCACATGCTTGCAAGACTGGACAATACACTTGTGACACCAGCGTATTTATCATAAAAATTCTATCATTGCTTCTCGTTTTTCAGTAGTGTCAAGCAAGGGAAATTTACATGAAGATGATATTTTAAGATTTCTAAGATCAGTTTGTCAAGGCTATAATCTATGACCAAATGTGATCCAGATGGTGAGAATTTTCTTTATACTATTACTGCGGATGACATTTCTTCAACTAAACTCGTCAGCCTCCAACTCACCTTCATCATCAATTTTCATCCTGTGTAAAGAGTTACGAAAAGCACATTGCAATTTTGCTAATTCTTGTGCTCCCCTCTCTCTGCCTCCCATTTCAGTTTACTTCTCGAACTTCAGCCTCCTGATTGAAATTCGAACCAAGCAAATAAAGTGTAATCAGAAATTTAAACAAGCAAAAATTTTCTTCATAGAAAAAAAAAAAAATCTGTGTGTAATCCCATTTTTGCAGACTTCATTTTTGGACTACTTAATTCTGTTACATACGGTGCCTCTTTCTCTTTCAAATGTTTTAAAAGCGTGCAATATGTCTGTGCTTTTCATAGTATTGGGGTAAAGCTTGATCCTTCCCTGACATGAAACTATTTATAACATGATGGAAAGCCTGTGAAAGCTCCACAGGATGTAAATTGAGCAAGCCTTCTCAATTGTAACAGATAAATACAAGTTTGAGTACTTTGAGAAGGCTTAAGATCAAGCAAACTCAGTACCCAAACATTAAAAAAAAAAAAAGAAGCACTCAGCATGGCTGAAATCGACTCACAGGCCTTTTCACCCCGGTGATCATTATAGTTTAAGTGAATGCAACATGTAAATAGCCAGCAAAAGAACAAAAATCTTTATGTGGATGTGGGCGTATGGTAAGGTGAAAATGAATTAGTCCTTTTTTTTTTTGTTTTTTTCCAAAGATCAACATGCTTAATCTCATCACAAGTGTGTTTTGTTTTCATGCGAATTCACATTTGTTCGGTATATAAATGAACAAGAAAAATCACCATAGACTGGTAAGCTTACAAGATAATAAATAAAAAAATTGCTTTTAGAAGAAAAGAATCAAAATTTAATAATAAAAAAGCACCAATGCATCAGATACACGCCTTACATTCTCTTTTTAAGGATTTTATCAATGATTTTCAGTTTCCTGAAAAGTGCAACACATTATGATCATGTCTTAATTAATAGCACAAAGCAGCAAATGCAGCTCTAATCCAATGCAATACAAAACAAAACAAAATCGAAAAAGTTGTAGAAGAAGAAGAAGAAGCTTACACCAGCTTCATCGTTGTCCCTGTGTGAGCCAAGATCGGAGTTGATATTACAAGGAGGTAGGTTGAAAGCGCCTCCACTTCAACCAACTTCATTAAAAAAAAAAATAATATTTATTAAAAATAAATATATTAAAATTTGAATTATCTTGAATATTATGTAACATAATTATTTCAATATTATTAACACGTGAGATGGTTCATTAAATGTAAAATCTTTTTAACCCAAAGGCTTTAGAATCTTTATAATGAATACAAATATATTATTAAAACAAATATAGTAGTCTACATATTTTAAATTTAAAAAATATTTAATTTTATTAACCTTATAGATAGATTATATTATTTGTATTATAAATTTTAAATTCAATTTTTTTAGTTAGTATGGTCAAAATGAATTTTAATATCTCTTTTTGAAAATTTGAGGGTCTGCATGATCATTTTTTCAATCCGTAAAAATGTGGGCATCCTTTTCCCCAATTTATATTAACTTGTCCCTTACTTCGATGGATGCATTTCAAAATTCTCTTCATCTACCGATTTCATGTAACGAAACCTTTATAAACAACGCAAGTCTACATGGAATTTAAATAAAGCCAAGAGAAATATCAATACTTTCCTGTCGTTCACATGTGTCGGTCAATATACTTTAAATTTGGGTAAGCTTAGAAATAATTTAATTTATATATCAACTCAAGTAAACCATAGGGTACAGGGCTATGGTTTATATATCACATGTGCAGACTGGTGCGAGAGCGATGCTGCTGCTGGTCTTCCGGATGGGAGCTCTCCTGTTTTGGATGATGTGCGGGTTTCTGATGAGGAGTTTAGCTCCGAGGAAAATCCTGTCGCTAATGGTTATTTTGCGTCTGATCCTGAGGGTACAGAGCGATGTGATCTTGATCCTGACTTCAGTGTTGTTGGGCCGCATTCATCTAGTTCCAGGAAAGGTCTCAAACTAGTCACTGGCTGTAAGTACCGTAAGAAGTATTATGGGCGGTTGCATTAATTACTGTTATTGCTTATTTCCATTGCTTTTCATTTGTTGATCTACTTATGTATGCTTTTCATTTGTTGGTTGTTATTGCTTATTTCCATTGCTTAGAGGTTTTGGTATATGCCCCCCTCCATATGTAGTCTTGATTTATTTTTTAGTTTAATAATAATAGGTTAGAGGGTCCCGCCTAACCCCCCCACCTTTGGGTGGTTTAAAAAAAAAAAAACCATAGGGTATGTCACGCAAAGCAGATTTCTAAGGCAATGTTTTCGATATGAAAGTGGAAAATAAACTAAAATTACGTTGCCTTCGATTTGATTTTCTCAAGTTATGTTTTCGGCCACTTCAAATTTGTAAATGTAAGATAATATATAAAAAGACGAGTCTTTCAGAAAATTTGCATCTAAGTGGTCAGGTTTCTAAGACAAACATGTCAAATGAAGTGCAAATTCTAAGACAACAAACGATATCTCAAATACTAAGAATTAAGATCACAAAATTTTAAAGACCAAGGCCTAGTTCCATTGGTTGGTGGGCAGTCAGGTCTTGGATTTGTGCCTCATGTGGTGTGCATGTGTGTTTAATTAATAAATTTATAAAAAAAAAATCAGAAATTTTATCTTTTTTTTTCCCCCTCTTTTGAACTCTTCGATAACTTCATTCTTAAATTTTAACTGAAAGTTCTAACATGTTAAATAAGTAAAATTAATCACTACAATCAGTAAAGATATAAATGATTAATACCTCAAACACCTCATCATAAAGAACTTAACTTTTTCAGCAGAAAATAAGTCTTACAAATTCTGCTTACGTTGATTGTAAATTCTAAGCAAGTACTTGCGAATAATTTTTATGTTCGTTTACAAATCATTACGCGTTGATTCATTCACTTGAGATTCATGGTATGAAGATTTGGAAGTCATTGATTGAGTGGGGATTGCACAGATTCATTCACTTGAGGAGATAGGATTAGGATCCACGAATGTACACTTCCTGCCTCTCTAACTCAGCTGGAGATAGGCAATTTTCCAAATCTAGAACGCCTGCCTTCTTCAATTGGTGATCATCAAAACCTTACTTCATTGGTACTCCTCGACTTGGACTCCTAGGAAGACCCTGCCTACCTCACTTTTACAGTCCGTTGATAGAAGAAAGGTGCAGAATGTGTCGTGAACCATATTGCCGCTTGTTAACAGTGGAGAACTGATCTTTCGGCCACCGCCACCTCCACACGTAATGCTAGCTTTAAGCTCTATTTTGCAGGAGTCATCTGGTTCAAATTTGGTGGCATTCAACCTCACTTTCTATTCAGTTTATCCCCTGTTCATCTGTACTGACCCCTCATAGCTAACCTCCTCCATTTGTGTGAGAATAACTTAGACATAGCTAGGCAACCTCCAGCACCTAACCTTCCTCTACTGTGTTTATTGTTTGGTTGGTTGAGCTAAAATCCAGCACAAATATATATTAATATTATAATTCACATTAAACTTATAACAAATTATTAACCACTCGATGAATGACACATCACATGCTACATCTATCAGTTGGGACAAAATTTTAGCACTTACTATGACCGACATACCATTTGTTGGATTAAATCAACTTACTTAGTGAGTGAACTTTTAATTTGGTAAACAGATGAGGGCTGGACTGTCGTAATTAATTTCTTCAATTCTTGGTTGTAAATGTTATGGCAATCTCAGTTGAAACTTCACTCTCCTCTTTCTTAAGTGTTCTTTTGAGAGATAGAATTATATATAATTTTGCTGGAGGTGTTTACCGTATAAAATTTAGTGCTACTTGATAATTGCAACATAAAGAAAACAGAAGAAACAAACTCTTTCTGATTGACAGTTATAATTTACAAAGGAGAATGCAGCGTTTTCGCCAATTGACTCAGCAACGATGCCCGCTGTTTTCTTTAGTTAATTGGCACCAATAATGTTGTGTAATAAATGTGGGACTCTAATATTATAAAAAAAATATAATTAATGAATTCATATATTTCTATTGCGTGATCAAATTATTTACTATATATTAAATATATTTTATGTAACGAAAAGAAATTGTTAACACGTTAATTTTTATGTAATTTATAATTTTCGGAAATTACATTATCGCCCTTATTGCCACTAATTTTCATCAAACATTAGGAACAACGAAGTTTTAAAACAAAGAACACAATCCATGCCATTGAAACCCCTTACGAGCCAGATCTAATGGCTAACTCACAATAGGGAGGACCTTGCGCCTGGTGCAAGCTAGATCTAATGGTTAACCCCAAAAATATTGAACTTCTCTAACTTGTAATTACAAAATGGTCAGTAAAGTGATAAATTATACTCTGTGCATGTTTGGTATGACATTTCTGATGTTCATAAATATTTGTTGAATCCCATAAACTCTTTTTAAAATTTTTATCATTATTTAGTTGTTTTTCTAGTATAGCTTTTTAAGTTTAAATTAGCTAATTTATTTCCACTAGTAAAGCTCGAAATGTGAGCTTTTGGAAATGGAGATTAGAGGAAATGGAGATTAGAGAGAATTTTCAAAATACATGTAATATAAAAGTATCCTAAGAACATTTCATTAATTACTTAATATCCTTATTTATATACAAAACCTAAACAATAAAATTATTGCCCCCATTTGATAGGAAATTGATTGCCGCCACTTCACTGTTTTATTTTTTGAAATTACCAACACTTTATTTAATATATACAAAGCTTTACAGAATATAAATTGTTGCCACCATCTTCTACTCATGCACCGTTAACATTTTTGTTATATTATTGATTAACGTTTTAATTTGAATAGTACTATTTGTCTGGAAGAACTAATTACTGATGTGTTTTTAATTTTGTACATTGAAGAAATGGTTGAACTAATTTTTTCTTATTAATTGATAGTTTGGATGCATTTGTTTACAAGTCATATAATTATGAAACAAACTTTCTTTACATTTTTTTTTTGGTAATTTAATTACAACAAAATCCCTTTTACTTTTGTAGAACCAAACAGTCTAAATGGTTCAAAAGAGCGTTTTTATTTTGCAATCAAAAGATAACAAATGAAGGTAAGAAACTGATGACTGGCTTACAGATGAAACGATTTTTAATTTGCTAGTAGAAATAAAATTAAACTGAATTGTTGTATTCATGGAAAATCATAAGGACCTTGTAACACCGATGTGAACGGAAAGCAAAAGAAATATGGAGCAATCTCCAAAATTTAGGACTCGGATTTCGCCTTATTCCAGATGTATAACTAGAATCTTGCGTCATAAAAGAATAAAACAAAGATAATTAAACACCAAAGAATTGATGCAACAAAACTCAAAATACTCTAGTACATGACACGAATTTCCCAAAAAACAAAAAAAAAACTTAAAAAATTAAGTTTATTAGAGAATTGAGTACTCAAGTACAGTATGCAAATGCAATTCGTTTTCACTCTCTTAATTTGCTCTGTTTAACTTGTGTCTTAATTAGTTGTCTATTTCCAAACTTTTTTTAAAAATAATTTCAAACATGTCTATTATATGTTTTATGCTTACTTTATAAAATCAAGAGTTTGCTGAAGGAGGGCAATTATTTAGGGTTATTTTTTTCTTGCGAAGTATTTTAATTCTGTCAATTAGATTTTAGTTAATCAAAGTTGCATTTTTGGTATGTTAATATAGTATTTCCATTCCTATTCAGAAGGTTTCTGCTTCCATTTTTCAAATTTTGGATAGATGTACTTATCTATGCATGTACTAAATAGGAAGCAACACATAATGCCATAACGGAAAGATGGATTCCTTTTGCTGGACACTGATTTTTATCTTTACAGAATCTGGTAACAGTGTGTGAGTAAAAGAAAGTTGGTGAATTGCCAAATTATTTCTTAATTAGTCATCAGTGAATTTGCCAAATTATTGGTACGAAATAGTAGGGGTGGGTAAAAACCGGACCGAAATTGAAAAAATCTAGTTCGGTTAGGTTTTTCTGGGTTTTGGTTCGGTTTTTTTAGAGAAAAAAATAAATATAAAAATACCGAACCAAAGTTCAGTTTCGGGCCAAAAAGTTAAAAACTGAACCGATCCAATAATATCATGTAGATTCCTGTATTTGATAAAATTTTATTATGGCACAATATTTAGAAAATATTTACATATAGAAATTCTGTTATGGCCTAATTTTTTTACAAATGTTTCAAAAAGGTCCTTGACCGAAAGTCAACAGAGTAAGATATCATCTGATCCCTATATTTTTGTAAATTATATTATAGTGCAGAAACTTATTTTATTTTATTTTCGTTGTGGGCCAAAATATTTGATATTAAAAATAGAGATAATGATTATGAAAATTCATTATTTTAGTCTAAAATTCTTGCTTTTTTTTTTGCAAATATAAATTTGTAAATTATTTTATTTTTAGTTATTATACATTAATTACAGTAGGTCTTGTGTGCAAGTTAAGGTGAACCGAAAAATCGATTTGATAATCTGAATCATTCAGCGAACTGTTACTGAAAAACTAAAACCGAACTGAATCCGAACTTGAACCGAACAATCGGTTCTAGTTCGGTTTTTTCTTTAAAAACCGAATAGATTTTCTAAATTTAGAACCCGAACCGAACCAAAACCAAAAATTTATTTCGAAACTGAACCGAATAGAATCGATGCCCACCCCTACGAAGTAGAAGCAAGAAAGTTGATATACAAGAAAGTTGATTAAAGAGATAACTTAATATTTTTCCTTTGGTAAAGATTGGAAATCAGAAAAAAAAAAAAAGTGAAAAGATATTGGACCTAATTACCAATTAAATCATGATCACTGTTATTGTGATACTAAAATTTCAAATTAGAACAGTATATTTTAAAGGAAAATCTGTTCGTACGTTTGCTTTAAGTTTGTATTATAATTATTGCCGGCAAATTAAACTATTTATTGGGTCACTCATGTCATTGGATGACCCTACCATCAAATGAAATAATAGTATAGCTTCATACGACGTTTGTTTTTGGTTTTTTGGATTTGTCAACCAAATTAGAGTAATAATAATAATCATAATAATATTATAAGGTAATGTGAGTATTTAGTGGCTAACGTTTTTCATCCTCACCAACTTTTTTAAAGGAAAAGAATTATTTTATGGACCCATGCTCCCGCGTTTTACGCATCGAATTGAATTATTGACCTCAATCTTAATTAACCTTTTATCTACAATTAAATTAAACTTCAGCCGTTGATTTGTTATCTTCCATGCGTTTTTTGTTTTCTTACTTGTCAGTTACTTCAATCACAGTAATATTTGATATATGATATCAAATTAGAAGCCAACTACTTAGTTTTGATTATATACTATATAAATAATGCATTTCAGAACTGAAGATTATGAAAAATAGCTGGTTATGTAGGTAAATAATAGTTTTATTAGGGAAAAGGGCACCTATAGCTCTAAGGTTTGGAGAAAATAGTCATATGAACTCCTAAATTTTTAATAACGGATACTAAGACTCTCTTTTGTCTATAATACCCTTTATAAATAGTAACTAAAGTAATTGATTTTAAAATTTTTTATTAAATAAAAATTTGTCTAGTAGACTAATAATATTATAATATTTTTAATATATAAAATAAATTTTAAAATGTAAATTACCATATTTATTTTAACAATGTATTTGTATTTATTATAAAAATTTTAAATAAATCTTTGAGTTACATAGATTTTACAATTAATAAAATTTATCTCATGTATTAATAATATTTAAATTATTTTATATAATATTGAAAATAATTTAAAATTTAAAATTTTTATGTTCATATTGTTTTTCTATTTATTATAAAATTTAGTTTAATATAATATAAAAATTTTAAAGTATTAAAATGTTTTTAAATATTGTAATTATTTTAAAATGCATTTATTGTTATAGTTATCCTAATATTATACTTCAATTTGTTATAAATATTAGAGTCAATTTTTTGACTTAATAGAACCAAAAGAATATTATAATTAAAAGGAGGTTTTGATGTCCCTTATTAAAAATTAACGTAGTATTCTGCATGATCATTTTCTTAAACTTTGAAGGTGTAGGTGTTCTTTTCGCCCTACAGATCCTAAGGCACTAACCATCAAAAACAGGCAACTCGTCCACAGGAGTTACTTGCCGACGTCAATATAGTTAGGCCCTCTTCTAAAATGCACCTCTTATGTGTTCCTATTGATGGAGTTCTTCTAGTTTTCAGAAGATTCTATTCAATTTTTCATTTCCTGAAAAATAAATTAGAAAAAAAATTTTGATTTGAATTTATTCGCCAAAATGAAAACAAGTAGCAGGGTAATTAATTAATTATTTACGCTCGTTATTATCATATAACAGAAATATTTGTTGATCCGTTATCTATACAATTGCCATGCATTGTTTGTTGTTTTGCTACTTGATCTATATCAAAATGACACATACCATGACAAAATAAACACTATCATTTTTATTTGAAATTTGAAATTTTAATATGGAATGACATGAGATCAAAGATAAATTCGTATTTTGGAAATAATATTTTAAACCACTACATTGCATGAAGTTTTACAATATGCTCAAATAGTGGGCATTACCATAACACGTAACGCAATTAATAATACATTTAATATGAAACTTGAACCAACCAAAATGATAAAATCAACTTTATCATAAGCTTTTTTAGTCATTAGATCAAATTCTTTTTAATGGCTAAAATTGAGGCTATATTGTTGTTTTTAATACAATTAATTATTTTTCTCTCTCCCTTACTATTGGTTTTTTTTTTTTTTTTTAATGTTCCTCCCTCTTCTCTCATCTTATTCTCCTCTCAAAACTCCTTTATCTTGGCATTCAAACTTCTAAGACCTCAAACAACATTGCAAAGAACCAAAACCAAGAAAAAGGGACTCAAACTGTTATTTTTTTCCTTTGCAATACATAGATTCTTTGTGCAGATCGAATGATAATTTTCTTTTGACGATTTTTATATTTACTCAGTTAATGCTTGGTTATTTCACTTTGTACGTTAACTTTTTGTTGTTTTTTGCTTGCCAATTAGTTGATAGGCATATGATGAACTTGAATTCTCTGCAATACTTTGCTCTTAAACTAATTCAATGAGATAAAAAGTCATTTTGAACTTTTTTATTCCTTGCCTGCCAAACAAAAAGGCAAAATCTCTATGGAATCTTTACTTAAACTTGAAAATTACCGGTTTCACACAAACTATTAACATGGTCAAGGAGGTTATAAAAGAGGAGCATCGAAGTAAATATTGATGAAGATGAAGATAATGTCAACTGAATTGGTTCTCGGAAGTCATAGATAAAAGTGAGAGAATCGAATCATATTAAGTACACGGGAGAAATTTTTTTGGGTGTGAAAGAACAAAAATAATTAATACTGTAATATGAAACCTACTAATTATTTAGTTTTGCGATTAATAGAAAAAATAAGAGTCAACCATTGATTTTGTTAGCGATAAAAAGTTGAGATTGTGTATGTTTTGTGTGTCAAGAAAAAGGAAAAAAAATGAGGCTCCGGTGCCATCTAATCAAGAAATTTATGAAAACAAAACAAAAACGAACCATTTTTTTTCTATTTTTTTCCCAAGAAGTATCTGGCACTACTTTGTTTGTCTTCTTATTTAGGATTGTTTCTTTTGTGGACCCATCCATGCTCCTATATAGGGCTAAATTACCCTCGAAACCATGACGCGTTTAAATCTGCCTGCAGAAACCCCCCGTTATGAATAATTTTGTGGGTTGCATACGGATTTGGTATTTTAAATTTAAATTTGTTACAGGTTGCGGGTAGAGTTGGTATTGAGAATATGATATGTATAACTGGCCAAATGGTGAATTCAGAAATATCTGCTAAAATATTGACTTTACATGAAGATGATATTTTAATTATTCAAAATCACATGCTTGGGAGACTGTATGATACACTCGTGACACCACCGTATTTATGATAAAAATTCTGTCATTGCTTCCCCTTCTTTCAGTAATGTCAAGCAATGAAATTTACATGAAGACGATATTTTAAGGTAACCAATATCGGTTTGTCAAGGTTATATGTTGACTTATCTATGACCAAATGTGTTCCAGATGGTGAGAATTTTCTTCATAGTACTGTTATTGCGCGGATGGCATTTCTTCAACTAAACTCATCAGGCTCTAACTCACCTTTCTCATCAATAAGGCTTGCTCAATTTACATCCTGTAAAGAGTTATGAAAGCACATTGCAGTTTTGCTAATTCTTGTTCTACCCTCTCTCTGTGGCCCTTTTCTTCCAGCAATTGCTCTTTCAGCAACTCAGTGTTTTCATCAGACGCTTTCAGTTTACATGCTTCTCGAAATTCAGCCTCGTGATTAAAATTCGAATCAAGCAAATAAAATGTAATCAGAAATTTAAACAAGCAAAAATTGTCGTTTTAGACAAAAACACAAAATCTGTGTGTAATTCCATTTTTTCTTTCTAAAACAACAGGAACAATATTGCAGACTTCGTTTTCGGACTCCTTAGTTCTGTTGCATACGATGCCTCTTTCTTTTTTAGATGTTTTAAAAGCGTGCAATATGTCTGTGCTTTTCATAGTATTGGGGTAAAAGCTTGATCCTTCCCTTACTTGGAACTATTTATAACATGATGGAAAGCTTGTGAAAATTCTAGATGATGTAAATTGAGCAAGCCTTCTCAATTGTAACAAATAAACACAAGTTTGAGTACTTTAAGAAGGGTTAAGATCAAGCCAAATTAGGACAACCAGAAAAAAAAAATAATTAATCAGCATTGATCAAAGGAAAATTATACAAAAGTCTTCCTGCGGCCAAAGAATGAGGGTGTTCTTGTTGGTTTAAAAAAATAGTTTTTTGTAGCGGAAATATTTGGATCGCAATTCTCAAGTAATTTGGGCTCCCAAATCACAATTTTTCACTACTGATCTTTTTAGATATCGATTCTTTATCAATGATCTTTCAGGTTATGACTGAAGTTTGATCTGCACTTGACGTATGCATGCCTTTATCACTACTGTAAGTAACTAGCAAGAGAAAATCTTTTCACTCAAAATTAAAGAGAAAAACTCATTTTTCTCTAATTTGTATATTGTGGTTCTTGTATCTCTTTTTTGTAAAGAAAATAAGCCATTTTATATCTCTATTTGGTGGAAAGCCTAGGCTCCTTATTTATCTTCTTTTTAAATTCTATTAAATCAAATTTGATTTAAATTACAAAGACAAAACCAAAAGTGGAGTTTCACTCATGCTTGCTATAGCGGCTAACTTTGTAAAATAACACAAGACCCCTCATATACAAGTATATTAAATAGAATTTCCCACCAAATAACATAATTAGGCTTTTAATCAAAATAGCTAGTTATCTCACTTATTTGATCCAGTAGTGGTGCAGTCAATTAAATAAGCTAACCTAGGGATCATTTGGATACATATAATAGTGGCTACAATAACTAGACTTATAATTAAACTAACCCAATTATTTAATTCCTAATCTACTTTACTAAAAGACTGGAACTGACCTCTATAATTGTATGTTATTTAGGATAGTCTTCTCAAATAATAATTCGACCCATGCCACATTAATTTCTTTACTGAACGATCATTTGTACCATGATTAATTAAATTGACATCTCAACTGTCCAACCAATTTAATTACGTCTTGGTCCTTCACACTTATTGGCTTTCTCTAATGATCATTTTCAACATAATAATTATGTTGACACACTCTGACCAGAGAATTCTATGATTAAGTACTGAAAACCTGTCAAGAGACTTGTCATACAAATTTTATATTGTTAATTTATAATTTCACTGCTCATAATTGTTTCCACCAAAATACCTTGGAATCTTGACTACAAATGTATGTCATGCTCATTGGTAACTCAAATAAAATGACAATAAAAAACATGAAACTATAATTAACTCAAGATTGAAATTGCAATAAAATCAATGCCTATGAGATTTAATAAATATGATAGTCATTTTAACGTTAATTAAATCTTATATGTAATCCAGTTTAATGTAGTCAAACTACATCAGTAAATTCATATATGATTAAGACAAAACATTTGATGAATTTACTATAATTTAAACATAAATAACACGCCCAACCCTAATTATCAACTGCGAACTTAATTTATTTAATCATAAGTTAATTTGTATTTATGTCTTCTGTGAATCTATATGATGATTATATAAATTACAATATGATTAAACGGACCTTATTCAAAATATTTATGCAATTAAGATATCTAAAAATGTCTCAAATATTTTATTAATAAAAAAATAAATAAATCAATATGCTTTAAAGAGTACATAATCCTAACAGTTCTCTGGCCATCAGCTCAAGTGAACCATGAAGTAAACATGTATCAGTCAATATAGTTTAAATCTGGGTAAGCTCAAAAATAATTTAATTTGTATATCAACTCATGTAAACCATGAAGTCTGTCAAGTAAAGCGGATTTCAATTACGTTGAAAAACTGGAGAAAATGGAAAGTAAACTAAAATTAGGCTGCCTTCTATTTGATTTTCTCAAGTTTTTCTTTCGGTCACTTCAAATTAGTAAATCTGTGAATGTAAGATAATATATAAAAAGAGAAGTCTTTCAAGAAATGATAGCTCAAATCCCAAGAATTGAGATCACAAAATTTTATTTGTTGATCTAGTGCTCTACTTATTTAAAAGTATGTCTGGATGAGCATGTAATATATATATATTTTACCTTTTATTATATATTTACTAATTATTTTATTATTATTTTTAATTAATTGAATTATTTTATTGCACAGGGAAATAAATTAAAGATCGGAAACTAAATGTGCTTTAGAGATCGGAACGGGAAGCATTGAAGACTATTTGGCATCTCTGCAACGGGCCCAAGACCGAATATGGATTAAATTCATTAGCTCATTAGGATAACACGTGATGACCAAAAGCTAAATAATTGTTTATTTGTTTTGTTTATGCACGTGATATTAAATGAGGGTTTCGGCTTATAAGGTGGTGGAAATCGGCCAAGCATTATAGATTATTAGATAAGCAAGCCTTTTGGCTTTAGAATTTGAGTAGGTCGGTGGCTTGGCCGCGATAAAAGCCAACATTTGGCTTTTGACGCAAAAAGAGGAAACAGAAAAAAAAAGGGGGGACGGACCGCGAGTGAGAGAATTGAAGGCTGCAGCTTGACAACTGCTGCCATCGGTTTTCTTCTTCTAATTCTCTTTATGTCTTTCTAATCTTCTATACTAGAGTTAAGGATAAAGTTCTGTTCAATGAAGTAGATAATTTTTTTTTTTCAATTAATGCCTTGTTTATGTGTTTTAATGTTAATAATTCTTGTTTTACATGATTAATTGGATGTTGTTAAATTTTTTCACCAATTCTATCGTGCATTATTATTTGTCAGGATTAATATTTGATTAAATTTATACTTGGATCTATAAAGTTTACGTGTTTATCTTTTATTATCTGTTTTTCATTAAATTGTTGACAAAGAGTGCTTAAGAAAATTCTGACTTTTTGTTATTCAATATTATTTATATGAGATGATTAGATATCATACTATTGACAAAAAAAAAAAACATAAAATTAATTTTAATTGGGTTTAATTGTTATATTTATGAGTAGATATAGACTGATTTTGAGTTGTCACTCTAAATTTAAACTTGATTAGTAATTCGATAATTGTTAAGTTGAACTATGGTCGATAATGAAATCCTAGTAGCTTCGATCTCTTGAATTCTTATACTAATTTATTCATTTTAATTTTAATTATATTTAGTTTTAATTTTTTCAGACAAAATATTTTCTTTTCTAACTAGAGTAGGGTTTTAATTAACTTAGATTAGACTTAACTTTTGCAAGAATTAACCGTCCTTGTGGGTTCGACCTCGTTATTCTTAATTTATACTTTAATAGACTCGTGCACTTGTGAGTACACTAAAATTTATACAACAGTCTGGAGCTTAGTTGGTTATTTACTTTAATCTGCTCGACATAACAAATTCTTTTTTAAAATGAATTTCAAAACTAAAAGCCAGTGACTCGTTGAGTAATAAGAATTGTCATTAATTCTGAACTAATTAACATCCAATGAGCTAAAGCAGAAAAAAAATAAAAAAAAATAAAAAAATGAGCTTATGCAGCCCCAGCTGCTTAGAGATTTGTATGACAATCACGTCTATGATATGTTCAAAATAAACTACTGTCTTCGTATTATTTTCTTCTTAAATTTATCATAAAAGACAACCAAAACATAGACATGTATCTGTACATTATATATATGGACCAATTGACATTCTGAATAATAGATAGGAAATAAGTCTATGCCTACAAATAAAAACAAAACTGATTGTTATTATTGTTGTTGATATTATTATTATTATTATTATTTTGAATCCATCATTCTTCGTGATTTCATAATGAGAAGTATAAAATTGTATAAAGCTACTAGATTGGTCAATCTTCGCATCATTGGAATAACTTTTGGAAATGGTCACGCTATACAAAGTATCCTTAATCATAAATTAGAGAAACGGGTAAAGCTCAAATTAATTTTTGATCCTACTTGTCCCAAATTTTGAACTTGGGTTGCCAATTAAATAAAGCTACTTGAAAAAGCCCCCTGAAGCATTTTGATCAATAAGTTTCAAGAAATAATTTGCGCTAGCAACTCCTCAAATTAGTTGAGTTGATTGTCTGTTAAGATCAGTTGGAGCTGCTGACATGTCAGCTGAGTTGGCAATAGTTAGTTACATTACTTGAAGTTTCTTAGTAATTTGTTAGTGTATACAGCTAAGTTCACGGATGCTCAATTCATATATGTTGATTCTCGAACGTTCAAGAACACTGTATAAATTCATTTGTAATTGATGTAAGTTTTCTCTCAATATTTTCCTTCACTTTCTCTGCTTTTCTTAGTTACCAAACACTCTCTTAGAACTTTAACTTTGTCTCATTCTCTCCCCTTAACTACAAGGTGAAGGATTCCAATGGGAGAAAAAATTTCAAAAAAAAAAAAAAATGTATCAAGAATTTGAATAAGATACTCGAGAAAAGTAAAATATATGAAAAAGGAGAAAACAAAATTATTGATGTTAGATGAAAACAATGAAGCTGATTTTTGCTTTCTATTTGATTTTCTCAAGTTCAGCTTTCGGCCACATCAAATGGGTTAGTGAAGTGATAAGCAAACTCAAAGCATTGCACATGTATCTTTTACTTTTAATTGTCAATTATTTTTTCTTGCAAGTAATATTAAATTTTTATAGCATCATTTTATTGCTAAATATTTTTCAACAGGTACATATATATTTCATTACAAATAGTGCTAGAGATCTTGAAATTTTATCTCAAATGATGTGGCATTTTCTTCAAGTGAATTGTTATATAATGTAATAATTCATGTAAAATTCGTGAAAAATTATTAACCACTTAATAAACAACACATCATATGCCACATTGATTATTTGGGTTAAAAAATTAGAGACGTCTATCATTACTCTAAGGAATCCAACTTCTTCACCAAACTCTAGAATAGTGATGATAGAAATCCCAAATTTTTTATCCCAGATTCCATCCGAAATGATGTGTCATTCATTATTTGGTTGGTAATTCTTTACAAAGTCTAGGTGAATTAATTGTATTATCCTCACTAACTAATTGATGAATGCCACATCATTTGGGATAGTTTCTTGGGATAAATAATTTGGGATGGTTTCTACACAATATAAATTATTGCCACCATCTTTTTCTCATTCACCGTTAACATTTTAGTTATATATTGATTAACATTTTAATTTGGATAGTATTATTTGTTTGGAAGAATGTATTATTTATGTGTTTTTAATTTTGAACATTGAAGAAATGGTTGAACTAATTTCTTTTATTAATTGATAGCTTGGATGCATTTTATTCCAAGTCACATAATTATGAAACAAATTTTTCATATAGTTTTTTTTTTATAATTTAATTACACAAAAACACTTTTAATTTTGTGTAAGCAAACAATCTAAAGGTTCGAAAGAGCTTTTTTTTTTTTTTTTGACAATTAAATACCCAATAGCTTTTTGTCGAAAGCTCTATTGGTATAAAAACTATTCCTTTAAGCTCTACTCTTATGAGCTGTATTTAATAAGTTATACCAAATAGAGCTTCAAAGAATTATAATATTTATTAAAAGATAACAAATGAAAGTGAGAAACTGATTGACTGGCTTAGAAATGAAACCAATATCTTGATGAGTTAATAAATTGATAATTTTTGCTAGAAGAAATAAAAATAAATTAAATCGTTTTATTCATGAAAAATCGTAAGGACCTTGTAAGACCGATGTGAAAGGAAAGTGAAAGAAATCTAAAGGAATCTCCAAATTTTAAGACTGGGATTTCACTCTTTTTCTAGATGTATCACTAGAATCTTGCATCATAAGAGAACAAATAAAGATAATTGAACACCGAAGAGTTGACACAACAAAACCCAAAAGACTCTTGGTACATGACATGAATTTATAAGAAATACTGAAAAAATTGAGTTTATTAGAGAATTGAGTGCTCAAGGACAGTATGCAAATGCAATTCATTTTCCTCTCTTAATTTGCCTTGCTTAACTTATATGTTCATTAGTTGTTTATTTTACCGAATTTTTTTTAATAAACTCAAACTTGTCTGTTATATTTTAAGCTTACTTTATAAAATCAGGGGTTTTGTGATGGAGAGCAATTATTTAGGGTTAATTATTTTAGGAAGTAGTTTAATTTTGTAAATTAGATTTTAATAAATTAAAGTTAATAGAGTATTTTTATTTCTGTTCAAAGGTTTCAACTTCCATTTTTTAAATTTTAGATAGATGTACAAATCTACGCATGTACTAAATAGGAAGCAACAAATAACGCCATAACGGAAAGATGGATTCCTTTTATAGAATCTGGTAACAATATGCGAGTAAAAGAAAGTTGGTGAATTGCCAAATTATTTCTTAATTAGTCATCGCTGAATTTTCCAAATTATTGGTATGAAGTAGACGCAAGAAAGTTGATGTAAAAGAAAGTTGATAAAAGAGATCACTTAATATTTTTCTTTTGGTAAAGATTGGAAATCAGAAAACGAAAAAAGACAAAAAGAGATAGTGGACCTAATTACCAATTGAATCATGATCACTATTAGGGCCAGTTTGGTAATGCTGTAACTTTTAAAATAATTACCGTTACTTGTATTATAGAAATAATCAGCTGTGAAGAGTATCAGATAAATATTGGTAAAATTTATTTTTAAAAGTACTGTGAGTTTTAAAAACATTCATATGTGTTTGGTAAATCTTACTAATAAACTACTGTAAGAATGTAAATGATTGAAATGAGCATAATATTGAATAAAATTTATTTAAACATTTATAAACAAGTATATAAAATATTTCTTATTATGTACATATAATAATTGATAATTAAAATAAATATTTTATATTATTAATTTTAATTGTATTTTGTTATCTCAATATGACGACGACGACGACGACGACGACGATAATAATAATAATCTCTTTAAAGTTAATGATTTTATTTCCTAATAAATAAGGATAATTTTGGATTTTTATAATATATACGAGGATATATATAGAATTGTATTAAATTTAAAAGTGATTCTCAAAATCAGATTGGTTAAGACTATTTGAACCCAATAAAGTACTCATTAAACCCATATTTTAATTAAATTTTATGTTACTAAAATATCCATACAATAAATTACCATTAAGGGCAAAATAATATATTAAAGAAAAAATTTTACTTTCTATATCATTGTTGCATCTATAAAACTGTTCACAATGAGTGATAAACACTCATTTTCTTCCATAAACCCAAAGTTTCCAATTAGTATCAAACAAATTTAGATTCATCAAATTTAAATTTAGTTGTTAAAGCTCCACCAAATGCATAAATGGTTCTTTAAATAAGTTCGACAAAAAACTGACAGCAAAGGTCACCAAAAAAAAAAAAAAAAGGCGTCCAAGTAGATTAATTGCCCACAAACTAATAAGCCTTCAGCCAATTATCTTGGCAAGTTATTTCAACCTCTATTTCTAATATCATTTGCAAATTACAGCAAGAAAAAACTAGAGAAAAACTGAAAAGTTTTTTAACTAATCGAATTTGTTCGCACAACTAAAAAGTTAATGACCATAATACTAAAATTAGTTTTAGTAAGTTCTACAGTCAATTCTATTCGTTCAAATATTTAGTAGCTTGATATCAAACCTATAAATTGAATTCGTTATGCAAATTGAAAATAGTTTTAGACTATAGCGAGTTTGTTTGGTAAAAAAATGTCGAAAATAAGAATTTAGTATTAAAGGGCATATTTGGCATTTAAATGAGTTTATTGAGTAAAATTTTCATTTTCAAATTTTAATGTTGGGTTTATTTAAAAAATGGGTCTGAAAAGTATTTTAATGGGTTCAAATATCCCCAGCTAATAAGATTTTGAAAAATTACTCATTCTCTACTTTTTAAAATTTGTTATAAGATAATGTGATTTTGCCAAAAGTGATTCCTAAAAAATTTATCCAAGCACCAAAATTAGTTTTTCACTTTTAAAAATCACTTTTTAGTCTCCTAAAAGCAATCCCAAATGGGCTCTCGTTGTGATACTAAAATTTCAAATTCGAACGGTATACTTTGAAGGAAAATCTGCTCGTACAGTTGCTTTAAGTTTGTCTTATAATTATTGCCGGAAAATTAAACTATTTATTGGGTCACTCATATCATTGGATGACCTACTACCAAATGAATAATAGTTTAGTTTCATACCACTTTATTTATTTATTTATTTATTTTTTAACGGAAGGGTCACCTGAATTAGAGTAATAACAATATAAGGTAATGCCAGTATTCAATGGATAGCGTTTTCATTCTCACTAACTTTTTTAAAGGAAGAGAATTATTTTATGGACCCATACTCCCACGTTTTAACGCTTGGAATTGAATTATTGACCTTAATCTTAATTAACTTTTTATCTACAATTCAGTTAAACTTCAGCCGTTGATCCATTATCTTCCATGCGTTATTTGTTTTTTATTTGTCAGTTACTTCAATCTATATATATGATCTCAAACTAGAAGCAAGAACACGCTCAACTACTTAGTTTTGATTATATACCAGGTAGAGACTGCATTTCTGAATTGAAGATTATGAAAACTACTTTTGCACGTAAATAATAGTTTTAGTACAAGATCATTGAGTATCATTTTATACATTATGTCACTGAAATCATTGATTATCGTTTTATGTATTATGTCACTGAAAGTTTCAGATGAGATATTATGGCTTCCTCCTTTTATTAAACTGGAGGGTTCTCTTGTTGATGAAATAGTTAATGACGATCTTTATCTTCTTCTAGTCCCTCAGTATGGGAGAAACCCTGACCATACTGGTTAAGTGTATTATTAATCTTTTGTACTAGATGTGTTAAATTAAATAAAATGATAGACTACCTGCTTATCAATCATGTGAGTGTGAGTGTGAGTGTGAGCATCTGTTTGGTTTAGTTCAACCAAAAAGATCTCTTAAGATGTATTAAAGGCTTTCTTCTTTTACATCAATGTACTTCTTTTTTCCCCTTTAATAAACAAATAAAATTATTGTGTGTCGATGTGTTGGTTAAATTAGTTTGTCAATAGAGAGCAAATAGTGTGGTTTTAACCAAATCAACTTAATTATGCTCTCTGCACTTGAATATTTTTGTCAAACAGGTTCTACCTATTAATTAGTTAACTGTTGCAGGTAGTATATATAGGGGTCCTGGATCTCTATAATTAAGAAATCTTATTTCTCTTAAATGACGATGTCGTCATGATCAGAATAAGATGCTGCAGAAACTTCCCGCTTTCCCTATAAATCTTTTTTTGTGCTAGTATTTACGGAATAAAAATTTTCAGTGATACTTGAAATTTTTTTTTTTTTTAATTTTCCATACAATGATTTGTTTTTTTAACTCTTTCGATAACTTAATTTTTAATTGATAGTAATGACAAGTTAAAAAAATTGATCGCCAGAAATAATAAATATAGTCATTGATACCTCAAGAACTTATTGCATATGACACTAACTTTTCATCAGAAAATAAGTCTCACAAATTCTTCTTACAATACATTGATCGTAAATTCTAAGCGTAACTCCTTCAATTACTTCCAAATAATCTGCTAATTAGTGATTCTTTTAAAAATCATTACGGTGACAAGGAAAAAGAAAATCAGAGTTACCACTTTTCACGTTTCTCTTTATTTATATGACTGTACTTGATTCCATACAATGTTTCGAAATATTGCTTTTTGAAAGTAAGTGAAATTGAAAACGCCCAAAAATTAGTCTTATTTGCTGTAAAATTACTAAGAACAACAATATGTTGAAATGTTAGCATAGTAACTTTTAGCATTGCTTTTCTACTTAAAGTTGATTAGTTAAACATGTTTAGGTTCTTCCCATTCTTTTAAAATTTTTTATATTCTTTCGGTGATGCTTCGGTCCACCCATTCCGGTTCGTCGAGCACGGGCCTGTGAAGCTTGCTAAATAATTGATGATGTGGGCTGTGTTTGTTTCCACTTCGGTGTGACTTCAATTGCGACAATAATATATAAGTTTGATTATGCGTTTTGATATTAATCTGCTTCATAAATTGAAGATTTATAAAGCGAAGTTGCAAACATTCATTTTCTTTTTTAAAGTCAGAAATGGTCCAGCATCTGGATTTTAATAAAATTTCACTCAGACATTTGCAGTGTTGTTAAAAAATTTTCGTGTATTGACAATTTTGTAAATATTAATTGGTCCGAATTTTATTAAGTATGAGATTCCGGACCCGAGAATCGTTATTCTTTATTCCTCATTTGGGCATAAGCTGAACACTCCCTACACCTGTAACAAGTGGTGTTTACTTGTGAATTATTAAACTATAATGGGTGGTGGGCTCCGTTTTCATTTTCACTTTACCACTGGATAAACAAGTAGTGGGAGACTTGTCATATTTTACATGTAAATTGCTTGACCCAGTGACCCTTCACACTTACTGAGGTTTTTCATTTTGCTTGACCCTACGTCTATTTGTCTAGAATCTGTCAACAATGAGTGATCTAAACCAAGTGGTGGTGGTTGTTGATAATAGGTCCCGGTCAAAGTTAGTAGAAATGACAAGCAAATTAGTTGTTCTTCTTAGGGTGAGAACTACCACAATTGCTAGCAATATTTGGATAAAAGTCTGATGATTTTATTCACTGCTGGAGCTTATCGGAGCAGCAATCGTAATGGCATACCCCACTGCCTTGAGATTTTTCACACTTCGGAATAGGAATATTCTATACAGGCTCATTTTCATTATCATTTTCCTCAAATCAAAGCACAAGAATATATTATATTAATCCACAAATAATAAGCCATTAATTAAAAAAAATTCTCTCTTATGGCTAATTTTCTGTCATAAGATAATAAGCAGTTTAATTAATTAATTACCCCGCTACTTATTTTCATTTTAGTGGATGTACGTCTATTAATATTTTCATTTTCTCTAAACCGGCAAAGGCTTGATCTTAGTGCCGATTTAGGATATTGGAAAAATGCATCTCAGAGAATTGCAAACACGATCCAAATTGCATGTCTGTAGAAATTATTAAACGAATTCGGCTAGGAAAATTAGCCTAAATGAGCTTTTACCCTCCCAAAATTGGTCAAATTAAGCTGATCATCTATGAGAGACCAGCACTTATCGAACAAAACCAACCTGAAAGTAGGAGACCAAACATACTGCTAGTAACGGACCCAATTGGTTGATTTAAGATAAACATCTCGTATTGTCTTTGAAAATACAAGAATCCAATTACAATAAAAATATATCCAAAAAAAAACAAGGAGGAGAAACACCATTAAAAAGAAAAAAGAAATGTGTAGCAGGATCGACAAGAAGCGAGAGAAAATGATTATTTATTATTCTTTTTTTTGATAAGGCGTTATGTGTTAAAATTTTGGAACCTATAATCAAGGTGGCATTGGCAAAAGGAGTTTGCGAATTGAATTCTTAACTAATATATTCGTTAAGAATATTATTGACACCCCTTCTGTTACTTTTTGCTATTTTTTATTTGCTTTTACAATATTATCCTATTACAATAATATTTCTTTTTTTAGACTTTACAATATTATCCTATTACAATAATATTTCTTTTTTTAGACATTAATAAAAAAAATTAAATTACTAATTTAACCCCAAAAATAAAGTAGAAATAAAAAGAATATATATTAATTTTTGTGGAAGCAAAGAATGGTTGATATTAGAATAACAAGGAAAAAATTTGAGACTAAATTGATATAGACATGCAAAGAATGGCTTAGCGACTATCTATTTAGTCACTGAAGGCAAACCAACTGGTCACCCTTTATCTTAGAATAACAAGTCAAATTAGTCGCAGATGAACGTCTGTTTTATCTACAAATTATTTACGAAAAAAAAAAAAACACTTTCATTTATCGTCCAAATCACCTAACTATATCAGAAGTTACTTTTCGTGTCTAAGTAGTACATCAAGTGACATTTTTTTATTGGATATACTTAATTTAAAGTTGCGGATTTACTTATTAGCTTCTACTATTATCAAATAAATGAAAATATATCACCTCATTTGAGATATACAAAATTAAAGTACTACTTGAATAAGTTGGATTACTATTTTTTTCTAGTAGTCACAATTATTTAAAAAAGATAAGAAAAGTAAGTGCAACTTAACCCATACAAGTAGCAACAGTACATTCTCACGTTATTCACGTTATTCTGTCCATGATCTGATTGATCCGTTGGATGGGGATCCATACAACCTCCCACGTTATTCTCACAAATTGAGCTATAACCGTTAATTACAGTTTAACATCAACGGTTAATTAACCAACTATTGAAGCCACGAGATGCATGTGAGCCATTAAAAAAATATCTCAGAAAACAACAAAACAACCAGATTTTGGCAGTTTGGCCACATTTTCCAAATTAAATAGTATTTTGAAAGAAAATGCTATTACTTTGTCTTGTAATTCATTTCTCTATATATACGTGTCTATTTGATCAAAGCGCAAGCAAGAACTCGCAAAAGCAACTTAATCATTTTTGCTTTTTGATTCCGGAAGAAGAGATTTTTTCTAGTTTGAAGCGCAGGATTTTATGCCAATTTCAGGGGAATATGCTTTATAATTCTTATTTTAATATATGCATTTATTAATATACTTTTTAATATAAAAACTTGCAGGTAAGACCAATTGGTCGGTGAGTTTTGGATATCGTAGTTTCAGTATTGCCGATGGTGACATCGTAAAAGACAATCTTGATCATTTTGTTGTTCCTTTATATAGGAAAAACCCTGACCACACTGGTTAAGTGGATGCAATGTTGCTTTTGTGTTACGTTTAATTGAATAAAATCACTAATACTATTAGTATCTGTCAATCGTTTGAGTGTTGGTTTAAGATCTCTTAAGATATACAAAGGATTTTCTTTATTTACTTTTTGTGTAATATGTCTTCCTAAAAAAGGAAATTAATAAATAAAATTGTTGTGCGTATCAATGTGTTGATTAAGTTAGTCTGTACTCTACATGTCGACTTAATTATCAACTCTCTTCTTGAATTTTTTTCATAAAACAAACTCCAAATATTTATTGACCTAAATTTTTATTCATTAAATATGTTCACTCTAATAACAAAAATCTCGTCTGTCTACCATCGTATATATTAAGTAAAACAAATGAGAACTTAAATCATGATAATTGCTCACATGCATCTCATGGCTTCAATAATTAATTTGTAATTTAATGTCTGATGTCTAATTGTGGATTCGTAGAAAACGGATTAGCGGCTATAATTCAATCGTCTGAATAACGTGAGAGCTTGCATGGATCCGAGTCCATGGCTTACTGATGAACTAAATAATTCTAGTTAATTAAAAAACACGGATGATCTTATGTCCGTCCCAATTTATGGAACTGATAAGCATAAATATTATGCGCCGGTGAATCGGACGGACGAATGAGGCGTCATTTATAATTTATCGGCGCACGACTTGTCGTTCTACTATATAAGCGTAAATAGTATGTACCGGCGTATCCATTGGATGACTCATCGTTTATAATTTACTTATGAACGGCAAGTTGGGAAAATGTTAAATGCATGAACTTTTTGTCTGTTATGTACAAAATGATAAAACGACGTGTCATCCATTTAATGCGCCAATGCATTTTCGATTCCAGAATTATCAAGCTGTAATTCCTAATTGACATTTTTAAACTTCCTTTAATAAATTGCATGATACAATTGTTATAACTTTTGTTTAAAAATATTTGGAATTGAGATTAGCACCAAAAAAACATCATTTTCTTTCAAATGACCTTTATTCATCACTTAATATTGTTTAAAATACTGAAAAAAATTTAGAATTTAAGGGACGATAATTATATGATTATTAAAGTTCTGAACCCAGTATCCATCCTTAACCCAACAGCCCCCCCTAGGCCTCATAAGTCATTCCTTGATGCAGTTACGGGTTCTACAGAACCTACAGTACCAGTTAAGCCGACTTCCTTATATTGTGGCGAGCCCGCCATCCATTTTACAACAGCGGAAGTACAAACCATGGCTAAACCATTTACATTATTCGGAGATTTTTTGTTACCCTGGGTTTGAAAGGAAGCTGTCAAGTCTCCTTGCTTGACAACCGGCATGTGTTGATCAAACTCTCTTTGGAAGAAGATTATTCGCGTGTTTGGGTGCGACAGACTTGGTATGTTAATGGTCGAGGCATGCGCATCTTTAAGTGGAGCACTGATTTCCGTTGTTCGGAGGAGTTCCCTATTGTTCCGGTATGGGTATCCCTTCCATATTTGCCTATTCATTTTATCCATTGTAAATCTGCCTTGTTTTCTATTGCTTCTGCTATTGGCACCCCATTACGAGTTGATCATGCCACGGCCTCGGTTAATTGGCCATCGGTAGCTCGAGTTCTGGTAGAGTATGATGTTTCGAAGCCACTGTTGCCTCATATATGGATTGGAGAGGGGGATTCCGGATTTTGGCAGGACGTTATCTTTGAGCGGGTCCCAGCTTATTGTTCATCGTGCAGGCATCTTGGTCACTCTGCGGATTCCTGCTACGTTGCTAATCCCGGGCTTCGTAAGCCCACGCAGCCTGTTGGTGAGGCCCAGACCCATGATCAGGGCCCATTAGGAGTTGCAGCACCTGCTCCTGATCACCCGCCTCCTGTGACTCAGGGTCAGCTTGCGACTGTTGATCCAGGGATGGGTGTATCTGTGGGTGAACCGATCCGACATTCTTCGGGAGGTCCGCCTACCGCCGCTATTCGCTCCCCGGCTATGGGTATTCACTCTCCTCCTCCAAACCTCCCATCTCAATCAGACGAGGAGTTTAGCTCCGCGGACAATTCTGTAGCTGATGAGTACTTTGCTTCTGAGCCTGAGGGTATCGAGGGGCATCATCGTGACTTCAGTATTGCTGGCCAGCACTCCTCCCGTTCTAGGAAAGGTCGTAAGCACCGCAAGCGACGTTTTGAGCGTTCGCATTGATGATTTCGCATTTATATTTTTTGTTCTTTGTTCTTTTTCTTCTACTTGGAGGTTTTGGTTTAGGTCCCCCTCCATATGTTTTTTTTTTCATTTTATTTTAATAATCTACAGGTAAGGGGGTCCCGCCTAACCCCCCCACCCTTTGGCGGTTTATAAAAAAAAAAAAAATTATATGATTATTAAATGTCACCACGTTTAGTGCAATTCCATGTGGGAATTACAGTGTTGAATTAAAATTAAAGAGTTACAGTGTTGATTAAAGTATTATAAGTAGGACTTCGGTTTCACTTCATTAGCATCAAGAGGAAAAAGAAATCATTCCTTGATATTAAAAGGCATGTCCTTTATTATATCTCTCTCTATAATCATACGATTCCAATAAGAGTGTTTAGGGAATACTTCAGTATTGCTGACTGCAATACTCCAGTTTTGCTGTATCTTGGAGGTAATTTGCATAAAACCCTGTCAGCAAACTCTTCCGAATGGGTCAAATAAAACCTTAAGGAATGTGTTATGCACGCCTCAAAGCGATTGATCTATCTATTATTCCTCTTTTTGTCAACAATCATAAGGTTTTATTTTGGAAAATATGTTAGATTCAATGGGTTTCAAAGTGATAAATAAAGATTTCGTAAAGTCAGACAAATTTGATCGCGCTAACTTCACTCGTTGGATGGAGAAGATAATGTTTCTCCTCACAGTATTAAATATTTCCTATGTGTTCGATCTAATTCTTCAGCCGTTGCCACCTCCAAGTGACAAGGATGCCGTTGACATAATCTAACAGGGGAAAAAAAAAGGATACGCGAGGAAGATGAAGTGATTTGTAGAGGCCACATTCTCGATATGCTTTTCGACCGTTTATTCGACCTTTTCACATTTATCAAGTCTCCAAGAGAAATTTGTAAATCGCTGGAGCATAAATACACGATAGAAAAATAGGTATGGATTAATTTCTAATTTTCAAGTACTTTTGAATTCACAATGATTGATACTAAATTCGTTATGGATCAAGTCCATGAATTACAAGTAATAGGTCCAAAACTCCAAGAACTGAAAATAGTTCGTCCGGAATTGTTCCAAGGGGGGCCTATAATTGCAAAATTGCCAAAAGTTGGAATGATTGTCAAAAGAAACTTTTGCACAAGTCAGAAGATTTCAGTTTGGAAGATATAAATAAAACATTTGCGTATTGAAGAGGAAACCCGAATTCGGGATAAGAAATGGTTTTTTCAAAATTCCTCTAATGTGCATAATGGTGAAAGAGCAACTATCAAAGGAATTTCAAAATAGATAATTAAGGAAGGTTAAAAAAAAGCTGATCCAACAATAAATACAAAAATGGACATTGTTTTATTGTGGTAAGAAAAGCCACTTTGTTAAAGACTACGGATATATGACGAACAATGAGAACAAAGATAATATTGATTAAACTTGACTGAAAAATTGGAAGGTCCGTGACTGGTGGCTTGACTATGGGCCTACTATACATGTCCGTGATGGTGAAGCACAATATAGAAAATATGATGGGATGACAAAGAGTTAAGAAGTGTTAATAGGAAATCATAACTCTGTAAAGGTTCAGGTAAATGAAGTGATGAAAACTTCAATTTGGGAAGAAACTTACTCTTATTAATGCTTTTCGTGTCCCAGGAATTGGAAAATATCTTGCACATATCTTTTGTATAAATGCGATATTATAGTTGTAGTTGAGTCCCAAAAATTAGTAGTGGTAAAGAATGGAGTATTTGTTGGAAAGGACTATTCTTGTAATAGGATGATCAAAATTAATAAGTACAATTGAAGAGAATTCTCCTGGTTATGTTGGTGGTGTTCTTCTTCTTCTTTAAAGCATGTCGTTTAGCGCATTGAAACTTTAGATCTTTAAAATATATGTCTAAGCGCGGCTTGATTCCCTATGATGATAAAATTGAAAATAAATGTGACATGCATATCGATACAGAAACCTTTTCCAAAAATTGAAAGAAATATGCAATTTTAGAATTAATTTATTCTAACATTTGTGAATATAGTGGTATCTTAACCAGGCAAGGTAAAAGATATTTTATCGCCTTTATCGATAATTCTTCTAGATATACTTATGTGTATTTAATGTCTAATAAAGACGAAGCTTTTGATTTCTCTGAACATTTTAAAGCTAAAATTGAGAATCGAAAAGAAAAGAAAATTACAATGCTTCGTACTGATAGAGATAGTGAATACTTTCAAATGAATTTCCATCTTATTGTGGAAAGCATGGTATAATACATCACAAAACTACGTTCTACCCTCCATAACAAAATGGTTTAACAGAAAGAAAAATTAGGACTTTTAGTGATATGATAAATTTTATGATTTTAAATGCTAAAATTTCAAAACCCTACAAACTTCTGATTTGGATTCAAGGGAGGTCATTATATCTCAATCTCAGCTAGCGGGGGTTTTAAATATAGGTGAATAAGATGGTCGCTTAAAATTCATTTTTTTTGTATTTTCTTAATAATTCTCAAATTAATAAGTGTCCTTTTTTTTTAAAATTACGTATTATAGGAAAGATCATCTATATTTGTTAACTTTAGTGTTAAAGAGACATAATTAATAATATTGTCTAATCATTAATTCATTGATAATTTGTCTTCTCAAGAAAAAATTAAATTATTTACCTTTTCAGTTTTATACGGAAGCCAAATTATTTAAAGTTAGAATCGTTAACTTTTAGTATTCCTTTTGATTTCTATTAAAAACCTTATAATCTCAAAAATCAACAGATTAAATAATTTCTTGATATCTTATTTGTAAAGAAAATTATTACACTTGTTGGTTTATTTAAAAAAGAAAAAAACTTAGATTCTTAAAATATAAAGTTCATATCCACTATCTGATCTTCAATTCATCTTCTCAAATTTTTATATGCTATAATTCCAAATATTCTATTTGAAAATAATATTTTTCTTATTTATTTGATTTTTTATTTCTGTGATGGTTCTAATGGTGTGTATATATATATATATGTTCTACTATGAAATTTTAAAATGCGGGAATATGTGTGTGTGTGTGTGTGTGTGTGTGTGTGTTTATGTTCTAATATGAAATTTTAAAATGCGGGAAAGTCCGGAAAAATGCATAAACTATATAGTTTAGGCGCTTTAAGTTTTAAACTTTAAAATCCTGTGATTTTAAATCTTTTCCAGACTTTTCTTGCACTTTAAAACCCTGCACCAGAAAACTACTATATATATATATATAGTTTTGTTTTTAGAAATTTTAAAGATCTTTCTAATTATGTCAAAATTCAAAAATTAAATATGGATCAAATTTTGAAATATTTTATATTTTTTTTTAGTATTGAAGTTGTAGGATAAAAAGAGACCTTATTAAAAAAAAAATGGCTTAAAGCCCCAAAACCTCTAAAGCCAGCCCTGATTTCAGCCCCAAAAATATATAGCCAGGACTAAGCTTCGCAAAATGAAGAAGACGAGCCTTGACAATTAGCTTTGGCTCTATGAACAGAAGGGACTATATTATCAAATAACCTTATTACGTGACTTCCAGATAAGATAAAACATAAAATAGCAAACAAAGAATATAAATATGCAATAATTGAGGACTAAAATCCACATTTATCGTAAAGTGCCACAAGCCAACCACCAAACCAACCATAGGAGAAACCAAGTTTCTTTAAATTAATTATTCTCCACGAAAATGAGCAAATTTTTCGGTGGCGCATTAGAAAATGAAGCAATGTTCAGAATGGATTCATGTTTTGGTATGGCGATAATATACGTAGTGTACGTGTTAAGATATTCCATTGAATATGAAGGCAGGAACAATATAAGATTGAAGGCGTGGTTCAAAGAAGTGCGAGGTTCAATTGCACCCAACTATTTCCAAATTAATGAAGAACAACTATGTTAGTTGTCTCTTCCGCCTTATTTTCCTTATTTTTTAATACGCCACATGTACCTCTAAGTTCATTTTGCCTTCTATTAATTGCCAAAACGAGTAGTTGCAGAGAGCGAAAAATAAAAATTAATAAAATTTAGTTTATGTTGAAACTACGATTAAAAAAAGAATGTTGAAAGGTAGCTGAGATGTTTGAAAAACATCTCAGCCACTTGGCTTGATTTTTAGGCAAACTTTTGCCTATAAATTGAAGCTTTCATTTGAGAGCTTGATTTAATCCCAAAAATTGAGAGCTTCCAACATGGGAGAGAAACGTTCTTCAGTATGTTGATATATTGTAGCAGCGTTTGGCTCCTCAATATGGGTATTAAGGGTTTGCTTTGTTAAGGAATATTTGTCAAGATCATGTATTTGGGGGTTGGGTGAGAGAAAATTATTTCTGAGAATGTGGTTTTACTAATTTTTCACATAGTGGATATTTTTCTCTGGTTGTCTTTTGACAACAACCGTAGTTTTTTGCTGGATTTGGAGTTTTTCACATAAATCTTGTGTTTTGTGATTGGTGTATTCTCCATTTAATTTTTTTTCTATATATTTGTTGCTTGACGAATTGTTGAGAGTGATCTTGGGAGGAATCTCAATTTCCTAACAGCGGCATTAGAGCCAACGGTTCATAATTAGGATATACTACACTGTTCACATATACAGTTCTGTTCATATA
This sequence comes from Murraya paniculata, assembly GCA_030449075.1. Taxonomy (NCBI): domain Eukaryota; kingdom Viridiplantae; phylum Streptophyta; class Magnoliopsida; order Sapindales; family Rutaceae; genus Murraya; species Murraya paniculata. The sequence goes on along the minus strand of JAEVFN010000088.1, from coordinate 650,861 downwards.
TACAGTACAGTTTAAGTATATGGTGAAGCCGATCGAAATGGTGAAAAGCATGGTCAAAGTACAGGGCACATATATCAGCAACTAGTGTTTTTCAAACTTGGTGGGGTTTGATGTTGTTGGAAAAAACGAATAATGGGAGAATGATTTTTTGGCTTGTGAAGAATTCAAGTTAAAAGTGTATCCAATTTGTTATGCACAAGGATTCGTAGGTATGGAAATTTTGGCACCTTAAGGAAATTGTCAAGCAGGAAATGGAGCAAGATCGGCAGATGGCTCAGATCAGATACTGATAGCATTACTAGTGGTGAGTCTCTCGTCATCGTGGGAGACAATGGTCCCTTGTAAAATAGATGATGATGACATCCTCATGGTTTGTCGCTAACATCATGAAAGCGAATGTGTTACTGCTAAGGGGTCCACAAGATTTGCACACAAGGCATGGTTGGCATTGATGCAGGACGTGTGGTGGAATTTATGTCAATGGTTGATAAACTTTCAGGACAGCCAACATGCAAGCTGCACCATAAATTTCAGCCGGAGATTTCGACATGTGCCGATGTAAAATTCTTGGATTCGGTAATTAATTCTAAGTAAGTATACTCTTTATGGTGGAGTGTGATGATTCACTATGTTGAGAATTATGACTGTTGCTAGAAACAATGCGTTATTGACTTATTGTAATAGTTATGATTTTTTTAAAAAAATCATGGTGGAGATCGTTGAAAATATGATTTGAAAAAAAAAAATAGAGGGTCAAGAATGAATTTCTTTTGAATGTTGAAAGGTAGCTGAGATGTTTTCCACTTGGTTTTGATTTTTTGGCAAACTTTTGCCTGTAAATTGAAGCTTTCATTTGAGAGCTTGATTCAATCCCAAAAATTGAGAGCTTCCAACATGGGAGAGAAACGCTCTTAAGCATGTAGATATATTGTAGGAGCATTTGGCTCCTTAATATGGGTATTCCGGGTTTGCTTTATTAAGGAATATTTATCGGGAGCATGTATTTGGGGCTTAGGTGAGAGAAAATTATTTTTGTGAATGTGGTTATAATAATTTTCCATATTGTGAATATTTTTCTTTGGTTGTCTTTTGACTACAACCGTGGCTTTTTCCGGGATTAATAATGAGACGGCACCAACGGCGGAATCGGAATTCACTAGTGCCAACTTCGGGCCATGGATGATAGTGTCTAGAAAAGCAAGGTTCAAGGGAAGTAAGGAAAGGGATTCTCCCAAGGCATGAAGCAGAAATATTTCTGGAAAGCAGGATGAAGGTTCGAGATTCAGTATTCCTGCCAATGATTCTATGAAGGAAAATCACGATGAACCAAATATAGAAGATTCCAATATAGCTTTTGAGTCAAATTTGACCGTTGCACCTCTTATTTTCAAAGGAAATAAATCCTTCATGCATGCAAAAACTAGAACACCTCCAACCCAAAAAAGAACCAAAAAAAGACTAACGCTAAGATAACCCACCCACAATCTACACAAATAACCTTACCCGACCCAACACCAAGAACAATATCTGACCCGAGCACTTCCTCAACCACGCAAGCTCCCCATTTACGAAAGAAAGAAAATCAAATTAATAACCCCACAAACCTCACGTGCCATAATCATGCACCCTCCATGAAGAACTCCATGCAAGCCATTAATAGCTCATGTGCAGCCACATCTTCCAATCTAATTTCCACAAATTCCATGCAACCAACTTTTGTTACGGTAACGGATACTGAAAATCAAGACCCTATATCCATGAATGCATCCAGTAGTGAAAGGCCGGGTCTTCTTGTTATGGGCAACAACATGGATCCGATGGGCCACCCACCTGACCCGGGAGACTTGGAGATGGAAAATTTAGATGGAGTCAGACGATAGTGAATATATGGAAGGTAGCGAAGATGACTGGGACTCATCGGACGAGGTTGAGTTGGAGGACGAAGACGATGTTGATCTTGAACAACTTGCTCTGCAGCAAGACTTGTAAGGGTTTCTACCTCTCTCTCTCTCTCTTTTTTTTTTTTTTTTTTGCTTCTAAATGATGTACAACACAATGTTTTGGAATTGCCAGGGAGTCCTCTCACCTGGATTTTATAGGACTTCTAAGACTTTTGTCAGCACCCACAAACTGAATCTGGTTACTTTATTCGAACCTAGCATCAGTGGTCATGAGGCCGACGGTTTCATTAAAAAATATGGTTTCCAGAGACCTCGCCGAGTGGAAGCTAGGGGCTTCTTTTCCGCTGGAATTTGGATCCTCGGGGATGACAGTTTCGAGGTGGAGTTTATCCTCAATCCTAGTCAATTTATCCATTTCAAAATTATTGATTCGAGTGGTTCTAGTTCTTAGAACACGGCAGTCTATGCTAATCCGATTCCTATGATAAGGAAGATTTTGTGGTCTGAATTAGATGAGGTTGCAAAGTCTGTCGATGGCCCGTGGATGACTGGTGGAGATTTCAATGCAATTAGAAAAGTATCTGAAAAGAATCAAAGTTTATTTAATCAATTTGGATTGTTTGATTACTAAGAAATCAGAGAGAAAATTTTTGTAGAAGGAGAGAAAATTCGATCTGTGTAAAGTAACTTCATTCATGAAATTTGAATCTAATTACCATGCTTTATATAGCTAAGTCGGGAATCTTCTACGCACATCAAATTCACGTGTTTAGTTGGATGTTAACAAACAATGCTAACGATCACACTATGCTAATATAACAAACTCAACAACTTTAATAGTTGTGTTGACTCAGCTTTGCCACATCATCAGTATCAGTTATTGTATAACTAATTGACAAAGCATCTTATTCTTAACGTCCCCTCGAGCTTAAGGTCTGGGAAGGACATTAAACTTGGTACGAAGATAAGCAAAATGATCAAAGGAGAGAGGTTTAGTGAGAATATCTGCAAGTTGTTCAGAACTGGAAATGTGACTAATAGTGAGCTGCTGTTGAGCTATGTGATCGTGAACAAAGTGCAAATCCAATTCAATATGTTTAGTGCGAGAGTGATACTTTGGATTACTAGCCAAAGCTTTAGTACTCTAATTATCACAGTATAGAATTAGCGTCTAAATAAGAGAAACTTTAAGTTCACTGAGCAAGTATGTAAGCCACAGAAGCTCTGAAGTTGCCAAAGCCAGAGCTCCGTACTCAGACTCTATTGATGATCTTGAAACAATATGATGCTTTTTAGAACACCAAGAGATGAGATTATTGCCCAGAAAAACACAATAACTGCCAATAGATTTTCGATCATCAGGATCAACACCCCCATTAGCATTAGAAAATGTAGTTAAAGATAAAGAGCCTAAGTTAAAGAATTGAATGCCAAAATTTGCTGTTGATTGAAGATATCTTAAGACCCTTTTGCAAGCCTACTAATGGAAAATTGTTGGAGCTGCTAGAAATTGATTGAGCTTATTAATAGTATAAGCTATATCAGGTCTGGCTAACAATACATATTGCAAAGAACCAACAATGCTTCTGAATAATGAAGAATTTGCAAACGCATCCTTTTTGTCTCTATAAAGTTTATTAGTGGTACTCACAAGAGTATATAACATTTGCTATCAAGCGTATTGGCTTTTCTAAGAATATCACCAATGTACTTAGTCTGAGATAAATGCAGTCCATGCATAGAAGGAGTAACTTCAATTCCTAGAAAATAATTGAATTCTCCTAGATTTTTAAGTGCAAATTCTGAACTGAGAAAACGAATAACAAAATCAATATGCTTAGAACAATAACTAGTGGCAAATATGTCATCAACATATATGAGAATGAGCAAAATGTCCCTAATATGTTGAATGAATAGAATGTGTCAGATTTGGATGTTTGAAATCCCCATTTGACTAAAGAGGCTCTTTAGTTTATCATACTTTCTTAACAATTTATGCAGGCTGATCTTCGCCAAGAGCTCACATCGACGGGAAGTTTGGCACCTCGATGTCGCCTCTTCGGGAATTGTTGATGATGCAGCAGTCAGCGATACGGCGTTCAACATGAGCCCAATGAAATCTCCGGGAGTGGATGGTCTTCACGCCATCTTTTTTCAGACCCAACGGGCTGTGGTGGGGCCCTCAGTCTGTCAAATTATTAAAGATGTTTTCTCGGGAAAACAAATGCCAAGAGAGTTACATCAAACTCTTCGTGTGCTGATTCCGAAGACCAATCCAGATTCTCTCAAGTTATTTAGACCAATTAGTCTTTGCACGGTGGTTTATAAAACCGTAACTAAACTGGTGGCTAACCGATTCAAGACCATTCTGCGCAAGTCATTGGCCCTGCCCAGACGAGTTTTGTTCCTAGGAGGCATATAACTGAGACCGTTATTGTTGCCCAGGAAATCATCCACTCCATGAAAAATAAATGGGGTAAAACCATTAATGTTATTATCATTAATATTACTATTAATATTAAATTAATTTTATTATTTTAATTATTATTATTTTCATTAATTATTATTATTATTATTATTATTATTATTATTATTATTATTATTATTATTATTATTATTATTATAATAAAAATTTATCAATTTTGTTATTTTTAATTGTTGTATTACTATCATTAATGTCATTATTATTAACACTAATATTATTAAAATTTATTAATTTTATTGTTTTAGTTGATATTATGTCATATATTTTCAGTTTTATTATTATTTTTTTCTTATTATTGTTATTATTATAATATATACATAAAATATTAGAGACAACAATTAACAAAGGGTATTTTAGTAACTTGTAATAATTCATACTGATTTCAAGATAAAGTAAACATATAAATGTAAATACAGTTCATTTCAATTTTGATTCCTACAGCTCAAGTAAACAACCCATTCCGATTTGAGCTCATTCTAATTTCAGTCTATTCCTATTTCAATCCATTCTAATTCCAGTTTTGTAAACTTACAAAAAAAAGTAATCAATAGTTGCTTTTGTGAGTTTTTGCTAGTTTCTGCTTTGGTGTAATATACATGTATATTGTGTGTGTATGTAGAATGGAGTAGCCGATAATAGTGCCAAGAAAATCTAATTTGTAATTAATTGAAATATTATTTCATTTGGGAAAATTTTTTCCGAAACATTTTTTGATTGCTCACATGCATCTCATCGATGCACTAATTTGTAATTAATTAAAAGATAATTGAAGATAATACATAGTTTTTTACTTGATATATATTCCTTTTCCTGGGAAATATTGTTTAGCGCAATTATAAGATTACAAAAATATAAATTCAAGTAAACGACGCATTAATGGTAGATGTTTAATTGTAGATTAGTAGAAAACGGACCAACGGCTTTATTTCATTTTGTGTGAATAACGTGGGAACTTGCTTGTGCACCTGACACAAATAATTCAAGATCAGCATCAAACTACCACTATAACTTAAGATGCTAGTTGATTAATGGGTATATATATATAAAGGAAATTAATACACTATCTTTCAATATCACTTTAAGTGATTCTCTTTATAACTTAGCAAGTGTTGGAGTTTTTTAATTTATTTAATCTTTGTTGCAAAGATTAAGTCTTGTATTGTCATAGTCTTTAGATGTTAGTTATTAAAACTAATTTGATTACCTAGTCTTTAGCTTAATGGTGCAGAGTCCTACTTTGGTGCTAATATTCGTTGATTGTGCTCTGTATAAAGAGCATAATTTGTAAGCTTAAAGTGTAGAGTGAGTAACAAAAGTGTTCATTTAGCATAAGTTTAGCCTCTTTTTTTAATTTCTTATTAGTGGTATCAGAGGCACCCATAGGGAAAAGTGAAAAAAGTGTGAACCAGCAACAATTTTTCTTTCATTGTAGCAGTAGTTTCTACATGGCTACTGATAATTATGTTCAGCCTGCAATCCCACTGTTTGATGGTCATCATGATCATTGGAGCATGTTGATGGAGATTTTCTTAAGGTCTAAAGAATATTGGCAAGTGATCGAAAGTGGCGTGACCATGGCAGTAGCTGGGGTTCCTTTGACAGAAGCAGAAAAGACTGAACAAGAGGCACCAAAGTTGAAAGACTTGAAGGTCAAGAATTATCTCTTTCAAGTTATTGATCGTTCAATCATGGAAACCATTCTTTGCAAGCATACTTCCAAGCAAATTTGGGGCTCCATGAAGAAGACGTATCAAGGGAATGCAAGGGCAGAGCATGTGCAACTTCAAGCTCTCCGCCGAGAATTCGAGGCTCTTTAAATGAAGTCAGGAGAGTCTATTTCGAGGACAATGGCAGTTGCGAACAAGATGCGGAATCATGGAGAGAATCTACGGGATGTCACCATTGTTGAAAAGATTCTTTGTTCAATGACTTCTAGGTTTAATTTTGTTATTTGTTCTGTTGAGGAATCTAAAAATCTTGATAATCTTTCAATAGATGAATTACAAAATTCTTTACAGGTTCATGCGCAAAAGATAACCCAGCAAGAAAGTGAAGAACAAGCATTGCAGGCAACAATCCACTCAAAAGGGTATGGAAAGGGAGGATGGAAACACAAGAATTCACACCAAAGAACTGGAGAAAATAGAGGTGCTGAGACTTAAGGAAACTGGAAGGGTCGTGATGCTCAAAGTTCTGCAGGACATAAATCAAAGTCAATAGGCAAAAGTAAGACTGAATGTTATCGTTGTCATAAGTATGGTCATTATCGCTCAGAATGCTATACAAATTTAAATAAATATCATGGGAAAAGATCCAATTTTGCAGAAAATTAAGAAGAAAAAGTATCCCTTTTGATGGCGTGTAATTTTTAGGAGGAAACCGACAAAAACTTATGGTATTTAGATATCAGCTGCAACAATCACATGAGTGGGGAAAGTCTATATTCTCGTATTTGGATGAAACTTATCATGATACAGTGAAGTTTGGAGATATTCTACAGTTTCTGTTATAAGAACATGAAGAGTTTCTATCTAGAATAAGGGAAGCTCAACACAGACTCTCCCTAATGCTCCTTTTGTTCCAGAGTTAAAGATTAATCCACTTAGCGTGGGTCAACTACAAAAGAAGGGGTACGAGTTCTTCATCAAAGATTGTGTCTATCGAATTCGAGATGAAAAATTGGGCTTAACTGATCAAGTCAGCATAACAGCATATCGGAGGTTTTTGCTCTATCTACACAAAACTACTCATTCATGTTTCTTAATAAGATTGAAGGAGGTGGTTTGGCTTTGGCACTATCGTTACGGACATCTAAACTTTGGTGAGTTGAAGACTTTACGAGAAAAAACATGTGATATTTTTATTTCCCGAAAATATATTAGAGAAATTTAAATCAAATTTCAAATGCAAAATTGTAATTCTGTTTGCAGTCCAACTGAAATGGAGCTGAAACTTATTAGAAATCCAGGGGGAAAGAAGGTTGACGGCACCCTTTACAAGCAAATTGTGGGTAGTTTGATGTACTTAACAGCAACAAGACCAAGTATAATGTATTCTGTAAGCCTTATCAGTAGATTCATGGAGTGCCCAATGGAGACACATTTGCTAGTAGCTAAAAGAATTCTTCGATACTTACAAGGTACCGTTAATTATGGTTTGTTCTACAAGAAAGGGAAAATGATAGAGTTATTTGGTTATACAGACAGTGACTATGCAGGAGATCTAAATTATAGAAAAAGTACATCAGGGTATGTTTTCATGATGAGTTCAATAGCAATTTCATGGTCCTCAAAAAAGCTATCAATTGTAGCATTATCGACTACGGAAGCTGAGTTCGTAGCAGCAACACCATGTGCTTGTCAAGCAATTTGGTTGCAGAATATACTTCAGGATCTTCGTTTCAAGCAAGAAGAGTCTACTGCCGTTTATTGTGATAGGAGTTCAACAATAATGCTCTCTAAGAATTTTGTTCTACATGGAAGAAGCAAGCATATTGATGTAGAATACCACTTCTTACGAGACCTTACAAAAGATGGAATGGTTGATCTCATTTACTACAAGAGTGAAGACCAAGTTGCTAACATATTCACAAAGCCCCTCAAATTGCCAGCATTCCAGAAGCTTAGAAGTTTACTTGGTGTCTGTACTTTGGAGAATTCAATTTGAGGGAGGGTTTATGTTACAGGGCTGTTACAGTTAAACTGAATGTAAAACATCAGTTTAAGGGAGGGATTGTTGGGGTTTTTTAATTTATTTAATCTTTGTTGTAACGAATAAGTCTTGATTTGTCCTCGTCTTTAGTTGTTAGTTGTTAAAACTAATTTGATTACCTAGTCTTTAGCTTAGTGGTGCTGAGTACTATTTTGGTGCTAATATTCGTTCATTGTGCTGTATATAAAAAGAATAATTTGTAAGCTTAAAGTGTAGAGTGAGTAATAAAAGTCTTCATTCAGCATAAGTTTAGCCTTTTTTTCAATTTCTCATCAGTAAGATGATATTTCTTTCTGTAATTAATTAAGTTCTTTTCCTTCACGTCATAGAAGTGCATATAATAACCATAATCTGTTTATTATAATCTGTTTATTGTCTTCATTAGTAATCAATAATAATATCATAATCTGTTTTATTTATAAAGCTATTAAGTAGCAATTACAAGGACAAAAATATATTTTTTTTGGGTCAACCGGAGTTTGCTTAGCTCAAATATAAGCCCCTACAATTATAGGAGTTGACAGATGTGACTGTCCAAAGCCAATAAAATACTTTAGATTATCAAAATTCGTATTTCTGATGATGCCACTGTCAAAACATATGATTCCCACTAAATGACAACATTTTAAACTAATATAATATTTTATATGAAAATTGAGAAGTTGTTTAGCGAGAAATTTTTTTTTCTTTCTTATTGATTCAAATTACAAACTATAAAGAGAAAATAAATTTATACAAAGTTTTAATGACATAAAAAAAATTAAGAATTGAAATGGATAAATTAATAATGTGTTTACTTCTCGGATTGAAAAATTAAAATTATTAATAGTATTTACTTACAAAATAGAGGTGGGAATCTAATCAAAATCGTGGATCCCACACGAATTTAGGAATGGAGATAGGACTTTCAATTCTACCCCATTCACATTTTAAAATTCCCAAAATGCTCTCCTTTAAATGAAAAATATAAATAGACAAAAATTATAAGAAAAAAAGCAGTAGCAGTAAATCCCTAACCGTTGTTGCCAAAATCAAGTGTTGTTGTTGTCATTATTGTTCCATCGGCTGTGGAGCAGCAGTTGTTGCTGGTTTCATCTCGTTTCGCCCGTTTCCATCTCGGTTTTGTCGCAGATTTTTCTGCTTGATTTCATCTCCGATGGCCATGGTTATTTTTTATGATGATGATGATGTTGAGGATGATGATTTCTTGTTGCCAGTGTTGTTGTTGATGATGATGATTCCGATTTTAATTTTTATTTTATTGACAAAGATGATTTTTTATTCTGATTTTCATTTTTTGTTGATGAAAATGATGATGATTTTTCTTTTATGATTATGTTGCTGATAATGATTCCAATTTTTATTTTTATTTTTATTTTTATTTTGCTGATGATGATGATGATGATGATGATCATAATTAATTAATATATTAACAATAATGTAAATAATAATAATATTATTATTAACAATAATTAGTAATAGTAATAATTTTTTGAATAAATAATCACAATAAGTAAATACAAAATAATAATTATGACAATAGTTAATTAAGGACCTTTTAGTAATTTGAAACAATATAATTCATTTCGATTCTAATTCCAAAACAAAGTAAACACATTAATGGTAATCTAGCTCATTCTGATTTTAATTCTTATAGTTTAAATAAACAACTTATTCTAATTCCTATTTTCCATTATCATTTCAGGCCATTCCTATTCCTGTCCATTTCAATTCTTGTTTAATAAACGAACCGTAAAGTTAATATTAGGACCAATGGATATAATCAGAAATAAGGGTTACATTCAGTTGAATTTGGTCAATCAATGCTTCGAATATGGGCAAATGCTCCTCTTCTTCTAGTAGAGTTTTTTTTAGATTAAGCAGATTTTTGTTTGCATAGAAAAATGAAATATCATCTTCTTTATTACCTTCATTCATCACTTAACATCGTTTAAGATACTGAAAAAAAAAAAAAAATTTAAGGGAAGATAGCTATACGTTAAATGGGTGTGCAAGTTAATTATATGATGATAGTTTTTTATTTTCATTTCTCTAATACTACTAATAAAGGTTTTGGGTACTGAAATAACACCAAAAAAAAAAAGGAATTTAAGGGAAGATAATTATTTATCTTAAATGGGTGTGCAAGATAACTATATGATTTTGTTTTCATTTCTTCAGTACTACTTATTGGGTTTTGGGGTGAGGAATTTTGTTGCACTCAAGATTAAGAAAAGAATTTATCTTTTTTAATTTAATTAAGAAATTAGCACATTCTTAGGCGAGTTTGCAAAGAAGTGTTTTAATACTGTAACAGAAAAGGAAATTGAAGTTATCCCCCGTTTGATATATCCTCTTCTACATAATACTAAGAGTAAATTTTGAATTTTCACTTGTGAAATGACAACTTCAAAGTACCTCTAAATTATTATACACTCCAACTTGCCTTCATTACTTGTTCAAAAGATGATTTTTTTATATTCTTTACAAAAGTGAGTAATAAGAATAATTTGGGATATTTTGAAGATTGTGATTTCACGAAGGCGATAATCTAAAATTGATGGTGATATTAACAAATAAGGGTCAAATGTTGAGACCATAGATATTGACGAGAGGTTTTTTAACTCTGCATATATTGAAGGATTTTTTATTCTAAAACTTCACATTTTTTAACAAAATAATTAACAAATTAGTAGTGGTTGTGGTTGAAAGTGGAGTTCATAAACCTACTAAACAACGTGACTATTTTGAATATTTTAAAAGCTGAGATTACAAATTTACTTTGTATATTTAAAAAATTAGGATGAACGATCAGTTTCTAGTGCAAGAATTAGCTGACCACTATGCGTACTTTGTTTCAAAAACAGATTCACGAAGATCAAGCATCATTAAGTCGGCATGCACAGGCTAACTTTAACACATAATTAGTGCACAAGAATTTTATTTATTAATTTTTCTTTTCAGAAAAACATAGTACTACGTTGAAAGTAAACAAAGAAAATCTCTTGTATATATCAAGAGATCTTAACAACACTCACATAATTGATAAGTAAAAACAGTATCCCTTTATTCAATTGAAAATAACACAAAACAGCAACGTCCCTTGCACTTAACCACTATGGTCAGGATTCCTTCCGTATTGAGGGACAACAAGAAGATCAAGATCATTTACGATGTCATCATCACCAATACTAAACAAAATTCCGAAACCCTCCGACCAATCGCTCTTACCTGAAAGTTTAATATTAGAAAACAAATATTCATAAATGCATATATTAAAATAAGAACTATAAATGATATGCAACTGAAATTAGCCTATAAACCTGCACAAGCAGTCTCCATATTCTTCAAAATCAGAAAGATCTCTGTTTCCGGAATCAAAACTCAAAAAAGTAATCAAGAGTTGCTTTTGCGAGTTCTTGCTTCTGATTTAATATGATATACACGCATATATATATAGACAGAGAATGAAGTAAGCATTGCGGATTACACCAAGACTAATCAAAGTATTATTTTTTACTATTCTTCCAACATCGCATTCATTCTCCCTACTTGGCCATCTGTTCTGTGCGGATGATTTTCATGCTGACGACAGTGCCAACGTGGGTGATTAATTACGTTGACGTTGAATTTTTCCTACATTGATATAAATGGCTCACTGATTTATAAGCAGATAATGTATATTAATATTACCTTCGGATAGCATTCAAGGGATAATGCGTGACAAATTAATATATTTCATTTGGAAAATTTTGGCCTTTAATTTGTTGAATTTTAAAGGGAAAATTTGGCCTTCTATGCTTCCCGAATCAAAATTCAGAAGATAATAAGTCGCTTTTGCAAGTTCTTGCTTCTGATTTGATACAGTATACATGCAACGCATTCGATCGCCCTCTCTGTTTGGGGCGCAGTTAAACAAATAGCAATAATATTATCTTTTCTTTGAAAATATAACTTTAATTTGGAAAATGTGGCCAAAACGTGATTGAATTTTAAAGAGAAATGGTGCCGCCGTTGTTGATTCTGAAGAAAGAGAGGCGCCGCATTCGTTGAATGATGAAGCCTTCGAAAAAGCCAGTATTTGGGAAGAAGGCTCCGTTTGAGAGCAATAGCATCCCAATTCTCTACATTTATTTATTTGTAGTTTTTCCACATAATTTTCATGTGTCCTATTTTACCTCCATTATTTTCCTAAATTTTACTTGATTTGTGTGTCAACAAGAGAGTCGTAAACTAAAAGTGTTCTCCTCGAAATGAAGATATATAAACGAATCATGTCCCAATCAACTTAACAGCACGTAGAAATCCTAAAGCATAGACCAAGAAGGAAAAAGTATAACCTCAAGAAAAGGCATTAATTCCCACAGTGCTTGAGCATTTCGGATTATTCTTAGCTACTAAAGTATAACAAATCGCACGGAATTTTGCAAAATGATCATTTATATTTTTGTAAATTTTCAAAGCATTTATTGGAGACAGTTTGAATAAAATAATCCAATAAATAAAACAAAGTTACAATTTCTAAATTTTAATTGAGAAAATGATAGATTCGCCACAACTATACCTTTTAAGCTAAAATCACAATATATAGATCCAAATCCTCTGGTTGAAAGATTAATAAAAGAAATGGATTCTATTTTTAACTAATTTATTATTTTCAATCTATTCTTTATTTAATTTTATTAATTCTATTATTATAATTTATAGGACTTGGCTACTTTACGTAATCTGTGAGTACAGCTCTCACGAAATGAATAATTTACATAATCAATTTAAGTGCAGCTCTCACAAAATGTGTCACATATTGTGCAAGGCAGCATATATGACCCTCATTCAATAACTTATAATGGAGTCTAATTTATCAGGATCGTCTTAATATCGTTTCAATCCCCATCCTGCTAAAGAATTAAATGAAAAGAAGAAAGAAACATCAGCGGTGATATGATATACTAGTGTACGTACGTAGATGGCTTTTCGTGTTTTCTAGAATTTTGGAAAGCGCCAACCAGCTGTGTATATGGACGCCAATGCCTATTCAATTCATTTTCCACAATGACAAATGTCCAAAGTACGCGCCTAATTATATAGAAATTAGTATGTTTCTTATGCACATCAGGCTGATTCAGGGACTCGTGTCATTATTTCTGAATTTCTCTTTTATTTTTCTAGGGGCTAGGTTTTCCCATATAAGTAAGAATCAAGAAGCACAAACGAAACTTGTGATCACCAAAGTTCAAAAAGTAAATAAGTTGCTTTTGCAAGTTCTTGCTTCTGATTTTACTCAGTATACATGCAATGCATTCGATCGCCCTCTCTGTTTGGCCGAATGATTTTCATGCTGATGACACTGTTAAAGGTGGGGGATTGGGCCGTAGTAAAACTATTAGCAATAATATTATCTTTTCTTTCATATATAAATTTAATTTGGAAAATGTGGCCAAAATGTGTTTGAGTTTCAAAGAGAAATGATGCCGCCTTTGCTGATTCTGAAGAAAGAAAGGTGCCACATTCTTTGAATTATGAAGGCCAAATTGCTGAATTTGAAAAAGCCAATATTTGGAAAGGAGGCTCCATTTGGCGCAATTGCATCCCAATTCTTTGTATTCGACAGAGAAAGAGAAAAGAAAGAAGAAAAATTTCTGAGTTTATAAGGCGGAAAAAATCAATTTTTCATGTATAAGTGTTAATTTTTTCTCCTAGCATATAAGGGAAAGAAAATAATTATTCACTCCTTGTATTTAAAGAGAAGTGCTGTAATCTTTATTTGAATTGTCAAATCCCTTTACATTTATTTATTTGGAGTTTCTCCACGTAATATTCATTTGTCCTATTTTACCTCTATTAAATTTTACTTTGGTTGTGTCAATCGTAGGTGGATTTTGGCTAACAAAAAAAAGTTCTCGTGTATATCCAATGCGACATTTGTGACTCGGATAAACATTTACCTGAAGATGCCCTTGCGCTTTGTAGAACTGCAAAGAGCTGTTTCCTTCCCTCTCTGGTGTACGCAGCTCTGTTCTTAATATTGTTACCACCTGTAAAAATCTGCCACAGCAGAACTACGCTCACACTTGAGACATTAACAAGTTATTAATAAATGAACCGCAGGGAAACTGCTCCCAACTGCAAACAACAGGGCCGCTAGATTGAATCTTGGGTGACAAATCGTGGTAAAGGATAAACAGCTTCTCCACCCTGCTGAGACAGAACCCGAGGAATGTCTATTGATTCAATTGTTGTAAAACAAAATACGAAGTCGATGCAACTTTTAGTTAGCATTTTGTGACAAGATGCATGATTAAAATGGATAAAATTGTGAAAGCATGTCGTAGAAATATATTAAAAAATAAATGTCTATGTCCACACATTGTGTGCGCTTGGTCAGAACGTCGGTACAAATTAAGGAGAAAACCAGATCGGTAGCTTAATGCAAGTGCTAATTAAATCACAACTATCAAATACAATGTACCTCGGCTACAGTACAAAAACTGACTTCATAGTAGGAAAACAATAAAGGAATGACAAAATGTCCCCATATCGAAGCCACCATTCTTTTCTTTTGAGAAACAAAAAGAATAAAAAATTAACTTACAAGCAGGCTAGAAAAAATTTGCTTGCATCGGAGGTCTATAAGGCATAACCATCAGAAGTGACCCATCCCTTCAGAGAGTTACAAGTAACTGTAACATGGGAAGCCAGGCAAGTGAGGTAATTGATTGGGAACCCACTTGTATACTGCAACAGCAACAAAATGAAAACCACTTAAGCCAGTGTTACAAAAACGCAGAAACTAATTTTGCATTAAGAGCATATATAGATATATATTTATCAAAACTATAATAGTAAATTAGGATCAATGTGGATATCTATTTATAGCTTTTCCCGCATAAGTTATGATCAATGTGGATTACATAATAATCCTAATTTATTCTGACATGGAATAAATTAGGATTATTATGTAATCCACATTAATCATAACAACTAGCGAACCAACCGTAGGAGAAACCAAGTTTGTTTAAATTAATTATCCTCCATGAGAATGAGATCATTTTTGGGTGGCGCATTGGAAAATGAAGCAATTAATGTCCAGAATGGATAAACGTTTTACTCTGGCGATCTCGATGGCTGCCTCAGCCTTGGCTCCAAAAGAATTAACCTCTTGATTCGTATAAGGCGGAAATTCACCTTCGGTTTTCGATTTCTTTAATTTTTCTTGTAATTTTAGAAGATTTAAGTAAAATAAAATATTCTTATATTAAAAAAAAAAAAAAAAAACTGAGCTGTTTCGTGTAATGTGCAGCACACTATTACGGATGTTATCAAAATTGAAAGCTAATATTTATAGTATGTGAAGATATTCCATTGATTATGAAGGCCGGGAAAATAAATGATTAAAGGTGGTCCAAAGAAGTACGATTTTTTTTTTTTTTTTTTGCTCCCATGTATTACCAGAAGGAAAGCTGATCCAATGAAGTTTAAAAGTTAAAATTTTAGAAAATTTTAAAGACAAAAAAAAATTTTGATAATTGAAACGGACAAATTAAGGGCAATTTTGGAATTGACGAGGCATAATGAGAAAAAATAAGGAGTTAAATTGAATTGAATTTGGACAATGATTGCTTCGAATTTGGCCTAATGCTCCAGTTCTTCTAGAGTTAAATTTGGGCTAATGCATGTTACCTGAAAATTTCATATTAGACACAAATATTCGTAAATGCATATATCGAAGTAAGAACTATAAATGATATTCAACTGAAATTAGCCTATAAACCTGCAACAGGCGATTTCCATAATCCTCAAATCAGAAAGATCTCTACTTTCGAAATCAAAACTCAAAAAGTAATCAATAGTCGCTTTTGCCAATTTTTGCTAGTTTCTGGCTTGGTATAATATACATGCACATTATATATAGAGAATGAAGTAGCCGACAACAGTATCGAGAAAACTAATAGTAGTACTAGTCTTTTCCTTCAAACTATAATTTTCATTTTGGAAAATGTATTCTGAACCATTTTTTGATGGCTCGCATGCATCTCATTGGATACAATAGTTTGTAATTGATTCATTGATTAAAAAATAATTGAAGTTGATGCACAGTTTTTGACTTGGAAAATTTCTATGATGTTATTATTAAAGTTATGGCATCAATACCGTGATAAACTTGGAAAAGATAATTGAAGTTGATGTATAGTTTTTGACTTGGAAAATTTTTATAATGTTGTTATTAAAGTTACGGCATCAATACCGTGATAAACTTAGATTTTATAAATTATACATAATACTAGTAAATAAAAGATAGAACAAGTAAATTAATATAAGAGTGATAAATTGATATTTTAAAATTGCAAACAAAATAAACACTTGCAAAAATAACATGAAAATTGTAAATCAACATTAAAATTTAATTTAAAAATAATTAATTTATTTATTTAAGCAAAGAAAAAAATTGCTCATCAATTGAAAACAAAAAATTTGCATTGAAAACAATTGGAATAAATTTTATTAAATTGGTTTAACCATAAATTCAATATTTAGCCGATGACATTTATAAACGTTTTTTTTTTCATTTTCTATCATAATATTTGTTTACTGTACAAATTAATTAAGTAAAATTATTTTTCTTGATGAGGATCATGCCAAAAGAAAATAAAAAAGTAATAAGACATTCTTATATTACTAGACATATATGCAATATCTACAGAATTGGATCCAATTTTTAATTTTATACATATTTCTTCTTGTTTCAAACCCGACCTATATGTCGGATCACAGGCAAATCAAGTGGCGTAATAACTAAAATTCGTGGCACAAAATTACTTCATGAATATATAAAAATGGCCTCTACCACCTAGCTGCATGCTTCATCATTTTCAGCTGCCTGCTTCACCTATCTGCTTCATTATTTTAGTCACCCGCCTACTTGATCAATTGACTCGTCATCTTGCTTAACTCGGTGGCTATATAAAGTACAAATGTTGAGAGTTCCTTCATTTTATACATCTGAAAATTGAGAGCAAAATCTAGAGAGAAGAGAAGAAAGAAATCGAGAAAGAAAGAAGAGTAAAGGGAAAAAGACGGAAAAGAAGAAAAGAGATTAAAAAAAAGGAAAGGAGAGAGCAGGCGAGAGTAAAGGGCAAAAAAAGAAGAAGAAGAAGAAGGAAAAACGAGAAAGGAATTAAGAAGTTGAAAGTTGAAACGTTGAAAAGAGGAATTAAGAGGAAATATTACGGGAAATAAAAATGGACACTTAGATCTATATTTAGTGAGTCAATAGGTAATAGATTTTTAAAATTTAAGCAGTTATTATTTAGTTTACCTCACATGTTTAAGTTTTTATATCAGTTCTAATAATTAATTTTTGAATCCTATATTTTAGGATAAATTCGAGAATCCAGAAACCCAAAGGAGCCCCAACGAACACCGGAGGAAATAGGATCTGTGAGTGGATACTATTATTACTATTATGTACTAGAGATATCTCAGCACACATTTATAGGCTTGTCAATAAAATGCAGGAGACGTAGCATGAAACTGACTATGCTTATTGATTGAGAAAGCAATATCAGGCCTTGTTAAGTTCATATATTACAAGGACCCAATTATACTTTTGTATAGAGCAGGGTTCTCAAATACAGCACCTTTATCTTTGACTAATTTTTCAATTGAACTCATGAGAGTTTGACAGCCTTTACGTTCCAGCATCTCCAATATACTTTGTTTGAGAGAAATGAAGTCTTTCATGTAAGGGAGTGACTTGAAGACCAAGGAATTAATTAAATTCACCAAGATCTTGCAAAGCATATTCTGACCCCAGCTACTGAACAAACTTTTTAACAAGTTTGAAGTTAGAACTAGTTACTAACATGTCATCAACTTATATGAGAATCACAAATAAATCCCCTGCCACATGTTGAATAAGCAGTAAAGTATTTGATCTCGAAGTGTGAAAACCCCACTGCGACATTAAACTCTTTAGCCTATCATACCGGGGCCCTCAGTGCTTGTTTAAGCCCATAAAGGGCCTTTTGAGTATGCACACATGAGAAGGACACTGAGGATGGAGAAATCCTTCAGGCTGAGACATAAACACATCTTCAGTGACAATGTCATTTAGCAAGGCGTTGTTAACATTAAGCAGTCTGACAGACCAAACTCTGACGGTGCATAGCATGATAATTGGACTGAAGATTTCAAAGAAATCCACACCTAGAGTCTGATGAAAGTGTTTTGCAACAAGTCTATTTTTATTCTTGGATATACTGCCATTAGTGTTATACTTAACTTATTACCAACAATCTTTTGTGCACCTTTTTTCGGAACCAAAATCCAAGTATTATTTTCTTAGAGAGCATCAAATTCATCCTGCGTTGCTTATATCTATTTAGGATCAGTTAAAGCTATCTTGACAAAAGGTGGTTCAAGCACTTCGGAGACAACCAGATAGGTCATAGGCTTGAAGATACTAGCTTTAGACCTTGTTATCATTGGATGAGCATTTTGAACCTGTTAAGGTAATTGGTCCGATATTGAATGATGAGATGCTGTGGAAAAGGTATTTGGGGGATGTTGGACAGAAATTGTATGTTGGAGATCAGTAGCTGAGGGGGAGTGTTGGACATTTAAATCAGAACCTGCACCTGAACAGGAGTATTCACAGAGGGATATGCAGAGTTGCCATCTTGAACGACTGATATGTTAAGAAGAACAGTAAAAGGGTTAGAATTTGTTAACGATGTGGAAGGAACTAATTTATGGGAAGGAAAAAACTGAATGAAAGGAAATTCAGTTTCATTGAACTTTACACGCCTTGCAACGTAGGTTCTTCCAGTTGAATCTAAAGCACTTATAGCCTTTGTGAATAGGATTGTAACTTATCATTAGAAACTTGTATAGAAATCTAGTTTGTGTTTATTGTCAGGTTTGAGTAAAGGAAAACAAGAGCAACCAAAGTTCTAAGAAATTGATATCTGGTTTTCTACCATAAAGCTTTTCAAAATGTGGCATATCATTTAAAACAAGTGTTGGCACCCTATTTATAAGTAGGGATGCTATATGGAAGGACTCCCACGAGAAAGAAAGGGGTATTTGTGCTTGTGCAAGTAAAGTTAGTCCTGTTTTAACAATATACTTGGGTTTTATCTCTACTACATCATTTTGATGATGAGTGTGAGGACAGCTATATCTAAATAATATCCTTTCTTGTTGAACATGGTCTCAATGTTCCTATATTCACCCCTCAATCCAATTGAAATGTTTTTTAAGGGAAGATTAAATTGTTTCTCTATAAAGGTTTTGAAATTTTAGAAAGTATCTAAGGCTTCAGATTTGAGAGCTAAAGGAAATATCTGGCAGTATCTGGTGTAATCATCTGCAAACTGATATAATACCTATAGCCATGCAAAGAAGAAGACATAGGTGCTAGTCCCCAAAGGTCGGTATGGGTAAGTTCTAAAGGACTTGAGCTTTTTATTCTTGTAGAATAGAAGGAAATTTGATGCAGTTTTCCATATTGACAAGCATCACAAAAGTCAGGCAAAGCTGTGGAAGAATTAAGAGATAGATGAAGTAAAAGGCATTTCATAGCATGTCCACTTGGATGACGAAGTCTTTGATGTAACAAATTACCAAAAACAATTGACTGAGTTGTGTTTACATGATACTGAACATTAACAGATTAGTATAAGTTTTAGTTTCAGCTGTAATAGAAAGAGTATGGGCTGAATTATTGAAAACTGAAAGCATTGAACTAGGTGCATAGCCCAGACGACCTGGGTTAGAGAGAGAGTCATTCTTTGACAGCAACTGATACAATCACTTCTGGGAATCACTTGTGCCAGACGCACTGCCTTCTTCTTATGCTTAATAAAAC
Organism: Murraya paniculata; assembly: GCA_030449075.1. NCBI lineage: Eukaryota > Viridiplantae > Streptophyta > Magnoliopsida > Sapindales > Rutaceae > Murraya > Murraya paniculata. The sequence goes on along the minus strand of JAEVFN010000088.1, from coordinate 630,895 downwards.
ATAGATTGGAAACAAATTCAATGGTTATGTTATTATCTTCTAAAAGCTTTAAAATGCGTATGAAACGACCCACCCCAAACTACAGGGCGAGTCTGTTTGGACTCATCCAAAACTGAACTGATCCGATAATAAACTAATTAATAAGGATTCTACCAAAAAAAAAAATTCGGCAGAATCTCCCCTATAAATATAACATTCCAATCCTGCACATGTGTATTTACTGCCTTTTATATTTTTACTGCCTCTTTTTTTTTTTTTTTTACCAAAATGCATATGTTACAGCGTATAAGATTTTTAGTTATGACAGGTACACACAAAATGTCATTAAGTTTCAGCATTGAATTACGTGATATGTAAAAGCATGTACATCTGATATGAGAGATTTTCAAGCCTTGACCATTACCAACACGCAAAAAGTTGATTACCTGAGCATTCCGTTCCAAAGTTCAAGTTCTACAGATTGTTGGTGGGGTGATGAGTAGCACCACTGTCCAAATACCATCCCTGAACAATAATTGCACCGTTAGATGTTGTAAGATAAGTAGCTTTTGGAGTTGAGAATTTGTAGCTTAATGATGGATAAGGAGGAATTAAGTCTTTATTGTCTCTATTTCTACACTCAACAGTTGCGTGTTTTGGCTTAAAGCAAATTTGACGATTACAGGAGTAGCAGAAGAATCCAGCACACCTTTTTCCATTGTTGAAACCACCATTTGTAAGCACCATTACCTTTATAGCCTCCTCTGCCTCGAAAAGGTTCAGCTATACCACCATTCCAAGGTCCATTGTTCCTGTGATCACCATTATTCCAATTACCCTTTCCTCGTCCTAAAAGACCTCTGCCAAATCCACCTCTTCCTCCATTATTACCATTCCAATGGGCATTTTTGACCCAGTTAACTTGATTGCCCTGATAGTAGTTGGTTTGAGCACTAGATTTCTTATTTGCATTGAATATGTTTCATTAACAGACATTTCGTTATATTAGCTTCAATATACACAACAACAGGGTAGTATGGCTGAGCTAGTCCCGGAATCAGATGAGTAATAAAGTCCAGATTAGAGATAGGGCTTCCAGCTAAAGCAAGTTCATCAGTTACAGCTCTAAACTTCCTAAAATACTCAGTCATTATCATTGATCCCTTTTTAAGATTGCTTGACATCATTTTCAATTGTACTTTCTTAGCCATAGTTTCTTATCCAAATTTTTCCTCAAGACTAATCCAAAGTTCACGAGAGAGGTTAGAATTTACCACAAGGCTAAGCATCTCAACACTGATTGAGGACATGAGCCAGCTCAACATCCTACCTCTTCCAAGCAATAAAAGCTGGATTTGCTTGTGAACCATCAGTAGGATTTTTAGCTTCTTGAATAAGAAATTGATCTGGACAGATTTTAGTTTTATTAAGAAGACCTTGAAGTCCATTAGTACAAACTAAAGAAAGGATCAAATATTTCCAGATCGTATTGTTAGGTCTGTTCAATTTGATTGGATTTTTAAAGGTAACAGATGAAGCGCATTGATTTGTGTTTGATTTCGTGTTTGAGGAAGCCATGGCAGCTTAGATTGAGCTCTGACACTAAGTTAAGAACATAGATTATAGTGTTTGGATGCAGAGAAAATGTGAGAGTCAGAGAGAAAATGTAAGTGAGAGTTGAGAGAAAATGAAGAATGGAATTGTAACTGTATCATTTCTGCATTCGTTGATCACATGTGTATATTCTTGGATCAAATCGAGAGTTTTGAAATGGACAAATTAAAGGTAATTTCGGAGTTGACGGGGCATAATCAGAGAAAATAAGGGGTTAAATCCAGTTGAATTGGCCGAATGAATGCTTCGGATAAGGGCAAATGCTCCTTTTCTTCTAGTGGGGTTTTGTTTGGATGAGTCTTTGTTGGCCCAAGTTTAAGCAGATTTTGTTTGTTCAGAAAAATGAAAAATCATCGTCTTTGGGTAATTATATTTGACAACGTCAATAATTCATTTTAAACTTACCTTTATTCATTGGTTAATATTGTTTAAGATACTGAATTAGGATTCAAGGGAAGATAATTATATGGTGAGTGGACGTGCGAGATAATTGAATCGTGAAAAATTTTTGTACTCATTTCTTTAATACTACTAATAAGGTTTTGGGAACTGAAAAAAAATTAGAATTTTAAGGGAAGTTAATTAGGTGTTGAATGGGCGTGGGCGATAATTATAAGATGAAATTTTTTTGTATAATTATAAGTTTAATGAGTGTGCAAGATAATCATACGAAGAAAATTTTTTTACAACTATATGTTGAATGCGCGTGCAAGATAATACAGTATGAAAAATTTTTGTCTTCATTTCTTTGAAACTACTAATAAGGTTTTGGGGTTAGGAAATTCACTGCACTGAAGATGAAAAAAAAGAATTTTTCTTCTTTTAATTTAATTAAGAAATTAGCGTCCTCTTAGTTGTATATAGTTTGTAGAAAAGTGTTTTAATACTTGTTAACAGAAAGAAAATTGAAGTTATCCAATGTTTGAATATTTCTTATTCCTCATGAAAATTGGAGGTGGATTGATGAAAATTTTTTTGTCTTCTTTACAAAAATGGGAGGAAGTTGAGATTTGCAATGGTTTAAAAATATTTTCAATATTGTCATTTCACGAAGGAGATAATCTGAAATTAATCGTGATATTAACAAATAACGGTCAGGTGATGAGACCGTATATGCTGACTCAAAGACCAAAATTGTATAACTATCTTTTCTTTTTAACAAAATAATTAACAAATTATTAGTGATTATGGCTGAAAGTTAAGTTGATAAACCTACAAAACAACATGACTATTTTGACTATTTTAAAAGCTGAAATTATAAATTTGCTTTGTATATTTTAAAAATTAGGATGATGGATCGGTTTCTAGAGCAAGAATTAGCGAACCACTATGTGGAGTTTGTTTCAAAAAAAGAACCAACAAGATCGAGCATCATCAAGTCGGCAAGCATGGATTAACTTAATCAACACATAATTAACACACAATAATTTTATTTTTTCAGGAAAACACAGCACTACATCAAAATAAACAAAGAAAATCTCTTGTATATATCAAGAGATCTTAACAACACTCACATAATTGATAAGTAAAAACAGTATCCCTTTATTCAATTGAAAATAACACAAAACAGCAACGTCGCTTGCACTTAACCACTATAGTCAGGATTCCTTCCGTATTGAGGGACAACAAGAAGATCAAGATCATTTACGATGTCATCATCACCAATACTAAAAAAAATTCCGAAACCCTCCGACCAATCGCTCTTACCTGAAAGTTTAATATTAGAAAACAAATATTCATAAATGCATATATTAAAATAAGAACTATAAATGATATGCAACTGAAATTAGCCTATAAACCTGCACAAGCAGCTTCCATATTCTTCAAAATCAGAAAGATCTCTGTTTCCGGAATCAAAACTCAAACAAGTAATCAAGAGTTGCTTTTGCGAGTTCTTGCTTCTGATTTAATATGATATACACGCATATATATAGACAGAGAATGAAGTAAGCATTGCGGATTACACCAAGACTAATCAAAGTATTATTTTTTACTATTCTTCCAACATCGCATTCATTCTCCCTACTTGGCCATCTGTTCTGTGCGGATGATTTTCATGCTGACGACAGTGCCAACGTGGGTGATTAATTACGTTGACGTTGAATTTTTCCTACATTGATATAAATGGCTCACTGATTTATAAGCAGATAATGTATATTAATATTACCTTCGGATAGCATTCAAGGGATAATGCGTGACAAATTAATATATTTCATTTGGAAAATTTTGGCCTTTAATTTGTTGAATTTTAAAGGGAAAATTTGGCCTTTCTATGCTTCCCGAATCAAAATTCAGAAGATAATAAGTCGCTTTTGCAAGTTCTTGCTTCTGATTTGATACAGTATACATGCAACGCATTCGATCGCCCTCTCTGTTTGGGGCGCAGTTAAACAAATAGCAATAATATTATCTTTTCTTTGAAAATATAACTTTAATTTGGAAAATGTGGCCAAAACGTGATTGAATTTTAAAGAGAAATGGTGCCGCCGTTGTTGATTCTGAAGAAAGAGAGGCGCCGCATTCTTTGAATGATGAAGCCTTCGAAAAAGCCAGTATTTGCGAAGAGGCTCCGTTTGAGAGCAATTGCATCCCAATTCTTTGTATTCGACAGAGAACGAGAGAAAAGATAGAAGCAAATGTTGTGAGTTTATAAAGCGGGAAAAGTCAAATTTTCATGTATAAGTGTTGTTTTCTCGGTTTTGGCTTTTGAGTGACAGAGAAGTTGTTTTTCTCCTAGCATATATGAGAGAGAATATAATTATTCACTCCTTGTATATTATGGATGGCAATGCGATGGGGTTCGCGTAGGCAGGTCTATCCCATTCCCCACTTCATTAAAAAATTTTACCTCCATTCCCCACCTAATTTCTCAATAAATTTAGTAGAGTAGGGATAGAGAATCCCCATATAGGGAATGCTTTCCTCACCTTCACCCCATTTCCTATTTATTTATTTTATAATAAGTATAGATATATAATTTCAATAAATTAAAAATTAGAGATTTAAATAAAATCATCACCATATTTTAAATTATTTAAAAATCTCTAAAAGTTCGAAACAATATCTTAAAATATTATCAAAACTAAAAAATCTTTGAAAAGAGCAAAACCTTAAGAGAAAAAAAAATAATGTTTTAGGGTGGAATAATAATTATATTATAGAGTTTTCTTTTAGTTATAACCTATTTATATTATGTAAAAAAAATTATTAACTAATATTATAATTGATAAAATAAAAATTAAAAAAATATTTATATATAATGGAGATTGAGGTGGGGGTGGGAGAGTACAAAATCAAACCCCACCTCATTAAGAATGTGATGATTATTTTCCTCTCATTTTCTACCCTATTTTGTAAAAATTATTTAAAAATTACCGCATTTAGGGTGAGACTTTAAACCATGGAAGATTTTGCATCCCTATTGTACATAGGGGGAAGTGTTGTAATCTTTATTTAAATTTGTGAAATCCCTCTACATTTATTTATTTGTAGTTTTTCCACATAATTTTCATGTGTCCTATTTTACCTCCATTATTTTCCTAAATTTTACTTTAGTTGTGTGTCAATCTTACGTGGATTTCGCCTAACAAAAACGTGTTTTTGTTTTTTTAACAAAGTCAGAAAGATGATGTGGCAAGTAATAATTTCCCTATTATAAACGAATCATGTCTCAATCAACTTAACAGCACGTAGAAATCCTAAAGCATAGACCAAGAAGGAAAAAGTATAACCTAATTTATAACAAATCGCACGGAACTTCGTAAATTGATCATCTATATTTTTGTAAATTTTCAAAGTATTTATTGGAGATATTTTGTATAAAATAATCCAATAAATAAAACAAAGTTACATTTTTTAAATTTTAATTGAGAAAATGATAGATTCGTCATGGATATAGATTTGAATGGAGAAGAATCAACAGCATTCTAAGTCTTCGTGAAGAAAGGTATAGCTCCTCTCACAATACTGATTAACAGATTCTCTCCCAAAGGAAAGAGGAGATTAATACTAGAGTTCCTTCGAAGCTATCAAATTGCATTTTATTATTATTTTTTTTTATTCTCTCATGAATCAATAGCTGAGATATTAGCCTAATGGTAAATTTTGAGAGCTTGACGATGAACGGCAAATTCATCATTTTCAAAGATATTGAAGGAATTATGCTCTTTCATAACCAATCACTTTACAGCTATACCTTTTAAGCTAAAATCACTATATGTAGATCCCAAAGGGAGAGTTAATCTATTGGATCCAAATCCTCTGCTTAAAAGATTAATAAAAGAAATGGATTCTATTTTTAACTAATTTATTATTTTCAAGCTATTCTTTATTTAATTTTATTAATTCTATTATTATAATTTATAGGACTTGGCTACTTTACGTAATCTGTGAGTACAGCTCTCGCAAAATGAATAATTTACATAATCAATTTAAGTGCAGCTCTCACAAAATGGGTCACATATTGTGCAAGGCAGCATATATGACCCTCATTCAACAACTTATAATGGAGTCTAATTTATCAGGATCGTCTTAATATCGTTTCAATCCCCATCCTGCTAAAGAATTAAATGAAAAGAAGAAAGAAACATCAGCGGTGATATGATATACTAGTGTACGTACGTAGATGGCTTTTCGTGTTTTCTAGAATTTTGGAAAGCGCCAACCAGCTGTGTATATGGACGCCAATGCCTATTCAATTCATTTTCCACAATGACAAATGTCCAAAGTACGCGCCTAATTATATAGAAATTAGTATGTTTCTTATGCACATCAGGCTGATTCAGGGACTCGTGTCATTATTTCTGAATTTCTCTTTTATTTTTCTAGGGGCTAGGTTTTCCCATATAAGTAAGAATCAAGAAGCACAAACGAAACTTGTGATCACTAAAGCTGGCAAATTGCAGCTTGTACCAACACCGAATATAAGCTATTGACCCAACCTAGACCTAGCAAGATATTGTCCGTTTTGGGCCTTAACAAGGCCCGTACGGTTTTGTTTCTGAGGTGCCCATACGCCCCAAAATGCATCTTGCAGCATCTCTCTCGTGCTTTGTCGTGCTTTGCCGATGTGGAATTTGCCTAGGGTGTTACATACACCCCCCTTTAGGAGATATGGATCGCTCCTTATAAACTCGATGTGGAATTTGTCTAGGGTGTTACATACACCCCCCTTTAGGAGGTGTGGATCACTCCTTATAAACTCAATGTGGAATTTGCCCAGGGTGTTACATACACCCCCTTTAGGAGGTGTGGATCACTCCTTATAAACTCGATGTGGAATTTGTCTAGGTGTTACATACACTCCCCCTTTAGGAGGTGTGGATCACTCCTTATAAACCCAATGTGAAATTTGCCTAGGGTGTTACATACACCCCCCCCCCCTTCCCCCCCCTTTAGGCCTTAAAAATGGCCGCACAAATTTGTTTCTGGGGTGCCCATACACCCTAAAACACGTCTTGTCAATTAAGGTATGGATCACCCCTTATAAACCCAGCATCACTCCCGTACTTTGCCGATGTGGAATTCGCCTAGGATGTTACATCTTGGGTATTAGGATTACAAAGATTTCATTCATTAATTGGATTGAAAGGATGAAAACTCATAGGATTGTGACTTAAAGTGAATGTTCCGCGAATCTCAATTAATACTGTCACTTGTGTGTACTATATATATATATATATATGTGTGTGTGTGTGTGTGTGTGTGTGTGTGTGTGTGTGTGTGTGTGTGTAGTAATTAAAAATACTGAAGTTGTAAAGAATAATTTCTGCATAGCACATATGTTTTGTTTGCAAAGCATTTTATCTAGTTGTAGTAATTAAAAGTACTGAAGTTGTATTGAATAATTTCTGCATTTCATATATGCTTTGTTTGCAAAAGCTTGAAAAGCCAGTGTAATTTCCTTTTTCAGAATATTACGGTCACTAGTCACTTACAGCATTTTAGATTCAATGCGACTGCTACAGCTTGGCCACACCACATAAACCTGTCACTTGTTCTTCCTATTAATAATCTTTGGAAACAAAGCTTATAGAAAAGAAAACAGTCAACAAAGAAAGCAACATACACTGTAAAGAAAAGCCTTCCGTGCAATGTCAGAAATTGTTAAGTGACTGTGGCTGCGATTTCGGACAATAAAGAGTCAAAATCAAATAGGGTAAATGCATAATTTTCGAGGTTTTACAAGCACAAAAGCACTGTGGATCAGCGAGAGACATTTATCATTAGTTCCAAGGAAATCACAACAGTTTCAATTTTCAAACTAATTAAAATCTTGTAGACATCAACATGAAAGATCTAGCGGTCAATTATTTCGTCAAACTGATAGTCTGTAAAATAATGATTTTGAATTTACCCCTTCAGATGGTGCCGTTTCAATGTGCTTGAACTTGATGGTCTGTTAACATTACAGATGAGCCCATGGATGAGAGTTCTTCAGCTAATAGATGCTGCAATATCACCCCAATTATCAGCATATCTGGTCCTGTAACAGCTCATGGTAGCGCAACAAAAAATGTTGAACAAATCATATCCTAACAGAACAATGTAATGGACGCAAAACACTCAACGTTTAAGGAATTTGCCCACTTTTTCATTCAGAGTGTATGCACAGATACAACTCGCTAAAGATGAAAGAAATGGTAACATTATATCACTGTTAGCTATGTTTCAAAAGTATCCACCAGCAAGCTGTTAATAAGATCCATATAACCAAAGAGGCTTCCAGGATGTTTACAAGAAATTCGGTAAAAGAAGTTCTCTATAGACTGATCCCCTTGTAAAACATATGTTGATGCAGAAATCTAGTCTGTAGAGTTGCAACCTGGTTTCCACGCCAACTCTTAAATTTGTTTATAGCGGTGACGGCTCAGTACCACAGCTTTTCTACTTCAGCAGCTTCGACCATGAACTTGCTAAACTAGAGCATTTATGTTCACAAAAATCGGTTAGAGGGGGCCAGATGTTTTTCTGGCAAGAACCGTCCGACGCTCAAGTCAGTAATCGGACTTTTTTAAAAAAAACTTGTACCATAATTCACGTGGTTTAATTACAACTAGTTTCAATGAGGAGAGAAATAGAGAAAGAGAGTATAAGAGAACTCAGGAAAAAGTTGTCTAACACTTTCGGCCTCCTCTACACCGCAACCGTTATTGGGTCAGTTACATGACTGTGGGTAAGTGGACAGCACAACTACTGGTGAGTGGGCTTGGTGCCCAAATTCTTTGGAGGAAACCCACAAGTTGACCTTTGATCAAGTCGTCGATTTGACTTGATTCTGGTCTCTCCTCGCTCGTCCTCAAGTTGACTCTACTCACATGACTAGCTTCATGTTCCGTCGCGCATAATTCTCCTCGAGGAGTTATTTTAGGCCGAGGGAAACACGTTCTACTTATGCGTGCTTGGTCACGATGTTTTTCACCCCAAACAACATAAAATCCAGAATCGATAAACATTTAACTGAAGATCCCCTTGCACTTTGTAGAACTGCAAAGAGCTGTTTCCTTCCTTCTCTGGTGTATGCAGCCCTATTCTTAATATTGTCGTCGCCCGTAAAATTCTGTCACAGCAGAACTACGCTCACACTTGAATTAACAAGTTATTCATAAATGAACGGAAGGGAAAGTGCTCTCAACTGCAAAAACAGGGCCGCTAGATTGAATCTTGGGTGATAACTCGTGGTAAAGGATAAACAGCTTCTCCACCCTGCTGAGACAGAATCCGAGGAATGTCTACTGATTCAACTCACTTCATAGTAGGAAAATAATACGAGTGTTAATTAAATCACAACCATCAAATACATTGTACCTCTTCTACAGTACAAAAACTGACTTCAAGGTAGGAAAATAATGAAGGAATGACAAAATGTCCCCATATCGAAGCCACCATTCTTTTCTTTTGAGAAATAAAAAGAATAAAAAATTAACTTACAGGCAGGCTCGAAAAAATTTGCTTGCGTCAGAGGTCTATAAGGCTTCACTATCACTTTTGTCTTCCAAACTTCAAGTGACCCATCCCTTCAGAGAGTTACAAGTAACTGTAACATGGGAAGCCAGGCAGTGAGGTAATTGATTGGGAACGCACTTTTATACTGCAACAGCAACAAAATGAAGACCACGTAAGCCAGTGTTACAAAAAGGCAGAAACCAATTTTGCATTAAGAGCATATATAGATATATATTTATCGAAACTATAATAGTAAACAATCGGAAATGAAAAAAGCAGAATGAATAGTTCTGACTGGCGAACCAACTATAGGAGAAACCGAGTTTATTTAAATTAATTATTCTCCATGAAAATGAGATAATTTTTGGGTGGCGCATTGGAAAATGAAGCAATGTTCAGATTGGATGAACGTTTTGCTCTGGCGATCTCGATTGCTGCCTCAGCCTTGGCTCCAAAAGAACTAAACTGTTGATTCGTATAAGGCGGAAATTCACCTTCATTTTTCGATTTCTTTAATTTTTCTTGAAATTCTAGAAGTATTTAAATGAAATAAAATGTTTTTCAATAAAAAAAAATGGAGCTGTTTTGTGTAACGTGCAGCACACTATTGCGGATGTTACCGAAAACAATAATCCGCAAACGTGTTCTGTATATATAACTATAATTATATGAAAGCTTTGTTTTAAATTTAATTATGTATTGTGTGTGTGTGTGTGTCTGTATATATATATTCTTCGTCGGATTCATTCAAACCATTGCGAATAAATAATTGGTAGAACTTTGCAACTTGTTATGCTAGAAGTAGGGGCTTTCTTGTACGCTTCTCTTAAATGAGTGCTTAACTGGTGAGGTTTCTCACACTTTATAAAGTGCAGAAATCTTTTACGCCATACGGTATAACAATATAATGCTAGTATATTGTTACACCATATAGCGTAACATAACAGCTTTATTAGACTTTAGTAAAGTCTGAATTTCTATATATATATATGAGTTGTTTTCTGGTTCGAAAAAAAATTTAGAAAAACTTTAAAATCGTAGGGTTTAAAAGGTTTAAAACTTAAAGCACTTAAACTGTACGATTTATACATTTTCTCATACTTTCAAGCACTTTAAAATTCCGAATTTGAATATATGTATATATTTTCTCCGTTGAGTGATCTCATCCCCATTGCCATGGGTCTTTTACTTGTGGTGTAAGCTAATATCTGTAGTATGTGAAGATATTCCATTGAATATGAAGGCAGGAAAATATACTATTAAAGGTGGTTCAAAGAAGTGCAATGTTCAATTTGCTCCAAAAAACTACCAAAACGAAAGCTGATTCAATGAAGTTTAAAAGTTAAATTTATACAAAATTTTAAAGATTAAAAAAAAAAAAGATTGAGACAATCGAAACGGACAAATTAAGGGTAATTTTGAGGCCAAATGAGAGATAATTTCGGGTTAAATTGAATTGAATTTGGGCAATGATCACTTTGGGTTTGGGCTAATGCTCCACTTCGCCCAGTAAGACCTAACAAAAGAAGTAAACTTGAAGTGTGGCACTCTTAGTCTTAGGTGTATATAGTTTACAGAGAAGTGCTTTGATACTTGAAACAGAATGAAAATTGAAGTTATCCAATGTTTGAGTATGTTTCCCTTTTCTACATTATGTTAACAAACCATGTTCAGATGATGATGTCGAGAGGTTTTTAACTCTACATATATTCAAAGACCAAAATTAAATTTGTAACTTTACATTTTTTTTTAAACAAAATAATTAACGAATTAGTAGTGATTATGGTTGAAAATTAAGTTGATAAACCGACTAAACAACATGACTTTTTGACGATTTTAAAAGCTGAAATTATAAATTACTTTGTATATTTAAAAAGTTTGGACGAATGATCAGTTTCTAGTCGCAAGAATTAGCTAACCAATATGTAGAGTTTGTTTTAGAAAAAGATTAATGTAGTGTTTACTTTTAGAGTGGGAGTGGGGAGTGTGGATTCCTCCCACTCCAGTGTTTACTTACTTGTTTAAAAGGAGGGGAGTAAGAGTGTGACTCCGTGGGTCTCACCCATTTTTGGAGTGTGGAATGAATTCTCACTCCTGTGGGGGGAGGCGGGAGTGGGAATCCACTCCTACATCTCTCTTTTTACCTTTTTTTTAATCTTTTTAAATATTATTTATTAAATTCAATTAAATTAAAATAAAATTACATTTATTAAAAATAATATTATTATATTTATTTAAATAAAATAAATAATTTATATTTATTAAATATAATATAATTTATTAATATAAATTATTAATATTAATATATTTATATTTATTAAAATAAAATAATATTAAATTTATTTAAAAATAATATTATTTAAATAATATTATTATATTATTTAATAATATTAAGCTTATTAAATAAAATATTATTATATTCATAGAGAATTAATAATATACCATATACTATCTTCACGTGAAATATATTATTATTATATTTATTTAATTTAGTAGTATTATATTTATTTACTATTAATAATTAATAATTATAAATAGTTAATTAAAAAAATATTAATTTTGTACTATATTATTAAAAATAATATTTCATTTGTGTTGCTAGTATCAATAATTTTTAATTACATAATTACAATTAAAATTAATAAAAAATTATGATTTATATAATTTAAAATATTAATAATTATTATTAAGTTATATAATTAAAATTAATAATAAATAAATAATTTATTTTATAATATATATTTTTTATTAAAATATATTTTTTTATCAACATTATAACTAAAACTATGATTTTTAAATAAGGGTAAAATTATAATTTGAAACTATTCACTCCCAATCCAAGATAATGTAAACACATAAATAGGATTCTGATTTTTATTCCACACTCCCATTTCAGGGTAAGTCAACAATCTACTCACATTCTACTCCTACTCCAACAGCCCCCCAAGATTCTCACTCCTCAGGATTTACAATCCAATCCGAAAGTAACCATGTCCTAAGAAGATTGAGCGTCGTTAAGTCGCATGCATAGACTAACTTAATCAACAAACTATTATCAACATATTAAATCTACCTTATAAACAGATAATTTTACTATTATCTATTCGGCCGGCTGTCTGCCGGATGGATTTTCATGTGACGATTGTGCCCAAAGTGGGCGATAATTTAATTGCAAGATAACAGATTAAAATGTGGCTCCACTGAGTCATAAACAGAATATGTTAATATACCTTTCGTGATAGCATTCAACGAATGACGTGTGACAAATTAATATATTTCATTTGGAAAATTTGGCCTTCAATTTGTTGAATTTAAAAGAGAAATTTGGCCGAAACTTTTGGCCTTTCTGCCTGCGTCCAGAACAAAACTCAGAGTAAATAAATTGTTTTTGCGAGTTCCTGCTTCTGATTTGCCAATTGTTGGTTATTGGGACGTAAACTAATAGCAATAATATAGTCTTTTCTTTCAAAATATAAATTTAATTTGGAAAACGTGGCCAAAGTGTGGATGAATTTTAAAGAGAAACGGTGCCGCCTTTGATGATTCTGAAGAGAGAGAGGTGCCGCATTCCTTGAATTATGAAGCCAAAATTGTTGGATTCTTGCATTTAGAATGAAGTGTTGTAATCCTAATTTAAATTTTAAAATCCCTCTACGTTTTCCTGTATGATTTTTTACCTCGATTTATTTGAGATTTTTCCACACAATATTCATCATTCATATGTCCCATTTTATCTCCATTATTTTCATAAACTTTACTTTAGCTGAGTAGGTAAAGTTCAGTCCTATTTTATCTCGATTTCATCTTCAAAAACTTATTCATAAATGCATATATTAAAATAGTTATATAAATAATATTTAACTGAAATTTATGGGCAGAGCAAGTTGAGTTTAACAAATACGAAGCACATGCCACCACGTACACTACCGATAACCATAATAATGATGTTTAATGGATCTATTTGGGAATTGAAACGGACAATGGGTAGGTAATTTTGGAATCGAATTGGGGTACATTCAGAAGGAGGGATGAGCCCGACCACGCTTCCAAGTTCTAATTAGGGCAAATGTTTTTCTTCTTCTGGGAGCCGGTTGCACGAGTTTTTTTTTAATATTTATTCAAGTTCTTCGGAAGACCTTTTTTAAACTCATTGTGGTACTGTAAAATGGATGTTAATGTTATTTTATCTTATGTTTCAGATCTTCAAAATTATGATTACCCACTAAAAAATCTTTTTCTTGAACTACATATGAGATTTTTGACCCATATGTCGAGTAAGGACCACTAAAAATTATAAATTTTTAATTTGATCCGTCTGACTTCAAAATTATTTTGATTTAGATTGAAAATTTGGGTCTAGAAAAGACACTTGAAGAACCTGAATAAGACCTATTAGGAAAAATGATAAATAAATGCACTTCTGAAGATATATGTGGTTAACTAAAGTTGATGAGATAAACTGAAGGATTAAATATCACTCCTCTTATCATTTTTCTCATTTTCATATTTTTCATTACACGTTTATTTGAATAATAATAATTTGCTTCAACGCGACTAAGCCTTAATTTACTTGTTTTCGGTTGAAAATTTTGTTTCCTTTATTGATGACCAATCAATGTAATTCAATCAGATTTTAAGTTTTAACCACTGATTCATTCTTGTTTTTATTCGAAGAGTTCATGTAAACTTAATTTTGGATTTGAGGGGCCAAACTGCCAATTAATACCGCATGATTGGTCATATTATAATGCTAACTTGAGTAAACACACTAAAAAAGAATTTCTTTTTTACTATATTCAATAGATGTACTAGATGAGAAAGATAATAATTGTGTTTATAGCTTTATAATTTGATTCAAAGGGGGAAAATAAAAAAGCAATAAGGTCATGGTTTGTTATCATGGAGTCATAAATTATTTTATAAAATCTGATATGCAAAAATATTTTTGTTTGAACCAAAAATGAATTAAGCAGATCATTTGCTCTTTTAATCCAACTAATAGTGTTATGTCAGTACAATTTATACAAAATTATTTGTGCAACGAATTTATGACCTTAATATTATATTGCCTATCATTTTTATTAATTTGGGTTTTCATTTAACTAATATTGTTATACCACCTCACAAAAAGTTTGTGACTCTAATACTGTTACTTTACCCCCAAAATAATAATAATAATAATAATAAAATACTAAAATTTTACTCCTCGTGGTCTATAATTAATTGTCAAATTATCAGTTTCTTGATCCTTTAATCACTTTGTGACATAGTGCTGGTCATTGTGGTGCACACTATAATCTAGCTCATTATTTGGTGCTAGAATAATATTGCTTAGACGGGGCCGGACCATCGGTGAGGGATCCAGAAAAATAATTTATCGGATTAAATTACATAACAACAAAATATGAAAACTAAGGAGGATAAATTAAATAATAGTAAGTTTTATTTTTTCAATTAAAGTTTAGGTTTCTATAACTCTCAAGGTCAAAATTTAAATTTTATGGGTTGTTGTGAGTTTTACAGACTAATTAGTAACTCAGGTAATTCTCTTTAATTTTTTTTTTTTTGAAATTATATTTCTTCAGTGAGGGCTTGAGCCCCCACTTGTCATGAGGTGGATTTGCCTCTGGGACAATATATGTTCCATTATTTTTCTCAATAATTTCATGAATATATTTATTTAACCATTGTTTAATTGTTTAATTCATAGCAATGGTGAATCAACGATTTTTCAGCTGCAACAGCAAAGACATGTTTGAGACATGTTCCTCCGCAAAAAGTTTTCTGATGCACGAAACAACAAGAAAATGGGAACAACTTCTCGTGTGCTTTTTCAAAAATCACTTTTCCTTTTTTGACTTTTACAATTAGAGATTTGATTATGTTCCATATCCATTATCACATCTAGTAATAGTAATGAGGAGTGGAAAGAGATCAACATCCCACGCCATCTCCGTTACTCTGTTTATATCTTCCTATTTTTCCTGTTCTCTTCAAAATTATTTGAGCAGAGGGAATGGGGATCCTTAATAATAAAAGGGGATCTTCAAGGATAATTGAATTTCAAATAACTAATACTTTTATTTTTTGAAGTTAATTTAATCATATTAAAATAGAAGTACAAAATCATATTACCAATATAGAAACGCCAAAATAAACCAAAGCAATTAAAATCATTTTCATCAAACTAAGTCAAGATTGTCAAAATTGCAATAAAAATAAACATAAATATGAGAAATAGAGAGGGGATGGAGATTCACTAAATCCTTGTCCCCTCTTCAAATAAAATATTAACTACTAAATTATTTCTATCCCTTTATTGAATAAAAAGTTACATATAAAATTATATCCATTCCCTCTCTGAATAAGAAAAATTCATGAAATCCCTGCAATTTCTGCCGTCCCTCACATCAAAGAGTTTACTGGATTTGCTCCAAATTAATGACCCTTCAGGTGAAAAAGAACTTGCTACCTAGCTAGCTAGCCCACCACTTATTTATTCAAAAGAAAACTAAAAGATCTTCAGGACAAAAGTATGACATCGGGAAAAAGGAATGAGGACAATGCATTGAATCTTAATTTAATCAAATGGGATTTTACCTAACGTGCTAATTAAATTCCTTATAGATTCTTTTAATTTGGGATCCTTATTATAAAGTTCAACTTAATTCCTTTACTTACTAATTAAGAACTTCCCCCTTTTTTTAAAATGAAAGATTGAATTCATTTAAACCTTAAGATGCTATATATCAACAAAATAATGTACATTAGGATTAACTAAAGTAGGATATTGATAATGTTATTCTTGCGGCATTTAACTTACTTTACTTCTTTACATCAACTATATGCCGCTCCGGCATAATTTGTTTCATAGTTTCTTTAACTACACAAAGAAAAAAAAAGCATTTTTTATCATATAATTAATTAAAGTATGTTTTCATTGATCTCCAATGATTTTGAATTGTTAAAGCCATAGTGATTGGTGATGACGAAGCCCTCTCCATTTTTCTCATTCTGCTGTGTGTTCATTGGAGATGAATTTTTAGAATGCCATCTTGACCAAAAGAGATAGTTGATGAAATTGAGCAAGCTGAGGACTGCTAGCAACCAGTAGAAAAGATCAAGCCTGTCTTTGTTGAGATCATTTTCACTTAGCCAACCTCGATTTGAAGAGCTTGAAGTCACCTTGTTCACCAAAGAAACCAGCAATGAGCTTAAGTAGAATCCAAATGAATATGAGCAATAGGTCACTGCTGTTAAAAATGCTTGCATCCCTTTTAAGGATTGTTTGTAGAAGAATTCAATAAGGCCAACTGCCGTAAACATTTCCGATAATCCGAAAATCAAGAACTGAGGGGTGATCCAAAATATTGATAAGGTTTTGGCTGAATCCAATGCTGAGTCTCTTCTCTTTTTCTCCATCAGGGCGGCAGAAATCATTGAAAATGTTGCCAAAAAAAGGCCAAACCCTATGCGTTGCAAAGGAGATATACCGGATTCATGGCCTGTGTATTTTCTTGCGAAAGGTACGAAAAATTTGTCGTATAATGGAACTAGAATGACAAGCATAATGTAAGGGATAGATTGAAGGGAAGCTGGAGGGACATGGAAATTTTTGGTGAGCTTATTGTTCATGGCGCTTCCTTGCTGGACTGAAAACGTTTGAAGCTGAGCCAATATGGTGTTGAAAATAATGGTGCAAGCGAAAATCGGAACAACTGAAATCAGTACTTTAACTTGCTCAACTTGAGTGACAGTGCATAATTTCCATGGACTTTCTTTTGTATTAGTCCCATCTTCAACTTTGATGCAAGCTTTATCCAAGAACCTGAAAATTAATTTTGAAGCAATTGAGGTTTAAATGCGTTCTGTAAACAATTTTTTTAATAAAACAATATATATGGGGATGTGAAGGGTGTTAATTACACTTTCAAGATTAATTACCTGAATCTCTGTGTAAGAAATACATTTCCAGAGTCATTTGGCACCTTGTTTTGATTTAATCCATGAAGCATTTGTGGGTTAGATGGACAAATTTGCTTTCTCTTTAATATGGCTGCCACAAAAACCTGAAAACAAAAATTATAACATTAACCAAAAAAAATGTAATTATTCAGCAGATTGTGATCCATTGAGGATAAATTAATTATTCATTCTACGACAATATAATACACTGTATAGAACAACTTTTTTATGACAATGAGTCAGCAGACAGCTTTTCATTTCTTGTCTAGATAACCTTATGTTATTCAACAAGCACCCATTAATATGTTACCTTTTTAATTTTTGATTGCCATAAGCAAACAAATTTACACATAAGATTTGGTTTTTGGTAACATGCAATCAAGATCAAAAGAAACTAAATTGCATATTCATTGTATGCTAAGAAATAAAAGCGCTTGCTTATTACTTGAGCCACGGGGGTGAAAATGCTTCCTTGAGGCCGTTTGTTTCTGTAGTAAAGGGTGCCAGAAACCAAGCTGAACAAGCCCAATGCCATCGCAGCTGCGGAGACTCCGAAGCCAACGTCCATGCCGGAGTGAGTTTGTACCCAAACAAGAACGGTTAGGGCTACTAATTCACCTGTGGAGAAGGCAAAATATGCAGCATTGAAGTAAGACGAGAGCTTCTTGGACTGCTTAGGGTTGCTTTGATCAAACTGGTCAGCCCCATGAGCTATCATGTTGGGTTTAACACACCCACTGCCTATTGCCACCAAATACAATGCCAAGAAAAATATTAAGGCCTTAAATCCCTTTGCTTCTTCACAGTTTCCTGAATCTGTTACCATGTTGCATTTAGGTGGCTTTAGTTGAGGAAGGTGAGCTTGAACTGAAAGTAATATGAAACCCTGAAAAATATTTGCATTACAACAAAAACCATCATCAATTTTCATTATCCAGTAATATTATGTGTTTGTGTATATGTAACATAAATGTACTAATCATGTGCAGATAATGTAGTAGCTTTGATGTATTCTTAAATCCGCTGTATGTATTCTTAAATCCGCTGTCTGTACGTATATGCATGGAATCATGTTGTATATATAAAAACACCCACGTGCTTTGATTCCGATGGCTAGTTGTACTTGTACAGACATCCTATATGCAGAAGATATATATATGTATAGAGGAAAATGAAAGGGTTGAATTTGAAAGAGGAAAAAACTTACAGAAAGTTCAACAAAGCCAAAGATGAGCATGGTCCAGAAGCTACCAAGAAAAGAATCAGAAAGATAGCCACCAAGGAGGGCCAAGAGAAAGACAGTTCCAATAAAATTTGTCACAATGTTTGCGGAACTTGACAAAGAGAAGTGCATTTCATTTATCACATATGTTATAAGGTTGTTCCCAACTGCTGCGATTGCCATAATCTCAAATGCTTGTAAACCTGACAATATTATTACACAGTTCACAATCAAAAACCTTATCATAATTTGTTAAGAAAATACTGGGCAGTCACAATAATTAGAGAGAGAGAGAGAGTTTAAACCGATAATATATATAATTTTTCTTTCTCAAAATTTATTACACCCACTAATATGAAAAATAACTTTACAAAAAAAAAATAAAAGAAAAACCATCTTAGAAAATTTCTCAAGAAATTACTTTCAATCCTCTAGCAACCACCAGAAACCGTATATATACATGATGCACAATATGTAAATAAATAAATACGCATGTTAATCTATTACGTAAGCCGGCAGATAAATAGATAAATAGATGGAGAGATCAATATATACGTCTACACATATGTATATAAAGAGATACCGAGAACGAATACGGCAGCTTTCATTCCTCCATGCTTGTTAGGGTTTGAGGGTCTGCCTCTCCAATCAACAGAGCTCTCTTCAGCGTCCATGCCTTTGTTGTTGTTTTGCCTTCTGGCTTCCATTTCCATTTTGTTTTTCTCTCTCTCACACAGAAACTCACAGTTTCTGTTTTCTCACACTCTAAGCTTGAGAGAAAGAAAGCAAATAAAAACTTTGCAAGTATTTTAGAAATTGTTGTCTTACTCTATGCTGAAATTGAGGCAAATGGGTTGCTCTAAATTTATAATCTCCAAGTTGCCACAAGTTCCTTACAAGATTCTTCGCAAAATCAAAAATCAATGAGAATTTCAGGCCCCACATGCACTCTCACCACGTGGATAACACTTGTTCCAGAGACACAGAGTAGACGATTTTGCTAATTTTTTAATCTTTTTTTTTTCAGTTTTTCAGCTGTTATTTTTCAAAGGGTATTTTCAACTCATTGAATGCCGAGTCAATGATTTGTATTTTGTGTTGGATAGAGTTGACACGCGCATAAGGTTTGCTTCTCGGCCTCTCTTTGATTGGGGGTCCATGCCATATGCCTCTATGTGTCGTTTAATGTAATATTCTCTCCTTTTTTTTTTTTAATTCATTTAAGATTATATCAAATCATTTTCAATTAATTTTAGACATGATTGATTTAGTTTATCTTAAAAATCTTAATGTAATAATCAAATTTATTATCGACTACAGATTCCCTAAGAAACTAAACAAATTCAATTAAAAAATTAGTGATTGATTAAAAAAAAAGAAAAAAATAATATCATACAAATAATGTCAATTACTAAATGCATATATTTTTTCTTCTTAATTTTATAATTGGCTTACTTCTCTTTCATTGGATCATATAATTTCAGGTAAGTCCCAACAGACTTATTTTTATATGAGTGGTCCAAATCATTTTTCTAACATCTACCTCCTTTTAAATAAGATTTAAAAAATATATTTAGCTTTACCTATTCCATTTAAACAAAAAAGAAAAAATCAAATAGAAGGATTCAAAATGCGTACTACTGTATACATAACACATAAAAAAATAAATAAATAAATATCAATATTAAAATAAATTAAATTAATTAATTATCTAAAATCTTCTATTAAGGTCTATCGTATGCCGACCATTAATATTCAAAACATTTAAACTAAAGAACGAAGAGTTAGGTGTAACTTTCACTTTATACTTGGTGAAAAAAAAAAGATAATAATTTGTTTAATTAATTTAATAAAAATAATAAAGAATATATAATTTAAACATATAAATATATAATGGAAGCTGCTGTGTATGATTTACTGATGCGGGGGAATTCAAAGACAAAGAAACCAAGTCAAAAGGTTGTCGGCCTTTAACAACAAAAAGTTTTGAAACACTATAATACTCTTTTTTTTTTTGGTCCATAAGGGTTTTATTTATTTTTATTTTAATCACCAAAGAAATAATAATTTGAAGAGTTTTAAGTTTTAAATATGATATTGTATAAATTTTGTAATCGGACCAAGTCTCTTTTCCAAGGCCAGTACCATGACTTTCCTCGTAAAAGTGAAGCATCATATCTACTTATATGTTTGGTCATTGCTATTAGAGCATCGTCAAAGCAAAACATACAAAAGCATTCCAATAAGAAATGGAAATAAAGTGATAAAACTTAAGATAAAAGGATTAAGGTATAAATTTATTATAAATTATGAAAGAGAAATAAAAGAAAATATATTCTACTTACTTCACAAGATTCTCTCTCTATATATATATATATATATATACGATAAATTGATCTAACGAACACTAGTGTCCACCGAATGGTGAATATTTAGATACATGACAAAATTCTGTAACTTCCTACAAATAAAATTAAAGCTGTAGATTAATCAAACTCTACTTGATAGTGTTGCTCACCCATAAGTACGTTACTTGAGATCAATAGTATATATTATATTCCAAACTTTTTCTAATTATAAGATTAATTCTTGCTTCGATTATTATTTTCAGCAACGTGGCAGAAACTTATTGGTTTGTCGGCAACAAAAGGTGATCAATATTTTCAAGTGCATGCCAACCTAAACATATATAGATGCTGTATTATTGTATGGTATGCTTTTATTTTCAAGTACAATGAAAGAAGCTAAAGTGTTGGAGGACATTGCGGGAGACAAAGTGGAGACAAATGAATTATAATCCTATGTGGATCCCATTTTCATCATACAGCGGGCCCTTGATCAATCCTATGATCACCCACTTTGAGATTGCCACGTGTCCTCAATTCAGTCATCCTTTCTTTGCATGATAATGATATTGACACTAGTCAAACCTTGCATGAATACTGAAAACAATTTGGGAAAAGAGGCACTTCCTCTCCCGTCAACTCAACTCGAGAGGATTCTTGCATTGCCTACAATTTTGACTCAATTTAAGTTAATTAATAATTTATGCATTAGCTTGGTTTCTTTAATTTTCCAAAACATTTAAAGATAACATAATTAATCTCTATATTTTGACTTTTTGCGATACGAAGGATAAGTGAAAAATCTACTTAGATTTTGAAGATCAAGTTAGAAAATGATCCGCTTGATAAGTATTTGATTATGCGGCAGTAATCCTTAACAGCAGGGAAGCAAGTAGGCTCAAACCCACCTCCAACCAAAAACAAAATTACGGGAAAAAATAAAATAAAGGTCTCAATTGAAATTTTGAGCAAGTGAAACGATTTATATATATTATGCCCCCTTTTAGTGGATTTCCTGTTATAAATATTATACATATCACCTTCAATCCGCAAAATAAGTCAAAATGAACTTAGACACAAACCCACAAATGAAAAATCAACATTTTGGAGCAATGAGTTAATCAAAACCAAGCACCGAACCATTTTCAAAACTCTTTTACTATTTTATTGAAATAAGTCAAAAAGCTATCGATAGGTTGGTGGTTGAGCACACCATACATAGAACCTCAAGCCCTCTTTCTTCTTTTATGCCTTCTTTTCACTTCCTTTCTTTTCTTTTCTGTTCACATACCATGTCCATGCCCACATTCACAACTCCACAGTATATTTAAAAAAATAAAATAAAAAAAAGGAGGGCCTTTGGTATTATTTAATTTATCTTTTATCATTCATAAAAAGATAAAAGTCTAACCAATCAATTTAATTAATTAATTAACAAGTAAAAGTGCACTTTGAGTTTGGAAAATTGAAACATTAACTGTCCTAATGGAGTAGCCATGTTCATCTTGAATTTTGTAGGCTTTGACACTGTTTTGTAAAGTCTTTTAATTCTGTTTGGTTTGCCGACAAATCAAAGATTTGATGAGGCATGCAATTGCCACTTTGTCCGGATTTTCTCATACCCACTAAATTTTACTTAACAATAGTGGCCATCTTCTTGATTGTTCTTTGACATATTTCGGTCAAAGACGGTGTTATTGTTTTAGCCCTTTTGGCTCCTCGTGGAAATATTTTTATTTCCCAAAACAATCCATAAAATTGTGTTAATTCGCTGCATTTCTTCAAGATATGTAAGATATATGATGATAAAATATCTCAAGTGACAAAAAAAAAAAAAATACTCTTATATTTTGGTGCTTTTTATCCTGCAAGAAATTTAAATGCTATTGAGTTTTTTTTTTTTCACTCTAAAAAATATAGCAAGAAAATACTTTTGGTTTGCAAATACTAACAACTTATAATTATATACTATTATACATGTTGGGGTGGGGGGTGTTTAGCACCCCTCATTACATACGTAATGCAACACCATGTTTAGTGCTGCAAGTGGCTGATTACCGCATTAGCTTGCTTCTTTTTTTTAAAAAAAATATTATTTTATAATAATAATAAATAAATAAATTAAAAATAACTTTTAATATTATATTATATTATATTAATTTTTATTTTTACGTTATAATTATTAATGTAAATTAGTAAATTTAAATAATCATATTTAATTTATATTATATTTATTTTTCATTATAATTTATTAATAAATTTATAATTTAATATAACTAATAATAAATATTTAAATACAACAAAATTTGAATATTATTAATTTATATAAAATATTATTACATATACTACAGAACTCTTATTTGGATTATTTAGTACAATTCATTTTGTTAGTGAATATGTTGTAACAATTGTATCACTTCATTATTTTGTGATTATCTTGTGGTATGCATACACTTTTGTTTTATCATCCTAAGATGACTTTTGAACTAATCTTCTAGGTTTTAACTATTTATTTATGTTGTTATATTATTTATAGATTATTTGATTAAATTATTTGCTTCGATCTTTATTTCACAAATTATATATCTAGAAAATCCTTAAAAATAAATGTTATGCTTCCGAAAATTTAAGGCTAGCTACAAGCTTCTATCTTTATGAAGAAATTATGATATTTTTTAACATTTACAATAAAAAAGTTGTTAAATTCTAAAATTTAAGGCTTCTATATTTACTATTTTTCTAAGTACTAATAAATATTCTTTTCAAAATATATAATCTAAATTAATCACAAAAACAATAATGTAGTACAGTGCAGTACTAAATATAGTAAATTAAAAATTAATACAGTACATTATATCACCAAGCATTGTATGGTATTATTATAATACAGTGCTAATACAATACAACGTAATACAATACACCTATATTAAAATAATACAATACAACATATTATAATACAATATACCAAACGCATCCTTAACCTCTTGCATTCAAGGTTAAACTTCTAAATAAAGTTCTTTAACTAACATGATAGTTAGAGCTGCAGGTTTGTCCTTATAGTCTGCGTTCAAATCACCTTATCATGCACACATTAATTTATAATTCACGCAAAACGAATTAATGGTCCGAGTTTTATTGATATTTAGATCTGTCTGTGTCTTAGTTATATTTAGATCCACGTGATAAGTCTAATCATTTTGCACATGTTCTATTAGTACATTTTTTTCTTTCAAGTATTATCCGATGCCACCGAAATCTCCTCTCAACCAAAGTGATTGCACGATTCAAAATTCAAGCATCTTGTTGCAACACTAGATTTTACTAGTCAAAGCAACTAGCACCTTCTCTTTCTATACATGCATGGGCCGGAATTATTAATAGTTGAATGATAAATCACTTCTTTTCTTATGTAACCACTCTAGTGTGTATAATCATACACAATGAAGGAATAATTTTCATATAATCATAAAAAATTGTAGTCCTTATTCGAGTAAGTAATAAAGAAGAATAAATTTTGCAATATAATAAGTTATAATTTTTATATATCCTGACTTAAGAATCTTGCCTCTATATAGTAATAATTATTTGTATATTGTAAAAATTAATGTTATGTTATTATTAAGGTTTTCTAATGGAATACAATATTTTTCTAAAGTTGTTTGGAACAATGATATACTCTTTAGACTTTTAAAATTACTTTATATATTCCCAACACTATATAGATTCTTACTTTAACAACGTGAGGATGCCAGTAAAATACTAAAAAAAAATATTTTAATGCATTAAAGACTGCGTTTTTTTGTCTATTAATATATTAAAATTTATGTTTCTTTTGTCAATTAGTGGCATCCTCATTTTAACAAAATGACGATGCCCCCACTAGAGAATTATTATAAATTTGTCCACTAATACTTTTAAAATAACATTATCTCTATAAATTGATAAAACATGCTCTATTTTATCAACGTAGAGCATATTTTACCTCGATATAAATTGCACTAAAAATAATTAAGTCAAAATAATAATAAATTTTTTTAACTACACCTCTATTATGTTATAACATTTTCATAATAATAAAATCAATCTGGTCCTAACATTACGATCATAGGAAGATTTTACTGCATATAAATTAAAATTTTCTTTTAAACATTCAAAAATAATTGCGATTGTCTTATTACCAAATAGTCAGATTACAGCATGATACATAGATCTCATATGAAGTCGAAAGAAAAGCTTCAGTGCATGATTAAATATCACTGAAGCACTGGGCATTGTTGACTTTATTGCATAATGCAATAAAGAATGTCAAAGCCTTTGACAATGGGCTTTGCCGTAGCCTTTTACACGCTGAGTGGAAACTTTATTTGCCCCAAATCCAGTGGTAATCCGACGTTGATGAGATCTCAAGTAATCATAATTTTCACCAACAACACCTTTTCAAATTCTCAAGAAAATATTTCGTTTACGGGTAATAATTTTCTTTTGGAAGCATATATATATTATGGTATTTTTACAAATATTTCCTAGATAGAAAATTCACGCAGTGTTAATGAAAAAATAATTCGCTTATGCAATTCTAAAATTTAAGTGCACTAGTGGTTATGTTTTAAGATTTTTAATTTCTTTTTAACTAAATATTAAGCGGACTACCAATAATTTTCGTATTAGAAACATTTCTTGTTAAATTTTGATTCTTGTTAAATTTTGACTATCAAAACTACTATCATGCTATTGATTAATTCTTTTCCTCTTCAAAGGAAAGAAGTAATCATTAATCTTTCATCTCAATTCATGGTTATATTTCGCCATCCATAGTTGTGAAATTTTTGTACTTTGGCTTCCGTAGCCACAGAATATGGTTTTTGAGAGAAACCCATACAAATTTTTTGATGGGTAAAGCTCAAAAAGAGTATCAATCATGATCTTATATTAGATACGCACAAATCTATAAAAGAAACAATAATCTTTCTTGATGTGGACCCATAGATTGAAGCTCTTATATCAACTATATGTATTTAGATTCCAAGTGAGGAAAAAAACTAAAGGTGCTCAAACATCTATGGACCAAAACTAGCTCTTATAGTCACTCTCACAAAGAAAGATGTGGTACCAAAATGGTTGAGATATGGTACCAATTTGACTGGCGAGTCATTGCTATGTGAAAATAAAAGCGTGAAAGTCTTTTTATAGTTGTCTCTCACTTAGTTTGGCTATTAACATTACCTTTTCGTTAAGAAAAAAAAAAAAAAAGGTAGCAACTTCATGTTCATTGCATCTTCTAGTGTTCTCAATTATGGTGTCAGAGAAACTGAATCTCTATAATGAAAAAGAAAAGGAAAAGTTTATAATGGCACAAGTCACTCGATAGATAGGGATTTGCTTAAAGCACCTTTCACCAAAAATGCTTTCGAGTATTTGATCACTTAGGCTTCGGAAGGCAAAAGAAAATTAAAAAATAAAATAAAATAAAATGTTCTTCAAATTTAATGAAAATTTTTGTTCAATTTAAATTTTTATTTTAATATTGGAAAGTTGTGAGTATCAACATGTAGGTTCCAGATCAGAGTGACAGTCTCCTGAGAAATGCTCCGGTTTATCGTATTCTTCGAAAGAAGTTTTTATGGGATCCTTATGTAAAGATTTTTATATATTTCAGACTTTTAGTCGAAAGCTAAAATAATTTTAAAAACTATTTTCATATCTATTCATTTTTTATGAGATATAAAAAGAAACTCACACAATATAGGATTGAAATTATGTTATTGTATGTACTAAAAATAAGATCTTTAAAGAAAACAACATTGAAAGAGAAAGATTACACATAAAAGTAAAATATATTTTTACACATAAAAGTAAAGTATATTTTAATAACGTTGTTCTGTTTGGTACGGCACTCTCTATCCTCTCATAAAAACTTTTTAATTATTAAATTTTTTGGTTTCTAACACCTCAGATTTTAGGATAATATACATAATATTGGGTAATATAAATAAAGACTTACAAAGTTTTTTTAACGCATAGAAGGGATAGGCGCATTCACAATGTTGTATCGTATTCATCATTTCTCATACAAGTAATGGCAAATGACTCCATTGATAAGGAATTCAGATGTCTTCCAACGCACGGTCTTATTAGATGGCTCAGTACTTGCCACGTATGCCTTCTTATGAACACAGAAAGTTGGAAAATTAGGTGTGTTTCAACAAATGATGCTTACAATCACACTTTTGATCCGCATTAAGATTTAAGAACGCCTCAAATTAATGCCAACGATGATCACATGAAAGTTTTTACTCCCGTAATAATGAACCAATCACTCACATTAACACTTCTTTCAAATGTCACTCAATTGAAAGTAAAAATTGGCACCAAAGTGATACAATGGCTTAGCTTTTGTAACCCTTGGTACCGGCATCTTTTTTTTTTTTTTCCTCTTTCAAGAAGTTCCATGTTGCAAGATTGATAAGCACTTCAAGAAAGAACAAAACTAATTAAGAGAATCATATTGATACTTAAAATAAACCTCAAGTGCTTTAAGTAGACTCTTTATAGCAGTATCATGAAGAATTGATTATAAAATAAAATATAACTAGTAATTTTGTCGAGTGATTTACAAGTAACTTTATTTCGTTGGTCACCCGAATTTAAGTTTTAGGGAGTTAAGAGTTAAAAATTAATTGGACTTGACTAACCCTTTTACATTTTTAATACATATAAAAATTAGAAACAAAATGTGTAATTAATACAACATAACTCCAAATAGGCTCGACTATCAGCCACATAATTTTCTCCCAAAAAATACGAGGGTGAGGAAATAAAAAACCATGATGTGTTTGGGCCCAAAACACAATAAATCTTGGGTCCGACACTGAAAAATTGGACCCACAAACCTCCAACTAAGACCCAATATGATTTATCTAATTAGGCCTCAATCTAGAGGCCCATCTCAAAAAGGCACTACGAATAAAAAATGTTAGCTTTCCGTCGCAAAGGGTTTCGAGTTTCAACTTTGAGATACATCTCGCTTGAATTCTCTTCAATTTTGTGTTTGTTCTTGCTTTCTCTCTGTCTTGCTGCAACTCCGTCTTCTCTAATTTTCGATTCACGAAGTTAATCGAATTAATAAAAATGCAAGGAGGAGAAGAGCTGGGCATTGAAGAGCTCTTTTCAAATCTTTCTACTTATAAAGAGCAGCTTCAACAGGTACAATATTACTTCTTTTAGTTTTAGTTTCGTGTGTGAATTGAATTTTTAATTTTGATTATGTTTTTTAACTTAATTTTGTAAATTCTGTAATGGGTATATAAGAATTTGTGGATTGGATTACGTTTCTCGAGTTCTATAGAAATGGAACTGAATTAGGGTTTCTAATGATGATTATGGGGTTTATGATTTCATTAGTGTTTTCTATTTGTTGAATTGTTTATAAATGAATAATTAGGTGGTTAAGTATGCTCTGTGTGCAATTCTTAAGTAATTTGATGGTGAATTATCCATTAAATAAATGGTCAATTGCATGCTTAGAATGCTTATTGTATTCTAGTTGGTTTAATTATTTGGGCTACTGTATTTGTTACGGTCGTAAGTTAAAAGTCCGCATTCTGGAATAGTGTGATTCTTATGATGTATCATTCTCTTTTGCCTAAGTCACAAGCCAAATACATGTGTGCATGCGTGCATGCGTGCATTTAACGTTACTTTTTATTGTCTACATATTTTTCTTGGTAATAACTTCGCTCTCATGATGTGGAATTAGGTCAGACAGCTGTTGGTTCATGATCCTGGAAACTCTGAATATGCTGTCATGGAAAAGGAGCTGTGTGAGGTGACTCTTATGATTGTTTGTTTTTACATTGTTCTCTCTTGTAAAATTACCTTTTTCGAATTATTTGCCTTCTGACATATTATGAGTATGTGGGATTCTCGCCCCCATGAATCTGCTGCTTATGCTCATTGTTAGGTTACTGCATTTGGGAATAGGTGGTAACCATGTAGCAGTAAAAATTCATGAAATCATTTTAGATGTCTAGGTTATCTGTGTAGATCTTTCTATCATCTCTCTTCCATCTCTCTTTTGAAGGATCGACATGTTGCTCAAAGAAGCAACAATTTAACTGCTAATGGCTTTCGTGGAGGTTTATTTTCATTTAAGTGTTGAAAAGGTGAGGATGGTTTTTATGTTGAATCAAATAAAGTTCTTATTCTCGGGAAATGGGGAGTTCAGGCAGAATGAAAAAAGAATTGTTGGAGCTATATGTGAGTTTAGAGTCTCAACAAGATGCACATCATGCCTATCTTGGTTCCTTTGCAGGTGGTGCTATGTGTGGTGATGACCAGCCTGCTTCTCTCTCTCCTGATTTCAGATGTCACAATGAGATTCTAAGTTCGAATTTTGACAATGATTTGCTCTTTACAATGCTACTTTTGTGTCTTTTTCTTGTATGGTATCTGTGCTAAAAGATTTTAGAATGCAGGTCATTGCTTTGACAGAGGAACTCCTTGCAACTGCAAAGCAAAATGCTATTTCTGTATCTGAAACTGGGACAAGTGCCAGTCAATCTCCTAATTTACTCCAGTCTAAGGAGAATAAAACAGTAAGTTAACATCCTTTACAGTAAGTTAACATCCTTTGGATGTCATATTGTTTTGTTCTTCAGGAATATGCTTTATACTTTCATGGAGGCAAAATTCACGTTGACTGGTTTGGTAAATTATTTATTTATGAATTTTACCACATGTATACCTTAATGGCTTAACTCTACCTGCGTTAAGTTATATAGGCATATATTTTTGTTTTTCAATTACCTGGCTTTTATATATATTTGGCTTCTTGTGCATCATGATGTTGCTATGACAGCAACATTTGTTCGGTTATGAGGGTTTCAGTATCTGAATTTTTAACGCTATTGCCAATGCTACAGCTGAAAAAAATTCTGTAGAACACTTTATTTATCTTTATGATAAACACGAATGCATTTCAGCTACATATTGTGCGAATGATATCCTTTTTTACATGTAGGAATCAGGAAGCATCTCTGATAATCAAGAGAAGTTTGCAGTGGGCACTAAAGTTCAAGCTGTCTATAGTGAAGATGGGGAATGGTTTGTATAAAATGCTGAACTAATCTTACTCATGTTTTTTGATTCTTTATTTTCATTTGCTTTACCTTCTTTTCCCTTTTTTTTGATTAGTTGAATGTCCAGGTATGATGCCACTATTGACGCAATCACGCCAAATGGATACTATGTTACTTATGACGGTTGGGGAAATAAGGAAGAGGTAATTTTCTTTTTATTTTGGTTAGGTTATTGAATAAAAAGGAAGGCGGTGTCATTACATTTTATTGGCTGCAAATTCCAGGTGGACCCTGCCAATGTAAGGCCAGTCAATCTATTGGTGGAAGCTGAGAAGGTAGCTGAAGCTACTAAACTAGCTATCAAACGGAAGATTGAACAGGCTGCTGCATCTGACTTTCAGTCTAAAAGCTTACCAGCAAAGCTTCATATAAATCCCGATGATCCGGAGGATGTGGTAAGTGGCTTTCAGCAAAGCTTTATTATATATGTTTTCTGTCAACTTCCTGCTTTCTTATTCTTTAACATGCTCCCTAAATTATTAGATAAAATGGAGCTCATTGCTTTTGCCGCACCTTATGGTTGATGAAATCCCTCTTCTCACTTGGATAGATTTAACTGATGATTTTCAATCTATGGGATAGATTTAACTGATGATTTTCAATCTATGATTTCTTGTCCTTGAAGATGCTTTCTAACAATCATATATCCGCAGAAAGCAGCCAAGCGTAAGAAGATACATGCTTTTAAGTCGAAGATGCGATTCGAGCAACTTGAAGTAACCCAAAATAAACGTCAAAATGCATGGCAGCAGTTCCAGACAACGAAAGGCAAGACTAAGAAGGTATGATGGTGGATGATTTTGTGTTTTCTTACTTTTCAACTTATACTTACTGGTATTTCTCCTTCAATATACACTCCCAGGTTGGTTTCTTCTCTGGGCGCAAACGAGAGAGCATCTTCAAGTCTCCAGATGATCCTTATGGTAAGGTTGGTGTAACGGGAAGCGGAAAGGGCTTGACAGAGTTTCAGAAGAGGGAAAAGCACTTGCATCTAAAGGGAGGAGGAATTGCCGATATCGATGATTAGACTCTCAAGTTCCCTTTTAATCTTTCGTGTTTTTTGTATACTTGCCAGGGATTTACCCTATTTACATAAAGCAAATGAGTTCCCTGTGCTAGGATTTATAACTCAAGTGAATGTTCAGATCTGACACTATTCGTTTACCTTTTACAGAGGATTTAATTTCGTAGTATTTTTTCTATGATCAACTTGAACTTGTTTTTGGTCAGTTAGTCATTATAACGAAATACAGAGTACCAGCTAAATATTCAACATTGCATTCAAGGGTGGAGAAAATCAAAAGATATTATATTCTACCGTCCATCCGCAATATCATTTTAATATATGGAAGACAGGAATGGTATACCTGCTAAATATTTGCATGGCAAGATCAAACGATGGATTATAGAATACAATTCATTGATGCTAATCAAAGTCTCTTACGTTAAAAGGGTTTGAAACTTTTTATAGTTTTGTCGTTGGGCAAGTTTAAACCATTTCAACAGACCGACTTCTTCAAAATGAAAATGAGAGCCAAGATGCAATAGAAACATAATTCACCACCACATTAACACGAGTAATGATACAGTCATAAATTTTTGTACAAATTTAATTTATCTAAACTGATTTAGCATTAATTTATTGGTTGAAAGAAAATATAAAATAATAAAAATAAATTATATAGACCAAAAAATATTTAATTCAACCAATTAAATCATGCCACATTAGTTTGATAATACAGTCACAAACTTTTGTATAAACTAAGTTTATACAAACTAATTTGGCATTAATTCATTGGTTGAAAGAAAATATAAAATAATAAAAACAAATCATGTAAACCAAAAGATATTTAATCCAACCAATTAAATCATGCCACATCAATTTGCATAAAATAAATTTATACAAGAGTTATATGACTATATTATTACTCTTAACACATTGAATTGATATTATCTTCCAACCACATGTCACCATTTGTGCCATAACTGTAGACCCACTAATTGAACTTAATTTTACAATGATTGGTCTCACCCATAGCAACTTATAATTGGACTGTCCTGCCACATCAACATGATGATATGATTAATTTCCTGAGAGAGAACCAAATTAGATTCCATCACCTTATATAAGTTAAGCCAATGCAAGCTAATTGGGTATCATCTGCCTCAACTGCCGAAGAACATCTGTTTTTCTATTAATGCAAAAAAGCATGGTAAAAACTAGGTTAAAATATCACAATGAAAAATGAGATCATGAAACGAAGAGGGCAACGGACTTGACCCTATACAATTAACAAATCAGCATGAGGTTCTTTTAAAGTTGCTGCTGCTGCTTCAAGCAAAATTTTTAACATTATCAAATGCCCTTTGTACGTGTACATCAATCAAACAGCAACTTTCCCACTCGAGATTTCTCCCTAGTCATTCTCTGCAGGCCCCACAACAGGCAATATCCTCTTCATTCCTTGTCGGGGGAGTTTGATATGTTATGGTTCAATTGCAAGGTCAAATCGACTCACTCATTCCGGATGGTATAAAACTTCTCCCATAGCATTGGTGATTTCGAAATTTCACTCATAAGGCTCTTGAATTTCATGCTGCAATCTCCTCCACTGCAAAACAAGTCACACAAGAAGCTTCATTGTAAGTAAACTGTTGATCACTCCAGTAAACTCATCAACGAGCAATGAACGCGAGGAAGCTAAATGATAACAGAAACATGTGGCTTTATTCACAAAGCATAAAACCATGCCTTATTTGATTCAAGGACGCAATTGCTCGTAGTGCACTGCGAATCATGTCTTCATTACGATCCACTTCTTGCTTGACAGCATCTTGCTTTGGCTTAAAATTGATAGTCTTTTGGAGAGGATCCACCAATGAGTCCAACACTGAAAGTAATAATAGTATACATGAGATTAAGAAAATCTGCGGCACATTCAAGTCTCAGAAACTTTAAATCAAATTCAGTCTCAAGTTTAATCAGTTACATTACTAACCTGCTAATACAGCAGATGGACATTTATCTGCTAACTTTGAGAGGATAAGATGACAAGGCATTTTAACATCGTAATGATCTGTAAGAGTAACAGCAAAAGTCGCATTAGCCAAAAGCTAACAGCCAAAGCATGTAGTGGAAAGTGGAAATCAATTAAAGACTGATGTTATTCAAAATGTTACAAAATTAGAAGTTAGAAGCAAAATGGAATAGCCTTCCAAACTCAAATGGTAACTTACATGCGATAAACAGACTTCTAACAAACATCTCAATGGAAATCTTAGGTTAAATCTCAATGGAAATCTTAGGTTAAATCTAACTACGAAAAGAAAAAATATATTTGTAATACGCACGAAAACCCAGCAATCTGAACGTCTACAACACCCCCCCACCACACAACAAAAACAGAAAAAAAAAAAAAAAAAAGGATGCCCAAATGAAGGGTCAATTTTTAAAATATCATGTTAGCCATCTTACCCTCGAGGCCAGATTTGAGGTAAGGAACAATGAAAGATGAAGGGTTCACTTGATCAAGACAACTATCCAACAATGTGTCGACACATTCAAATGCGGCCTTCCTCAATTCAAGTCCGTCATCCACGGTGTGCTTGAAAGGGCCAAGATCAACTGTTCTTATCAGTTCTTTCTGCAACAATCCAAGGTTATAGAATAAGAAATTGAGAATAATAGGGATCCCAGAATTAATTCAGACCAAGAAATCAAATAAGTTCTTTGGACGATCACAAAGTCATTAGCAAATTTTATTAATGACAATTCCAACTCCCAACCACTCATCAAGTTGCTATATTGCTATATAAGAGACAAGTTCAAGAGGATCCATACTAACTGTACAATCTTCAATTTAATTCTTAAAGTTACCTTAACAATGGTTTGATCATAAAGAAGTGGCAGCAGTTCTGGAAGAAGACCCTTGATCAAATTAGGCTTATTGTGAGCAAATGTACTCAAAGCCAACACAGCTGCACGCCTTACGTGCTGCACATCCACATCAAATAAGAAACCATAAGGTTTCATACCTCGATTAATAGCCAATCAACAATTCCATATAAGTTCACTAGCATATCAAAAAGATAAGCGTTACCCTGTCTTGATCTTTGATAAGCATAAGGAATGATGAGATTTCAGGGAATATAATCTCATCTATCTTCTCAGGCCGCTCAACTATAGAATATTTTACTGCTATAACAACTGTCGCTCTAGTAAATGCAGCTGAACTGGTTGTTCGCACCTGCAGGACAGTAACAAAACAGAGCAAAGGAATATGTTCCATAAGGTGAAAATGTTACAGTAATATTGAGTAAAACAGCCACTTTTTTTTTTTATGGTCAGGTACCTTGAGTGCAGGTACTAGTTTTGCTGGTTCAATAAGTGCAATTTTACCCAAGCACTCAGCCACTACATTGCGGACACCCTCTTCCTCACTTTCGCAATGATTAAATAGCAGATTAAGTATCTTCTCAACACTAGAATCCTGGAACTCTGCTTTATCTACAGATTGCCTTACTATAACCTGCAAAAGAAAAATTTAGAAATTAAAACATAGATGTTGTTTTCAAAACACCATCCACTTCAGATATAGACTCCTAGCTTATAGTTACCTCCTTCAGAGAATGAAGCAAGAGATATTGTTTCTTCTGGTGGTTATCGATCTGATCCAAGATAAACGGTAAAAACTTGGATAAATTACCAACAGCTATGTTCCCAAGGGCATAAGAAGCGGCAGATTTTATCTCTTCGAAAGGAGATTGGAAAGACTCGATAATAACATTTTCTATATGCTCATGCGAGCTTAGATCTTTCCTTCTCCCAATCTCCCCCAGACATAGCAAGGCAAGGTGCTGCTTGGCCTAAAAGGCAACATTAAATGCAGTTATAGAGCAGAGTACAGGAAATCAAAAAAATAATCCAAAAATAAGAGAATCATATTGTATGGGTATGTTTGTTGTATATGCTCCTAAAATAGCAAATGCATCATTAATATTAAAAGCAAAGTTTGCAAAAGCATTAATAATTCAATCTGTTATAATACACCAGTCTTAATTTTACAGCAAATTCTATTCTCTTCAGCATTAATTTTTAGTGTTAAATCCATCCATACCGGGGTTATGTATACCAAACAGACAAAGGATACAAACCAACGGTAAAAGGACCACAACCTAATTCTAAGTAACTACAAAATAAGCAAAAACCATGCCCCATCATCATCTTCCTTGGGGTCTCTGTCAGCTCAAATAGAACATCAATAAATCATAAAACTCTGCAATGGGAAATAGACTTACAGAATTAGTGCTGCTGTCATCTTTAAGGATGTCAGTAAGCATCTTCACAGTGGATGAGCATTTCTGATCACCAGCAGCCAGGCAGAGAACAGCTACGCACTGGGCTATTGAGTACATAGCCTGTTTTGCAACACCACCCGACTGTGGAGATGGTTTAGCACTTGAAAGAAGAGAGTCCAGCAGAGTGTCAAAACTCGTATTTGCAGAATAAACTAAAGCAGCAAAAAAGCTCTGTAAAGCCTACAATATCAACCAAACAAAGATTAGAAACATTGAATCATTCGAGACAACAAAGATAAATCTCCAGGAATATGCAAAGTACCACAAGTGCTTGACCCTGCAGCAATGAGCTTTTGATTAAAGCTAGAGCCTGAGGAAGAACTTTATTCCTAACAGCTAAACCAACATTAGGGCTTGACCTCTTATCAGCCATTAAGGTACAGCAAAGTTCCAAGGCAAGAGCAGTCATATGCAAGTCCGAGTCACTGATATACAGGCAAACCAAGAGAACTCTGACTGAGAAACAATAAAAAAGCACTTGTCCATTTCAAATATTTGGAAGATCCCAAAAGAAGAGGAGAAACCTTATCAGTGTTGAAAGTTCCACGATGATAACTTCATATGCAGATGCACCAATTTTATCACCATAAGCTACAACTAGGGAATTCAGTGTCCCCAACGTAGCCTGCCTCAGAGCTCGATTAGCCTATTACCCACACCCCACCCACCAACAACAAAAAGAAAAATATTGCAAATAAGTAATCTCCAAAGGCAATCATCAATTCAATAGCAAATAAACAAACCCCCCATACCTTTCTCAGAAATGCAGTCAATTCGGCAATTACATGCTCCAAAACACATGTTAGATCTATATGGAGTGGGGAGGCAGCAATGACAGCAAATGCCTGTATTCACAAACTAAGGTTTGAGCAACCAGAAAATTACTAAATAAAACCATTTAAAAAACTTAATTTGCCAAAACTCCCAAAACTCTGAATTCAGTAAAACTTTAATAACTCATCCATAATACTGAAGAAAACACAGTAAACACAATGTCCACCTTGCATCCACCTAACAGATCCATTGAAGAACACTTTCAAGCATCCAGCTTATAAAGGATCAGCAAAAATTTGACTCCATAGTAATCAAAATAGCAGCCCGTACCAGAGTGTACCATTGAAATCCTAAACATTTTTACTCAAACCATAATGCCTTAATCCCTACTAACTCTGAAGTGAAGCAACTTAAACCATAGCCAATTCAAATGCACCCTTAAAATATTGCAACAGAGCATAGCAAATGACAGGAAGGGTGGTAGGGGTTGGGAACTGGCTACAGGTACAGCCATGCTGTCAACGGAGAAGTTGAGCCATTCACTCAAAATTAAATATTTCCCAGTTGCGCACAATCTAATTCTTAAAATCCATCATTTTTTTGGCTTTCACACAAAATTATCCTACATTGCAGGTGTGGGAAGCTATTATGATGATAAAGAAGTTTGCATAAATATTTATACACTAAAAACAAAATAACACGCCAGTGAAAGAAAATGAAGACACACTGCTCTCACTTTCTTTTGTATTTATTTATCTTCCAGTGACAACAAAAATTTCAAAAGCCACAGTTCTTCACTCAATTAAAAATGAAGACAACAGAAAATCATCAATTCATTTCAATTAAAATGCATGCTTTCAACATCCATGAGAGCAGGAAGGGAACATCATGATAGCACACAGAGTCATAATATTTCGAAGTCACTCTTTCACCATCTCATCAGAAGAACAATACAAGACCACAGTACAATTCATATTGTTCTCATAAATTAATTTCAGACACCATCAACTAGGCTAGTTAATGGTTACAGAACTTTATAAGGCTTTAACGAGGCCAACATATAAAAACAAAATAGGAGGTCAACATAGAAGAATCATGTGATCAATATAATCTTAACAGACAAACCTTCACAGCTGTGAGTCTAGTTATCTCATTTCCCATCCGGTCAACAAGTACAGGCAGGCATGCAGGTAATTCTGCACGAAGGTTATCACCAAAGGTAGAAATGACAAGTCCCATACAAGAAATAGCACACTCTTTAACCTCCTGAAGAAGGAAATCACGAGATATGAGAGAAGCCTTGGTAAACAAAAAATAATAATAACAATTCAATAATTATACCGATTAAGATAAAAAGAAACAGAAATATAATTAAAAATGAAAGTAAGAGGACAAAGGAAATTCTTCTGACCTGATCTTGATCTTGATTTGTTAAGCGCGACATTATGGCAGTATAAATTGGTTGAACAAAAGGTTTGAAATCAAAACCAAGGCCCTGCAACACAAAATCCATTAAAACAATTTGATAATAGACGAACAAGACCCTGAAGTGCAGAGAATGCTAAACATTCTCACCTCAACACTTGGGCGTAGAACACGGACAAGTTCCCCACACACTCTTAAAGCCTCAGCAGTGACTTTGTAATAACGCTCACCAACAGCAGATAAAACAGGACTAGAAAGAGCCTGCAAAAACATCAGGCATTTTGTCATATTAT
Organism: Murraya paniculata; assembly: GCA_030449075.1. Classification (NCBI taxonomy): domain Eukaryota; kingdom Viridiplantae; phylum Streptophyta; class Magnoliopsida; order Sapindales; family Rutaceae; genus Murraya; species Murraya paniculata. Next base: position 592,839 of record JAEVFN010000088.1, on the reverse strand, counting down.
CAGTGAACATGAAAACCTTAAAATTAGTAGGTATCAAAATTTAAGTTCAGTTCTCATAGAAATCAGAGATCCAGTCCATGCACCAAATGAGCAACTTTCTTGCACGGTTTCTTCCAGATAAAGAAGAATGTTCGACCTCACAACAATTTTCATATCATCAAGGAAAATTCCGACATTCCATAAATGTTTGGTTAAACAACAAATATGGTAGCTATCTTCCATAAGTTGATTCAATAATTGCAAAATTGCAACCCAAAAATTGAAGTATCGATGTCTCTCTTATTTTTTTCCTAATCAATCTGTGCACAAACATCAGCATTAATAAAACGTCAACATGTCAATAAAACAGGACAGCATTAGACCAAAGAAGGGTTTTCAATTATCTCTTATTCTGCAAAACAATCTATTTCTGAAGGACTCCTATTCACAGAGGTGGAAGAGGATGAAGTTTATGAGTGCAATGTGACTAACTTAACTGTCATGCATAGAAGCAAACCGTATTAAGAAAGTCTTCTGCCTTTGACGACATGAGCATATAGCCATAGACAGACGGGCATAAGATAGGAGCAGAGAAAGTCATTTCAATAGAAATAAAGTTATGCGTATAGGAAAGAAAACCTGATACACAACAAATTGAAAAAACAAGTAAACAGCAATCTCACCTTGATGTAAGGGTGGAAAACAGGAGATGAATGTGAAGACAACACCAATCGTGTAAAAGTAAGAGCTTCAATTTTCAAATTTGAAGTAGAAGATTTGTCCTGGATTAAGAAAAATAATGAGAGTAAGTCAAAACATCAGCATCAAAAAGAAATCTGCACAAGCCCATAACTCATTTCAACTAGAAACACATTCGCTCACATTCAAAGACTTTTCAATCCCAGGAATGAGTGAGCCAATGTGGTCTGCAAGACAATCTGGCAAGACAACCACAAGTTCTCTCAAAACAGAAAATGCACCAACCTGCTAACACGCAGGACACTAATTAGTGATAATGAATGCATAGCCAACAACCCATAATAGATATCATCAACTCTTACCTTTGTTTTAATTGATTTCTCCCTCAGCTGTCTATTTATAGATTTAACAATCTTTGACACTTCTTGCTTCAATAACCATCTTGGACTACATAATATTGGCAATTATATTTACATATCATTAGCATCAACATATAAATACTGACCAGGAAACCACAACAATAATGAATGTAAAATCAGAAAAAAAAAAAGGTATATGAATGACTCAGCAAAAAGTAAATGCATTGTGGACCTCAAAGCTATATGAACCAGAAAATGTAATGCATCAGTTCATGAATTACCCAGTTTCACCATGGTGCTGAATGATTTAAGTTTATATTAGTTAGCCAGGAATATTTATTAAGGTCCCAGACACTTTCAAATACTGACACAGCAATATATATTCAAAAATCATTGTAGGCAATAAAATATTAGAGTTGAAATTTAGGCATTAAAATTCTTGGGGAAGCCACTTGCACGCTAACATCAATTCTAAATCAGTTGGACAAAAAAAACAACAGGCACAAAGTTTGGACAATAAAAGTATCCTTTTTGCTAAAACATGTTGAAGAGGTAAGATGTCAAACATTAAACCAATCTATATCAATGCATAAAATCTTAGGTTAAGTTTCCAAAGGAAAAGTAGGAGGATGAAGAACCTTCTCCTACAGAATCCTCCAAAATTATCCAATTCAACTGCTTTTTGAAAGAAAAGAAGAAATTGTAAATAAAGATTCCATTACATCCACTGATCAATTTATCTAGATAGCCTATAGTTGAAACCAAGTTTAATTTAGGAAACACCAGTGCCATTTGAACTAAAATAAAACGACATAAAAGTTCAACTGAGACTAGTTAAGTAGCCGTGATCTCTTATGATATCACTACTACAACTCCCCTAGGTTTGCGATCAAGATCTAGAAGTTGAACAAAAACTGACCTGGCTATTCTAAAAAGTTCAGAGCAGTGTTCAAGTAAGTTTTAAAAACTAGAAACTAAATATTAGGTTCTATCAGAGCAATTGCAAAAATACTTGAGAAAAATGCAGGAAAATGGAAGTAAAAGGAACATGCTTATAAAATACATTCCATCTCTTGAGCACAATGACTAGATTCCATATCTCTATGCTTCTCATTCTTCCAATCGGAGAGTAAGCATAAATGAAGCTAGAAATAGACTAAACAAGTTTAAAAGAAGCAAAAATCAAGAGGTAACTTCAAGCAAATTGGCAATTCAAGGATCAAAGGAACTCACTTCAATTCGTTATTGTCAATCTGCCCTTTTGTTACGTTACCCGTTTGACGTAGCAGCTCAATAAATGTATTGAAAACATCCATCTGCAGCAGTAGAATGTTGAATAACAATACCACAGTAATATAATAAGTTTAGAAAATAAAGGTTACTAAGCGTACCTTCACGTTTTCTTCCCTTTCTTTGAACCTATCAATTAACTTAGGACATGCCTACAAAATAAGAGCATTGCATATTCAATAAGTTGTCTACTTAAAAAGAATAGCAAAAGCATAAATCCACATTTCCGACAGCAATTTACATTGTAACTATAGGAACACAATTATGGAAAAATAAATATATAAACAATCGCATACAATTTCATGATTCCAAAAGTAACATCCAACATTCGTAGCTGTGGCCTACATAATGAAAGAAATGTCCTTTTTACAGGAATAAGTATCATCCGGCCTTCAACTTTTAGTTTATTGGGTTTTAGACTTAGGAGTGTTCTGGTAATTTACTATTTTCCCAGGGTTCATCAACCTTTTTTGGTTTTCCGTTGTGGTAATAATCTTTAATTTTATCTTGTAGCAGTTGAATTTCTACAGCTCATGGTCTAGAGCCTAGTGTCATTAGGAAAATAGTCAAATCTCAATCTGAATCCCTGTAAGCTTACAATTTATTGAGAGTTTTCATGTGATTGTTCTTATTCTAATTCTTCTTCCATTATCCTTGATTTGTCAGTCCTCTTTCTTCTCTTTCTCTATTTAGTCTCACAAAACCCTTCACCTTCAAATAATTGCAGAGAGTTCATCAAACACAAGACCCAACAAATCAAATTCCGACATTCAGCAAATGGAGAAAATTTTCCATTTCGTATGTAACATTTACTGCACTAAAACAGCACAAACAGACTTAGCATAATCAACTATTCCAACTAAAAATCCTATATTCTGTTGCTGGCATCATAACCCTAGCTAACAACATATTTTCCCTAGTAATCCCATCAATTAAAAAAAAAACAGACCCCAAAAATACAACTTTTAGTTGCCCAGTACATACCAGCAATCTGCCATCAAATTATACAATATCCATTACTTTGTAAACCCTCATCCCGTGACACTAGACCCTAAACTCAAAAAACTCTAGAAACCCCTAGACAAAGAAACATCCAAGACACTGCCGGCAGACTAATGTCAGTTCTTGCCTGCAGAGTACCAGCTACAATCCTTTTCATAAAGAATAAAATAGCAACAAATTCAAATTCAAATCTCAACAACAAATCAAACCCTTTATGGAGGATACCACAGCAAAATAATGAAAAAGAAATTAATCAATGCATAAGAAATTCATTGTTTTAATCCCAATAAATATATTCCAAAATAATATCACAGATACCTCCTCATATAACTTTGACAACATCTCGGGACGAGAGACAATTAAAGCTGCCAAGCATTTAGCTGCTGCTCTGCGAACTTTCCAACTGGCATCTTCATCATCTGTATATTCATTTGCACTCTCGCTACACAGCAATATGGATGCAGATGAGAAACAAATCTATCATGCAGAAATTAATGGTAAACAGTGAGTGTCATACTCTTCTTCCTCCTCCTCATAAGCCTCATCATCACTATCTTCCTCCATATTATCAGTAAAATTTGGGTCATAACTTAGGTATTCCAGCGTAAGATGAAGAATTTCATCACAGTAGGAAGAAATATCTCTAGGACACCTTAGTAGAAAACTTTCTAATGCCTGCATACAAAATTTGATAGATTGAAAGACGTAAATAAACAATATAGCCTAAAAAAAGAAAGGTATGCAGTTCATACATGTATGGAATTTCCATGTGATCGTACATCTACCTTAAGAAGCAAACCTATAGATGTATTATAACCATGCAGTACCTAATACCAAAGTTTCAAGCACTGCACTAATGGCACAGCAGCAACCAACGGTGTGACTCACCAGAAGGTGAGCAACATTGCCCCCAGGAGCATCCATGTGTATGTGTGTGTCTGTGTGTGTTTGTATGCTGTGTGTGAGTGTTGGGTGGGGGGAGGAGAGAAAGTACCTGCAAGCTGTATTCACGAAGCTCCTCATCATTCTCTGATGCACTTGTGCAATAATCAATAAGCACCGGCACTGTGTCTACAAGATGGGGTCCAAATCGATATCCAACAGCACGGCTTAAGAAACAACAGCATAATAATTAAAGAGGCTTTCAATTTACAAGAAAAAGAAAACAATAAAACAAAACATCAGCAACAATATATTCATAATTGATAATGAACATACTATAAGAAGGCAGATGAAACATGCACGCAAACAAGTGTATTACAAGTATATTAAGACTCATTCAAAGATTGCATGTGTAATCTTTCCACATTTAACCATTTACATTCCAACATACAGTTCTACATTTTACCTTTTTCTCATGGAATTTCACCCACTTCCCCCAAGATATGAACATGGAAAAAGCAAATATAGGAACCACATAGAAGAAACTTATAATAATATTACCTTAAGGCACCAACCATTTGAATGTTTGTACGAATCATTTCAGGTTTTGCAACCTTACTTCTCAAGTTACAAACAACTTCAATGGTTGCCTTTGCCAGCAAATCATCTGACAAGCTTGATGCAAGAGATGCTGAAAACAGAGAAGTTGTTCAAGTCAGATATCTCTGTTACTAGATTGATATTCAATTATTAAACATTATTCAAAATGGCTTCAATGATGACCTAGAGATGAAACCAGCTGCAGATAGATTATTCATCTTACCAATGCACGAAACTGATTTCTTTCTGACACTGGCTTGATTGGCACTCAATTGAGGCAACAGTGCACTTAACAGCCGCTCATGATCATTTGACATTAAATTTCCAAACTTATGAAGGACATCGCATAAAATATCAAGGCATTCACATCTAATCTCTGTGCTCATGTCCTATAGGAAGAGAGGTGGGAAAGGCATTAAGAACACCAAACAGCTAAGACGAAAACCAATCACAAGATGTGATAAAGGGGGGGAAAAATATACACATAACGTCAAGCAGTAACTAGACCAACGAATTTAAAGTTTCCAAATTGCCTCAACATATTTCCCAGCTAATCCAAGGATATTGTTACTTAAATTTCAGTTTTCTTTCCAAGAACCTCATTTTTCTGTGCACACAAAGTTCACTCCTACAGCAATCTTTGAACAACCAAAGTTCTCCAAACTCGCACCGAGATTGAGAATTTTTCACTGTGTGAACTTGAAACAATAATTTTGGTCCTAATTATCAAATAAATTCTGTGGTATATAGTCCACAGATAAATTTAGGGATTTAAGCTGCAAGCAAGCAAACAGGACAATTAGGATAACATAACTGTTTTGCACATATAATGCATGGAAACAAGGGGCCTTACATAATTGAATATCCAAAATCCACAGCTAAGTGGTTGAGCAACCAAGTCATGCACGCATCCACTTTCTAAAACTATGTAGAAAAAATAAGTTGAGTATAGAGGACTTCTCTTTTTTACTTGAAACTTCCAAACCTAGGACATAAACCGTCTGTAAACATTGCTTGACCACCATAACGAAGCCCCAACCCATTAACATTTGGACGAGTGATTTGGAAAGAAAGCAGATTTTCCAAATAAGAACATAATGTCAAACCAAACTTCTCAAGCAGCCAGAAAGATAGTCCAGTCCATTATAGCAACTCACCAGAAGAGTTATTCCTTTTGTCAACTGTGGAGTTAGCGAAGTATGAATAGATTGAGCAAGAGATGAAGTGGTGACTTCAGCAATAATTGTCTTCAATGCTATGCTAGCAATGTCACGATGCTGATCTTTCCCATTTAGGAGCTTAACGCATAATTTATCAGTCATCTCCACAACACGTGGCTCACTCACCTTTTTTACCAATGGAGCAAGACTGCAATACCACATTAAAACATGATATAAAAATAGACGACACAAGGGAAACAGCTTCATCAGGGTAGCAACTCTTTTTCCTCTTCTTTCTCCTTTATTTTTTTCCACTTGGACATAGCAACACAAAATAAGCACTAAGCGTTGTAAGTAAACACCATTTGAGGCTCTCATGCCGAAACAACAATAAAACATTTTCCTTTTTTTTTCTCCTTTTTTCCTGAAAGGCCTTAGAAAGCATTAAAGTAACATAAATGAATCAAGCAAAGTGAAAAAAACACCAAATATAACTTTTGAGAGTAGTATACCATTTGACAGCCAATCCAGAAACATCCCCAGCAACATCATCAAGCTGCTGTACAACTATACTGGATAGCTTAACCTCGAGATCTGCATCAGCCTTGAAGCTTTCCTTGTTCAATTCATTCAGCAAATCAGATGTTGCCATATATCTAAAATCTTTATCTTTCCCAGTAATCTGTAAACATGGCAAGGATCACAAAATGACAAGCCACATAACATATCCACACCAAAACACACATTATATCAATCATTATATTAGACCAAAGAAACAACAACAGTTAAATAACAAACATTACCTTTTCAAGAATAGCGGCCATCTGTAAATTCGCCATATCTGCTTTAGCTTTCAACTATGCTATACACAATGTTGTAATCACACAATGCTCTCTTATTTCACTACCTAGGCAACACAAAAACAAAGGATAATATTATTAATTAATTATCAATCAATCACACACACACATAAATAACAAACCCTGACAGATTCATATAAATAAAATAAGCTAACGAAACAAAGGATCAACGTTAAATATTGCATATTAAGAAAGGAAAATATATCTATAGAAATTTTTTAAAATAAATATTAAGTTCCAAATATAAATTTAAATAAAATAAAAAATATTCAAGTGAGGTGTGCGAATTTTTTCACATTATAATATTGCAGATGCAAGTGCATAGAAATTAACAAAAATAAAAAAATAATAATTGAGGAGAGTAAACCCTAGGAACTGCGAATGAAGTGTCCGTCCGTACAATGAAATCAACACTGCGTGTGATTTCGAAACGACGACAAATTCGATAATTACAAAGAGATACAGAATCGAAGAGAAAGAGACGCTACCAGAGAGAAGGTTGTGGGAATTTTTGGTTTGTTCCTGCCCTCAATACTCTCTCTATTTCTTCTTCTCACTGTTGCTTCTTTACGAGCTGAATTGAAAATTGCATTTCGGTTTTTTTTTTGTCCTTTTTTATTCTTCTTCCTTTTGCACTTTTTTGGAGTAATAACATTTGAGTCCCTTAATGTTTGATAAATTACATATGTACTTAAAATTTGAGGACTTTTTATGTAGGGATCTAGTTTAGATTTTCTATGCATAGCACGAGTTTGCTAGTGAATCCGAAAACGTCCATGTATTAACTATTGATTTTGCATTATGTTTGTTGATGATAAAATATAGACTAGAGGTATTGAAGGCATGACACATGAGGAGTATGACTTAGAACTATGATAAAAAATAAAAGGAAAGCTAAAAATGGATAATGAAGGGGAAGATTTCGAAAAAATTGAAAAATCTCACATGAGGAACGTGACTCAAGATAATGACAAAAAATTAAGGGAAAGTTGAGAAAAATAAGTTGACAAGGGGAAGATGAAAATGAGAAGTTGAGATGGAAAGATTTAAGGAAGATAGTGTCAACCACCTGAGCCGTTAGAGAATAACGGAATATATCTCCTAAGGTACGTCCATGACACTGCATGTTAGTACAGTCCCCATATAAACTACCTTTTAAATATCCCTTTACCCGCCGCCCAAGTCAGAGGTAAAGAAAGGAGTACCATAGACAGCCCACCAGCACCCTCTCTAGAAAGGTCAGGTTTTCCTTCATCCAATTAGCTCATTCAAAATAAGCCAATAGGAGTCAATGACATATTACCAGCACAAGCTGCTCCCAAATTGACAGTTATTAGCTCAAGCACACTGAATAGCCTCCACTAAAGAGACCAAAATACCCAAAAATTCTACCTGATGAAGGAATTCTCCAATGACAGCTTGCCACATGTTCACAATGACACAAAAAGATGCCATTAGGGGCACTCTATATATAAGGTCAGGTTGGTATGACAGGAAAGTAAGTGACTGATTCATCCCAAAAATACTCATCTTTCTTCTTGTTCTAGGGTTTCTCAAAAACTCCTCACCCAATCCAGCCTTCCACTAACTTAACCGTCAGAGTGCCGTCGCCAACCACCGCTGGCGTCGCCTCTAATGGTTGTTTTTTATGGTTATAGGGGTATCTCAGCCGTCACCTTCCCAATTGTCATCGTTCCCAAGCAACCATTTCCAAGAAGTTCGGTTGCTATCTTCTCTAGAAAACTACCTCGAGAAGGGAAGAATTGCGAGTTGCAAGGAAGCTCTCATAGTAGTTGTAAGGACGTCTTAGCCATCACCTTCCTCAGTGAACAATATCCTTACTATTCCAATCGCCGTATTCTCTAAAAAGCCATCCTTAAAGGGGAAGCTCTTATAGTGTTTTGGGCTAAACGAAAATCAGACCAAAACATTTTGGCAGCTTCTGTGGATAACAGAAAAAAAGCCATTGTTCCAACCTCCATTGACAAAGAGAGTTCTTCACCTTCAAACACCCACCCACATAAACTCACACCCTATTTTCTAATACAAATCAACCATCTTCTCTAACAAAATCACACATTCCCTCTAAAAGCTGCATCTTCATCCAAAAAACTCCCTCTTTTACCAGCAAAATATCTATCTCACTCATAAAGATACTTTTTTTTCCCCATAAAAATACCTGTTTCACCCTACAAATACTCCATTCACCCATAAAATTATGTCATCTTATCAGTAACCCACAAGAAGCCAACTACCAACAAGAGGAAGAAGAGTTGGTCGAGAATTGTTTGTTTGTTAAAGAAATCCAAAGAGACTGTATCAAAACAAAAAGACCTATCCAAAGGAACCCTTAAATGAGAAGAGCTTCTAATGAGACCATCTCAGAACAAGAAGACCTCTCTGAGGGAACCTTAAATAAGAAGAACTCTTAATGAGACCATCTTAGAACAAAAAGACCTCCTAGAGGGAACCTTAAATGAGAAGAACTCCCAAAGAGACCGTCTTATAATAAGAAAACATTCCCAAGGGAACCTTAAATAAGAAGAACTCCCAAAAAGATTGTCTCAGAGCAAGAAGACCTCCTAGAGAGACCATCTCAGAATAAAAAGACCTCCCTAAAGGAGCCCCGGTTGAGAAGAACCCCTAGAAGAGCCTTAAGATGAAGTCTCCAAGAGAGGGACCACTCATAAGTGACAAGAACCCCTTCAACCTAACGGGAAAGTCGCCATCTCTGAGGGTGTGCTTTAAACTCTCCAATTACCGAAGACAGCGAGGAGTTCACCCCCAATGAGGGTTTGTTCAAACCCCTCAAGTGTCCATGATGTTGAAAAGCTCCTTTTGTTGAGAAGTTCACCTCAAATTCCCTGACTTCGTCTTTTCAACATTTTCGGTTATCCATTTCTAACTCTACTATTTATTTTTAAAATTTATATATTTTTAATATATTGTTTGCACATAATGCTTAAAGGGGACATTAACGGTCCCTCATATGGTTGATTCTCTTTTCAAGAGATGTCATGAGATCATCTTACTTGGCCATCATTTATAATTTGTTTGATGTTCTTATTGATAAAAGCATGATTTATCTTCTTCGTTGATTGTGTCTATAATATGATAAAGACCCATAAGGGAATCGCATAGTTATCATTTTTCGATATATGAGACATATTTGATTGCGTTTGTACTTTATAAAGAAGACCAACCTTGTAGACCCCATTGAGTCAACGAAGACCCTCTATGTCATAAGAATTCCAACTCACTTGCCTAAGATTTGATTGAATGTGACCTTGTTTATAATTAGACACGTTAACACCTCTTAAGGTCAGGGTACCTAAACCTTTTAAAGTCAAAGCTAGCATCTAGGCAATAAACAACAACTCTACCTGGGTATTAAAGAACTTGAATTTCATTATATTTCATGATTGCGTGAACATTACTTTTACATGCATCTAGTTTTTTTTTTTTTTCAATATATTGTTTGGGATATATTTTAATAAATAACCAATCATGGAAGATCCCATATAACTACTTGAGATATTCCCCAGATCAATCATACTTCAAATTAAGGGAAGATCTCACGTAACTATCTGAGTTGCTTCCCAGATCGATTCTACTTCAACTCAAGAGAAGATCCCACACAACTATTTGAGAGGGTCCTCAGCCCAATTCTACTCTAGTTTACAAGAAAGTCAAAGCTAAACCTTTTAAAGTCAAAGCTAGCATCTAGGCAATAAACAACAACTCTACCTGGGTATTAAAGAACTTGAATTTCATTATATTTCATGATTGCGTGAACATTACTTTTACATGCATCTAGTTTTTTTTTTTTTCAATATATTGTTTGGGATATATTTTAATAAATAACCAATCATGGGAAGATCCCATATAACTACTTGAGATATTCCCCAGATCAATCATACTTCAAATTAAGGGAAGATCTCACGTAACTATCTGAGTTGCTTCCCAGATCGATTCTACTTCAACTCAAGAGAAGATCCCACACAACTATTTGAGAGGGTCCTCAGCCCAATTCTGCTCTAGTTTGCAAGAAGACCTCAAGAAGCGACAGAAAAGACCCTATTTGAGAACCCATGTCACTGCGGAATAAAGCGATAGGCACACCCATATTTGATTGCATCTCAATGTGCCATCTCCATGCATTATTTAACTATGGTTCCCCACTTTAAAGGGAATCATGACCATCAAAGGTTGTAAAAAAACAATTCTAGGGTGTTACTCTAATGCCGCCAAAGGGACATTCCACATCACCTCTGTAGCACAAATAGAGGCCTATTATCACCGGCGCCAGCAAATTCCCAAGGACTAAGAACTTCGATAAAAATGAGACCTCGTCAGAACAAGACCAATCAGGGGAAACTCATTTTTCCCAAGTCCACCGATAAAGAACCTCTCCGACAATGATGAAACCATCCCCTACCTATATATAAGCTTCTTGATAACAATGAAACCATTCCCTCACCTACAGAGAACCTCCCTGACAATGCTGACACGAACCCTCTACCCATAGAGAACCTCCCTGACAATGCTGACATAATCTCTCCACCTATAAAGAACCTCCCTGACACTAACACCATCTCTTCACCCACAAAAAACCTCCCCTATAATGCTGACACCATCCCTACAGCCACAGCAAACTTCTTCGCACATGCAGAGACCATTCCTCCACTTGTAAAGCCCACCACCTGTATCTTTTTAAAACTTTAGGAGATCGCCCTAATATAGGAGATCGCCAATATAGAGCCTAGCATGGGACCCCGAGCAAATGGGTTAATCGCAAGAGGTTACCTCTTGCTCTATCAATATCGTCCCTCATACAGATCAAGACCATGAGATTGTCCCTCTATCTGCAGGGATCGTCCCAACCACAACTTACTCCCTTGTCTCTTCTACATATCAAGACCATGAGATCGTCCCTCTATATACAAAAATCGTCTTGACCTCAGCCTACTCCATTCTCCACCATTGATTAAATGGTTCTTGGAACTTAACTAGTTCGACATCATCTATAAACAAAGCCCCTCGATCAAAATACAAGTCATTGTTGTACAAGCCATTGTGATTTCATAGTTGAATTCATCGATGGCTTGGGGGGAAGAGATAGGGATAAGGGCAATTTTTGTCAAGACGAACACTAAGAAATGCCTGCATAGACAATTTATCTGCTAATCAAGAGCAACTTTTAATTAGTCATGGGCCAGGTCAGGGAAGAATTCCAAGTAAGGGAAGATAACATGGAGGCCAACCTCGAGAAGGTCAATGAGTTGAAGAAGTTCTTCATCGAAGTGGAAATTTTGCAGATCCCTAAAGATAAGAACTTGCTAGTTGATGGTTTAGTGAGAATGGAGTCGAAAAAATAAGTCACTTTTCCCATAACTGTTATTGTGGGAAGAATACTCAATCCCAGCATCACTCAATCCCGGCATCACAAAGATCATCCTTTTGAGATGAACTTCCTAGTCACTGGGGATCTTGGATGGGCCCCATAGTCAACTGGCTGTGGAAAGGGGGCTGTCCCCAAGGATGAAAATGAAACTCAAAGATTCAGATACGAAGCTGTCAAATAGTGCCTAGTTAGGGATGAACTATACCGCTGGGGACTCCAAACTCCCTATTTTAAATGCGTAGGGCATTCCAATACTAATTATATGCTTGAAGAAGTTTCATAGAAGGACGCACTCTTGATGTAAATAGGGAAGGTCCTTATAAAGTCGAATAGGTTCTCAAATCTAAAGTATGCATGCTGTTGAACCTTGACGGAAGGAAGGTCGAGCAACCCTAAGACACCACCATGTTCAGAGCATATAACTAAAGGGATCATCTCAACAGCTGATCTCCAAAAGGGACAAGGTAATCTCCATTACGAAGGTCCCTACAGAATGAGATCAAACCCACATAGTGTGGTAAAAGAACTAGGCAATTTCCATTATAAGGGCCCTCGCATGATAGGATCAATCCCACGTGACACGGGGAAAAGACCAACAATCTTCATTATAAGAGTCTCCACATGATGGGATCATCCCCATATGATGCGGTAAAGGGACCAAATAATCTCTCTTATGAAGGTCCCTACATGATGGGATCAATCCTACATGACGCGGTGAAAGGACTAGACAATTTTCGTTATGAGAGTCCCCACATGATGGGATCAACCCAAATGACGCAGTGAAGGTACCAAGCAATCTCTGCTATGAGGGTCCCTAGATAATGGGATCAACCCCATATGACGTGGTAAAGAACTGAGCAATTTCTATTATAAAGGTCCTTGCATGATAGGATCAACCCTCATGATGCGGTACAAGGACCAGGCAATCTTTATTATAAGAGTCTCTACATAATGAGATCCTTACATGGTGTTTAAGGGACCCTACAATCTCTACTGTCTTCATAATAGGAACCCGTAAGTTATCAGAACACCTACATAGTGTGCAAAAGACCCTGCGAGCCCCATTATCTCCGTAATAAGGGCCTGGACATTATGGGAACATCTCGCATAGCATTCAAAGAACCCTGCACTCCCCACAGAAACAATGCAGATATTATGCATTAGAGGGATACCTTCGCAGCAGTAGGATGATCCCACTCGGATCTCCAAACACCGTGCATGATAAGTACCATCCACATGACAGTGGTACATATGTCCCAGGCGTAGCAGATGCCCTAATGGGCGCAGCATAGATAAATGCTCCGTCTGTCGCAACTAAACACACATGCCGCAGGTGCGGTGACGAGATCCAAGCGCAGCAAATGCCCCAATGGGCGCAATGTAGATAAAAGCTCCACTCAACGCAGCAAAACACATGTGCCCCAGGCACGGTAAATGCCCTAATGGGCGCAGCGTAGATAAACGCTCTGCTGGGCACAATGAAACACATACAATAGGCGGGGCGATGAGCCCCAGGCGCGACAAACGCCCCGATAGGCGCAGAGTAGATAAAAGCTCTGCCTGAGACTGTGAAACACACATGCTCCAAGCCTAGCTGCGGGCCCCAAGTACCGCAAATGCCCGACAGGCACGGCAATGAGCCTTGGGCACAACAAACACCTAAATGATCACAATGTAGATAAACTCTCTCCTTGGCACGGCGAAACACACATGCCCCAAGCATGTCGATGAGCCGCAAGCATAGCGACGAGCTCCAGATGCGGTAAACCCCCCAACGGGTGCAGCATAGACAAATGCTTTACCCGGCACAGCAAAATACACATGCCCTAAGCGCGACAATGAGCTCCAAGCGTGGTGCATAAAACAAATGTCCCAAGCATAGTGACAAGCCCCAAGTGTGGAACATAAAATAAATTCCTCGATCGCGGTGACAAGCCCTAGGCGTAGCACATAAAATAAATTCCTGAGGCACGGCACATAATGCAAACTCCCCAAGCACAGCAATAATGCCTCTGTCAAGGCACATGATGCAAGTTCCTTAAGCACGGCAAATAAAGCAAATTGAAAGCTACTCCAAGCAGCCCTTCTCTCCCATCTCGTGCCCCCATCACCAACACACTTGCTTGCAACAAAGTCCCCTTAGCTCGCATTTCTTGTACCAAGCTGATCAGCTGGAGTTAAACTTGGATCATAAGGAGGGTCGGCACCTATGAGACCCTCCCTTATGGAACATAGAGAAGATCTTCCCATTCAGGGATCCTCCTCATATCAAGAAGTGTTGAGGAATACGAAGGCCTTAATAGGATAAAAACAGCTTAACACTATACGTTGAGCCCGTTGCTTCAATTCGAGCAATTTCTCTTCAGCTTTCTCCTTGGCCCTCTTCACTTCGTCATAGACAAAGCCCAACTGCTTCTTAAAGAAGTCCCTCCCCCTTAGGACCTCTGTTTAGAATCTGTCACCTCTTTGCAGAGCTTGATCACCTCTGCCATAAGTTGGGATTTCTCTGACATCTTATTTGGGACATGGGCATAAAGCATAGTGGTCTATCCATAAACAAAGAAAATGGAGGATGAGAAGAAAAAGGGGGATTGTGTGAGGTGTCAACTAGCCAAAGTCACGAGAAAAGTAAATTGGGATCAACCTGAAAAAAGCTTTTCGTTGCTTCTTCTAACAGTTGATGCTACGAGGCCTTCCTCGTAGAATGAAAAAACTCATATTTTCTTCATGAAGCTTGCATGAGGATGGGGAATGAGACCATCAGCAACTGGCCTTTTCCATTTGTCAACAACCAATCTAGTTTTATAACAAAGGGTTAGGCACTTCGAGACACTCTCAGAAGTAGATGGAGAAGCCTTTTTTAGAAAAGCCCACTCTAAACAACACCTTAGCATCACCCTCCATGCCCTCAGGGGAAGATCCCTAAGTCAGACATGTTGCCCCCTTAGCAGAGCTGAAACTCCCTTCTAGTCAAGTTACGAAGAATCTCTTCTTGCCTTCGATATCTCCTACTTAGACGAACTTTTTGGCAATAAACACAAGAGAAAGATGGTTAGCACATTGCCAAAGACAGCGTGAGACACTGAGGACAAGAGACAAAGCATATAGCCTCGATGTTGCAGGGGTTATCCCCACAGACTATCTCCAATGAGAAGATTTCCATACATGTCATGTTCCTTCAAGTAAAAATTTAGTTTTCTTCACCTCATTCTTCGCTAAAGAAGACTAGAGAGATCTTGTTGGTGGTAAAATATAGACTAGAAGTATTGAGGACATACCACATAAGGAGTATGACTCAGAACCATGACAAAGGATAAAAGAGAAGTTGAAAAGGGAGGATGAAGGGGAAGACCTTGAAGAAATGGAAAGATCTCACATGAGAAACGTGACTCAAGACCGTGACAAAGAATTAAGGGGAAGTTGAGAAAGAGAAGTTGACAAGGGGAAGATGAAAATGAGAACTTGAGATGGAAAGATCTCGGGAAGACAGCATCAACCACCCGAGCTGTTAGAGAATAACGGAATATATCTCCTAAAGTACGTCCATGACACTGCTTGTTAGTACAGTCCGCACATAAACTACCTTTAAATATCCCCTTGCCAACCGCCCAAGTTAGAGGTAAGGAAAGGGGTACTATAAACAGCCCACCAGCATCCACCAGCACCTCTCCAGAAAGGTTAGGTTCTCCTTCATCCAATTAGCTCATCCAAAATAAGTCAATAGGAGTCAAGGACATATTGCCAGCAAAAACTGCTCCCAAATTGACAGTTATTAGCTCAAGCCCACTAAATAGCCTCCACTAAAGAGGCCAAAATACCCAAAAATTCTACCTGATGAAGGAATTCCCCAATGACAACCTGCCACGTGTTCACAATGACACAAAAAGATGCCATTAGGGGCACTCCATCTATAAGGTCAGGTTGGTATTACAGGGAGGTAAATGACTCATTCATCTTAAAAACACTCATCTTTCTTCTTGTTCTAGGGTTTATCAAAAACCCTTCACCCAATCCAACCTTTCACTGACTTAACCATCTGAGTGCCGTCACTGGCCACCACCACTAACGACTGTTTCTTGTGGTTGCAGGGGCATCTTAGCCATCACTTTCCCCAGTTGTCATCGTCCCCATGCAACCATTTCCAGGAAGTTCAGTCGCTATCTTTTCCTGAAAACCATCTCCAAAAGGGAAGAATCTCGAGTTGCAGGAAGCTCTGATAGTGGTTGTAAGGGCGTCTCAGCTGTCACCTTCCTCAGCGAACAACATCTTTACTGTCCTAATCACCATCCTCTTTAAAAAATCATCCCTAAGGGGGAAGCTCCCATAGTGTTTTGGGATGAATGAAAATCAGACCAAAACAATGTTTATTATGAATTTATACATGAGAATAAAAAAGGAAAAAGAAAATACCAATAGAAATCAGTGGTTGCTAAAGAAGAATCACCATTACCAATTGTGTTGTTCGTAAAAGATGCACATTTGATATATTGTCATAATTAACAGGCATAGTATCGAGATTTGTCCCACAAAGCACCTCTCCTTCAAATAAGTTATTATTGAATGATGGAGACACGTGAAGCGTAGCCAACTGTAACCAACACTCTATTAAGCTTTCTTCCAGTAATCTATTCACTATCTCTGCGATTAGATCAAGTATAGAGTATGCCCTTAAAAGGAAGGTCAAACATATCTCTATTTAACAAGCATTGGTGGAGGTCAGTATTACTATGGCTTCTCTCACTTGCACCTCCTCATGAAATTTATAAGCATTCAAAATTCGCATAAAAACTTTGGTTAATTACTACACTGCTCATTCGCTTCAAATCAACCCAAAAAATCTTATTGCTAATCATGTTTAATTGACGATTTGATTGATCTAGCGTTGTTAAAACTTTAAGTGGTGTGGCAGTGACTGAAATTTTGGGGAATACATACAATAAAAAAAATCATTCATCATTTGATGATGATTTCGTTATTTGATATTGGACCAACTCTGTACATAGTTGGCTCAAAAACATGTTTAACTTTTGTAATATTCATTTTTTTTTTTGCATTAAAATCTTTAATATTTTTAATTTATGTATCAAATTTATAGTAAATTCAAGTATTTAGTCGATGTTGAAATAAACTATGCATTTATAATTGTTTTACCAAACATATATGGCAAATTATTTAATAATTGACCGTTTTAATAATCTAAAGTTATCAATCATATCATCAACTTCTTTTTGACGTTGATTATTTCAAAATTTAGGACAAAATTGCACTTCGGGCTCCTATTTGTAATTTTGTTAAATATGAGAACCTCCATGTTAATTGACCATTTTCCTTGTTTTGTTATTTAGGATATCAGTGTGTATGGGACTGTATCGAAATTGAACTATTTGTTTTTATCTGACACGTAGCATTACCTTGGAGTGAGAGTGCTGAAATCACATGATACCATTTTTTGAATTTGTAAGGACGATAATGACCCTGTCTTTTATATTTGTCTTTCCATGGTTGGAGAATAAGTTCTAAAATTCTGAAGGATTCGTTTTTACTTTTTAGTATCACATAAGTATAATTTTATGTTAAAAAAGTTTTATTTTTATTTGCAAACATATTGAAATTTTAATTCGATGAATAAATTTCTTATCAATTAATAAATCATTTGCTTGTAATATATAATTTACTAAAAATTTTGTCGAGTAATTGTGTAATTCATTATAATATATTTAGAAAGTTTTTTTTTTTCAATTACAAAAATATTCGTATTTAATTAAAATGTCTATGATAAAAAAAAAGAAAAAAGAAAAGAAAAGAACAATAAATAAAAAGCCCTTTATCACCAAAAGGCAAATGCCAATGCCGTTTAATGGAACCCTTTCAGGCTTTAGCTCACCTTAGCATCACAAGAATTTACTACTCCTATAAAATGTATCTTCACTCATTAATTTAATTATATATTTTTTACAGTTGTTTATTTATTCGAAATCATTTAATTTTCTTCAAATTAAAAAAAAAAAATTGCATCAGAAGCTTTTCACATCTTTCGGTCTAATAATACTTGTTTGCCATGGCTTCTCTTCTTGCAACAAGATTTTTTTTTTTCCAATGCAAAATGCTCTTTCTAATACTTTTGGTGCAGTTTAATTATAATTGGAAATGAAGTTTATGGAAGGTTCATAACAATGAAACAGTTAAAAATTTTTGGATGCGTGAAAAAGCACTTTTAATAATGCCAAAGCGCTATCGAATAATTTATGAAAAGGCAATTTTTTCCTTTTTATTCGTCACATGCACCTGAGGATTTGAAAAGCACTTCATAATTATTCTCATGGGCACTTCTCACCAACCAGTGCTACCAAAAAATTTTACAGAAGGCCTCTGTCACAAAATTCGAATATATTTGGAACTTGTTGACGACGATTTGAACAAAATGAAAAACAAAAACTGTATTGTGTCTTCCATTTCACTGTGACTATTATTATTCTGATTATTTACAGAAAATTTATACAACAGCAAAATATTAATTTAATTACAAGCTCAGTGATCTCGATTGAACCTCTAGCCCGCCCTGTGCAAACTTGCCTTTCCCCTGCAAGGCAAGGTTAATCAATCAATCAAGTCTCAAATTCAATTTTGGAAAAGCATCATAAATTTGAACAGCAAGAGATATAAGAATAGCCAGTGACTTTGAAGACGAGAGAGGGAGCTTGGGATGGGGGGAATGCACTCCTAAAGAGGGAAGAATAAGAGCGTACCATAAAATCCTTTGACTTTGTTTCGTGAAGAACTCGTTCCAATTCACCATCTCCATGAAGAATTTTTGCACCACACCCAGGTGCATCCACTGATCCAACGGCCTCCTTGTCGACCAATACTGCATTTACACTTGAAGTTCCAATCTTGGCTTCCGGAATCTGACCACAAATAAAAAGAAAGAAAATAAAAAGAATTTCAATTATGGAAGCAGCACGAGGAGTTGGTCCAACTGCAAACCTGTTGCAATTTCAGATAACATACCTCAAACATTGCTTCCGTTAGAATATTTTCTAATATGGCTCTTAGACCTCGAGCACCAGTGTTTTTTGCCATTGCTTTCTTTGCAATCAATCGCAATGCATCATCAGTAAAATGCAGTTTGACCTGAAGTTTGAAAAGGAAAACAGTAGTTAATAGAAGCTGACATACAGAGAGCTGCATATTGGTGACAGTTGCAATGATTTAAAAGGGAGAGTGAAGTAAAAATTTACAAGCCACCAACAAAATGGATCAAAATCTTACATTATTCATGCTGAACATCTTCTTGTACTGTCTACCAAGAGCATTTTTGGGCTCCATGAGAACCTATCTTACAAGAATATTTCCATCATAATTTGTCTACTTTCTTGTAGTAATTAAAGAAGACAAGGGGGAAAATAAAAAAAAAAAAAGAAAAATTTTCAATTCAAATTCCTTTACATGCTGGACAGATTTTGGATGCATCATCAATCAATTGGAGACTTAATAAGTACTAAATGATTTTGGAGGTTGGTGTGCATGATAGGGCCTACTAATGGTCAACACAGCAGTTAAACACAGGGAGAAGTTAACAGAGTATACCATCAGAAGATAGAACACACCTGAACAAGTTGATCCTTGTTTAAAGCTGACAAGCTCACTAAAATTGGAAACCGTCCAATGAATTCAGGAATGAGGCCATAAGCTACAAGATCACCACTATCTACCTGACCATAAGAAACATTGATGCCAATAATCAAACAAAAGATGAAAAGGATCTCCAGGGTAGGACGGAAAAAAATATGCATTCATAAATCAAAAAGAACCAGCAAATCTAGCCATTTGGATTTTGATTCTCACTGATTCCAACAACGATGACGTCACAAGTGCATCAGTCAATCCACTAGTTCTCATGTTTGCACGGACTGGTGCTCCAAAGCCAATAGAAGAATCTTGCCGTCTACAAAGATTAAGAACTTAATCATTTCAAACTCCCAGTACATGGAAAGCAAAATTTGTCAAGATGGCATTACCTCTCTGAAATTGTCTTCTCCAAACCAACAAAGGCACCACCACATATGAAAAGGATATCTTTCGTATCAATCTGCACATATCACAATTAAGTTGTAAGATTCATAGTGACATTAGTCTTGGCAAACATCTGAGGAAATAGGAAGAGAGAGATTGCTTCAAATTGTTATTTCATGCTTTTTAGTTATACCGTAAATGCATTTTCAAGCTTTCAAAAGGCATTAAACTCATGGGCCCAGTGGCACACAAGGCAAGACAATTAGGAAAACCTTGATGGCTTGAGGCACTTACGTAGAAAGTAAATGTGGCACAGGGTACCATTTTCATGCTCGTGAAGAGGTGTCAAAACACGGTTGTTTACAATTATTCTTCTCTTAATCTTTTAGCCGGAAAGAATGGTGATTAGTTTTCAATAAACCCAAAGAATGGTGATTAGTTTTTAATAAACCCTGTGTTCAAAATATCTAAGAAAAGGTTTATTATTATTAATATGGTGTGATGGTACTTTAATAATTTCATTTATCATTATTTTTGTGGTATACACTTCACTGCATTTCTCTATTCTTTCTTGAAACTACCGTAACAGCCTGCTAGTGGACTTTTCAAATACTTGAAATTGTCAGATTGAATGTAAAATATATTTCTACCAAAACATCTATGAAATGTGTGCTTGGCATGGGCACCTCTAGGAACAAAATTTTGTACTTCAATGAGGGTACCCCACACAAAAGCTCACAATCAATAGGTTTAAGTGCGTTAACACAGCAAAAAAGTAAGAGAATAACATACTGGGATGTTATCGCCGCGAGGATGCTTCCGAGGTCCATTATCAGGTATAGGAACATTTACTACCTGAGAATGAGAAAGCATTGTATCTTATATAACAAAAAATTATAGAAACAGAAGAAAAGGTAATATTTCAAACCTGAAACTTGGCAGTTATCCTTAAAATGTACGAACATGACTAAACTAAGATATCACAGCATCATAAAATCACAATGTGTTAATAAAGCAGTAACATATATTTTACTTGATGCTTAAGGGTAAGCATTTAGAGAACTTTTCTTTTCCTTTTATCAGACAAGTGCCAAGCTTTGACACTTGCCCCCACAATATTTCACCCCTTACCACCAGAGACGAGGACCAGGGTATAAGCACCAGTTGCATGAGCTCTACATTTAGCAAGCCTGGTCAATTTAAAGTCAAATTTCAAACTGGCTCACTTGACAGACCAAAGATGAGTTTAATATTATTATCACTTCATTAAATAATTAATTGAGACTATTTTCATGCATGCAGGATTCGATAAAGATAAAAATATTATGAGTATGGATTTCAGTACAGCCACGAAATATCAAATAGGCACCACTAGGAATCTTGACAAGAAAAAAATGGAAAAGCAGTTCCTTTTTCATCATCATCGTCATCAACTGATTGAGGAAATAAAAAATAGTAGATATAATCTCTAGACCAATAATTCAGAAATTAGGAAACATTTAGGATTCAGTGGTTTTTTTTTTTTTTTTTGAAATGGTCATACTGCACTCTGGAGTGATAGCAGAAAGTTGTCAGTGGTTGATTAGCATCAAAAGACTTAACAGATTAAAAAATTAATAAAATTACACCACAGAATTCTGTCATAATAATCTAGGCCACAGATGAATTAAACATTTCTTCCAATGCAATTGGGCACTAAAATATCAGTTATATCTGTATTTTATTTCAATTATGGCAGCGCAAGCAATGCAAATGCACTGCCCATAAAAACAAGGAAGAAAATACTAAATTGACAGACTAATTCTGCAGTTGTTTCACTCACAGTTCCTTCTAGCATTTTCAGTAATGCCTGTTGGACTCCCTCACCCGATACATCTCTGCCATTGTTTCGACTCTCAGCCTACAACCAAATATGACAGGGTACACATAACTCTGGCATTACAGTAACTAAATTTACAATAGCTATATTGACAAATCATAAACTACCTTCACTATCTTATCAACTTCATCAATGTAGATGATTCCTCTCTGAGCTGCTTCCACATCAAAATCAGCAGCCTATGGACCAAAAAGCATTCAAGAAAAAGGCAAAGATAAAACAATCGCCGTTGAATAAAGCTCTTACAAATTTAATACAGAATAGATTTTCTCAAACATAAACACAAGAATCTCATGAATAGACATAAAAGTAAGCATATTTGTATGCATATTTGTTTAATGAGTTTACAGAAAAATTCCTGTGTTCCAGAACAGGAACTCCATCATCAAAGACCTGGAAGTTAATATGAATGTTTCCGAATGAACAGATCAAAGCAACTAATCATAAATTCCAATAACTCGGCTTTTAGAGTAAACATGACAATATATTCTTTTGCCATATCCCTCACCATTTTTCCTTTTAATGAGTGCCATACATCATAATACTCTCGCACAATGAACCACATATATCAAAAACCTACCAACCTAGCAGTGGATATAGTATGGAAGCACAATCAAATTCTTAATGCTTCACAGATGTTCATGAGGGCATGCACATGCCAACGACAGATAATTAATTACAATACCATTTCTCTCGGATCCCAAGAATGACATTAACACACCAATTTGGAATCTTGGCCTTCTATACATTCAACTTATTAAGAATTGGCAATTTAACCTTACCAGAACTTCAAATTATGAATACCTAAAAACTAAAGGGCCAAAAAGAAACACAAGAAAGTTAAAAGAGTACCCAATCCTTTATATCACTTTATTGTCCTTTTTAAATGACGACTAACTGACTCAGCCTATTCTTCTTAGAAGTTCAATCATCAAAAACATGTGACTCAAAAGTAAGAGATCATTAACCCCACGTATATAGAAAGATGAACTGACCAATTGTAAATGGAAAACCAGTATATCACCCCAGCCTTATATAGCAATTTCATTTTGCTCTTTATGAAATGAGTAAATTGATACTATCATAGCCTATACTCCTTGAAATTTTTATCATCAAATGCAAGTGTATCTGAGAATTAAGAAACTTATCAAGGAACTATGCGTAAATACACAGAAAAGGTGCACCATACCGCTAACAACTTGTACAATACTGATTCCACGTCTTCTCCAACATACCCAGCCTGGAGAAAGAGAGAGAACATAGTAGAATTAATTAGAGTAATTTAGCAAAACAACCATAAAAGAAAGCTCTTTATGAAGAAATCAACTAACGTTAATTTAAGATGCACTGCTATGACAAATGAAAGAGGAAAAGATCCCCACAAATAAACCAGAACAGAAAACTATACATAAGTAGCAACATGCACGGACAAAATGTGATTGATATGCACGGACATTATGACTAGACATGATGAAGAGACAGGAGTAACTAGCTTTTGCTTCTGTTTTTTCTCAATATGATATTCGACAAAACAGATAATACATCGGAAACACAAAAGTATTTAACAGTATTCATGATAATAAAGATATAAGTGTCACCACTAATCTATACACGTACAGGAATGAGAGCTGAAAAACTATATGAACCAATGAACTTGCCTGTGTTAAAGCTGTTGCATCAGTGATGGTAAATGGCACATTCACAATGCGAGCCAGAGTTTTAGCAAGTAAAGTTTTCCCTATCCTTATGGTCAAGGAAAAATACGAAAACGAAGACAACAGTTCTAATAAGTTTTGAGCTATCACATGATAACATAATAACAATAAGAAGAGGCAAAGCAACAACCAGGTAAAGAAAACTTGACCATACCTGATCCAGTAGGACCCATCAAAAGAACATTGCTCTTCTCCAACTCAACAATTTCATCATTTTCAACATTGCAATTGCCCGATTTTACACCTGCCCTGGTAGTGAGATGAACAAGTTCAATTAAATGAAGCAGCCTCAAACTGCCAAATATCTAACCTTTAACTAGTGAAAACTGCATCATCGGCATGTGCAAAACAAGCATACTTGTTAAACAAAATTGAACAATGCCAAAAGCAACAACCAACTAAAAACAAAAAGGACTAAGGACCCTAAGATTGAGTCAGCAAAAAGGCGATTAGAAACTAACTCCTTCTGCAAAGAGGAATGATATATCCTTTTGTAGTGGTTGTAAACTGCAACAGCAAGCACCTATCACATGAACAAGCATGTCAACAAGAATACAAAAGATATGTGACTGTGAGATACAAATCCAACAACTAAATAAAATTACATTAAACTCCAAAAGTTATAGAAAATTGCTAAACAATGGCTCTAAATTTCACAAAATAAATAAACAAAAAAGAGCCTCAATTCAAACTCAATGAAATTGTAAAACCTCACTCAGAAGTTCACTAGTTGAACATGATATTCTGATACGTATCTAACTCAACCAGAATGAACAGAAAACCATAAGAACCGAAACAATGTTCTGCCCACTCATCAGCTCTACAAGAAAATTTGCTAATAAAAATACGGTAATGCAAAGGCTATAATACCCAAACAATAGCATTTACAAGTCTACCAAGTTACAACTCTCATATCTCAAGTTATAATCTCATCTCATGTCAACTTGTAACATGGTGTCTACAGAGCGATAAAAAAAACTAGGTTGCTAATCTTTTTCCAAATAGCCATCCACTTATACTTACAGCTACTGATTCTATTCCAAATAGCCATCCACTTATACTTACAGCTCCGCATTAGAAGCCACAATATCTCAATCCCAAACATACCACTGACAAGCTATTTATGACGTAAAACTCATCTCGGCAATGCCATCCGTGAAACTCACGATTGAACTTAAAATTTCTAACATTATTTCTAAAACTAGTAACTTTAACACCCTACATGCCAAGTAAAAGGTTACCTACTCGAAAGATTAAATACTAAACAAATTTAAAAATAACAGATAAGTCCCTAAACTCTAGAAATATTCATAAACAACCACGAACAGACCTTTTTTGCTCGTTCCTGCCCAATCACAAAATCATCAAGCCCCTTACAAATCTCCTTCGGCGTCGGCAAATCAATATTCCCCTCACTATTTCCGTTCCTATTCCCATTTTCAGTTTCACTCTCATTTTCAATTCCATTACTCTCCCAATCTTTCCCAATAAATCCACCCATAATCTCCTCCACCTTAACCTTCCCCAGCTCAATAAAGCTCCCTTCTAACGGCGTCAACTTAAAAGGCCGGAAATAGAACGCCGTCTTACACTTCGGACAGAAATTAACGGCCTGGTAAACCCCTGGCTCGCGGTTAGTTAACGACAACGGACGGTTGGAGAAGAGGACGGGGAACTCGGCGGAGCATCGAGGACAGTTAACGTCGGCTCGAATGTAATCGTAGTCGGTGCCGTAACCGCCGTTATGATTGTAACGGAAGAGTTGGAGGAACTGGGGGCAATTTGGGGAATTCAGTAGGGGTTTAGAGCGGATAATTGTGCTGATGGAAGTGGTGGCGGTGGCGGTAATTGGGATTAGGCGGTGTTTGGTTGTGAGTTGTTTTAGGGTTTGGTTGGTGCGTTTTAGAAGAAGTGATGAAAACATGCTTTTGTTTTCTGTGTTTTTGCTTTTTCCGTTTTCGTTGTCGGAAATAGGTGTAATCGAGTGTGTTCAAGTGGAGGTGGGGGTAGTGACGGAGAGCCTAGGGAAGAGGGGTACTCATCAACAAATAAAATTGGTTTTTTTTCTTTTTTATTTTTTGACAGAAATTGACGGATGATTATGTGTTTATCCCTCAAAACTTCACTGACCATAGCACCATGCCAAATTGAAATCTATTACATAACCATGTCAATTTTATGACGAAATGCCATATATACCCCTGTATTCCGTTGTACAGGAATTTTTTCATTACTGCTTTACCAATTCATTTTTCACATGCTGTCGTCAATATCTTTCCCCATGCTCTCATCGTATCTGTTTTCAAAGAGTAATTTTCTAATGAATACACTAAAAATAAGAAAAATATAAATTCTATTATATTAATACGATAGCATTTGTTCTATAATATTTTAAATTTTCTCTCTTTTTTTTTAATTCGTCCCTTGCCATATTAAACTAAAGGAACTCTTACTAAATAGTAACTCTTCTTGACTATAACTATAAAAATTGAATTCTTTATGAAATTAATAAAACTTTATTTATTTAAAAAAGGAAGTAGATAAAACTCATTAATCATAAATTCTCAACTTCTCAAATCCTCAACTTCACAACTAATTTTAAAATAATTGTTATAAAATTCAAAACAAATAAATGTTTTCCTATTTTAGAAACATGTTTTCGAAAACGCAAAGCAAGTGTTAAAATGATTAGTCGTTTTAAAGAAACTTTACCGATCAACCGTTAGCCGTTTGATTGGGCTCATTCATTAATAATACGTGATGGTTAAATAGGCCGCAAAGATATTTTCACTCGTATTGCCGAAAGAAGGCAAAAGAACTTAACTAGTAGGTATATACACGTGTCAAACCAATTACAGAATCTAGCTGGTGATTTTAAACTTAATATTTGATAAATAGGATTTCGATTCAATGTTAAGTTGAGATTTGTATAAGCTTTATAATATTGTGGCGGTTACTTATTGAATAAATATGTATCTTTAAATCATAATCGTATACCATTTTAAATACTTTTATAATAAAAGATTATAAAAAAGTTGACATAACTTGGTACTATATCTAAATTGGAGTAAATAAATATTGGGTTTGTGAAAATTTTCTTATTTTTTGACAATAAATTTCCAACACCGGTAATAGCTTCCCAATATAACTAGGGGATTGGTGTTTATGTTGGATTTTTCTGATGGGATTAAGGAATATAGCTAACCGAAGCCCACTCAGAACCTATTGTCATTGAGCGGACTTTATAAGTACAACCTCAAGTTTATATTAGCGACCTGATCTATAAGTACAACCTCAAATCTATATTGGCGACCTTCTCTATAAGTATAACTTGAAGCTTATGTTGGCAACTTCGTCTATAAGTACAACCTGAAGCTTATGTTGGCAACTTGGTCTATAAATACAACATGAAGCTATGGTAACGACCTAGTTTATAAGTATAACCTCAAACTTATATTGATGATCCGACCTAATTTATAGGTACAATCTGAAGTAGTTCAATTTGAAAATCTGTTTAATAAACATGGTCTATTTTCTAAGGAAGTTAAGTGCCACTACTTTTTCAATTAAGTGCTACCACTTTTTCAATTACCCTCAATTGATAGATAATTACTAGTAACTACTGGTAAGCATGCTGAAATCGAGATAACTACCCACAATCGGAGCTTATTTAAATAGAAGAGAGCATCACCTGAGGGGGTTAGGAAAATTAACTAAAAAATTCTACAAGTTATCAATCGTTCAACCATTTCACCTTCTGCGTGATCTTCAACTACTATACTGAAAATCCATTGAATGCCAACATTATTTTTAGTTTTCCCAATCCATTCTTTCTTTTTACATACTAAATAACTGACTTAAGTATCGAAAGGTCTATGTCAGAACCCGCACCGGTGAATCCTAATTGTGTTTTGTAGTTGGCAGGTGAGAAAAGTTGCAATCAGATCAACAATTGAGTTTCAGTACGTGTTGTTACCCCCAGAAAAAAAAAAAAAAAATTAGTTGTTAAGGTCACTTTTCGACATCAATAATAACTTTTTATAATAATATAGCCTTTTGACTTGATGGTAAGTGCTTGATGCATAACTAGCGATATCAAAACAAGCACATTAAAGTTGTTATCTGCATATAGACTAGAGACCTTCGAGAACTTGTGCCGTGCCTCTTATTATTAAATGATTGTCACATTAGATATGAGTCTCTTGCGAAATGGGAGGGCAGGTTGAGCAAAGAAGCATGGACTTAGAGTGAGCAAGCTTCACGTATTTGATAGAATAAATGGTAAATTCAACTTCTATAAATAGGTACCAATTACTTGCAGTTGGTCTATATTCCAAAAATGACCCAAATGTTAATACCCAGCAAAACATTAACACCCCGCAACCACTGACGATGAGAGATTAATTAAGTAAAATTATTATTTTTTAATCTTAGAAAAAAAAAACATTTAACAACAATTCCAACTAATTTCTTTTTAAGTATAAGAACTAACTAAAAATATTGCAACTCTACAGGTGCTAAAGGATCCTACAACATGTGTATATATATATATTTTAAAAGATAAAAAAGTAGGTCAAACCTAAATAATTTTTATTTTGTTCTTACTTTCCTCAAAGTTCAAACTCGAATGATCAGCTACTACAAATTTTATATTGTTACCAACTCGATCATGCCTTTAGGGCTACAATATGTATGTAATTAAATGATCAAGCTTTATTAAGTTTTATTACGTTTTAACTAGGGCTGTGCGTTTTTCGGAGGCCAGAATTCTCAAGAATTTGAACTTATTTTGAATTGAATTTTTTTTTAAAAAAAAGGATTGTTTAATGTTTAGAGGTCACACAATCTTGAATATTACAAAGCTAAAAAAATTGATCATTTGTCGTACATTGCCTGTTATTCTAAAAATTCCCCATTCAGCAACACACGTGGCGAGAGAAGTAAGATCTCACAACAGAATGCACAGGCTTTTAATGAAACTAGCATGATCAGGGACACGTGGAAGGATCATAGGGCAATGTGGAAAAGCTGATGAACGCCAATGCCCAACGGATGGTCAGAAAGGTCAAGTGCTGTCTGTCAACCAAGCCGTCGCCACGTCATCACGAGCCAGATGCCTTCGACTTTCAGTCTTCACAATCACAACTGTGTGGCTCATTTGGCTTTCCTGTCCGTAGAAACTGACAGATAGAGAGTCCGTTTCCTCTTGGTTAATTAAGGGCTTGTTTGAGCCACTCGGCCTTGACCCCAAAACATATTACGAAGATAATTTTTTTTTAATTAATAATTAAATAATGATATTTTTTTTATTTAAGTGTGAATAGAGTAGATGATTCATAAATATTAGAGATGATTAAAAATCTAAACAATGATTCATAAGAATTGATATCTAGTCTCAGTAATAGTCTTTATAATCTCATGTAATATGAGTTATAATTTGAGTAATAGTTTCATGTAATATAAAAATAATAATAAAGGCTTGTTTGGTCGTCCTTTTATAGTCTCATGTAATATAAATTATAATTTCAATAATAGTCTCATATAATAAAAAAAAAAATTAAGGACTTGTTTGGCCGTCCTTTAAAATTATTTTTTTGTTTTAGGAGATGTAGTTATAACCCTCAAAAATTTGGGTGATTGATTTGTCACATTGTATACTTTTTTTTAAATTTGTCACATTGTATACTTTTTTTAAAGGTTTTTTAATATTCTTAGACAACATTTTAACGTAACAATTGGACTAAAATTTGAAAAAAAATTGCAATGAAATTAGTATAAAACATGAAAATGTTACATTTTCGAGAAACATAATTTCAATATATTTAGTTAAAAAAATGTTATATTTTCTAAGTTTTCACTCATTTGAGTTGGATTAATTTTTAAATAATTAAATATACTATCAAATTCTATTAGATGAATGTAGAAATAAAGTTATACTATTATTTCATATAAAATTTTCTCCATAATAAGATATAATTTAGTACTACTGTTAGGTAGCGGTAGCGGTAGCTTTTAAGTGATAATAAAATATTTAGCAAATACTAACTGTTATAACTTGAAAATAGTTGATTTGATCCTCTACTAAAATATATAAAATATCTTTATTATTTTTGTCAAATTTTATTATTTAAAAGTCACATTTGATACATATTAACTTTTATTTTATTTTTTTATAATAATTATAACTTAAAAATTACATCACCTTAAGATTAAACTGAACCTAAATAAAATGTAATTATTTAAACAAATGTGTTTTAACGACCGTTATCTTTACACATGTCTCTTTTCTAGTTTATTCTTGCAAAGAAGGACCAAAAAAAAAAAAAAAGGGGCGTCCGTTTTTAAACCGTGAATGTGAAAATCAGTCATAAATCCGCTTGACTCATGCTACACGTTAAAAACAATGTACTTAATTTTTTGCTATCCTACATATTAAAAAATTTTTACTTGGACCTTTAGTCTTTATCAAATGACAAAATTAAACACGTCACAATATTTTGTTTGGAGGATCCAAACAGTGCCTTAGATAAAAAAAATTTGACATAGTTGTTTTCCTTTGTTTCTTCCTCAAAGAGCTCCGTTAAAAGGGAAATGTAATGTAGGCCACCGGCCACCTGCCCCGCTTTATATTCTCCCAGCGGGAATTCCCATTTCGATAACACCAAAGCTCCTCCTCTTGTAATTTAAATACCTCGCTCTCTCTCCTTCTCATTTCATAAATCGAAGACACTTTTGGAAAAACACTTATTGGATTCTTCTCCATTTTTTTTTTTTGGGTCCAAAATTCAGATTCCGTTACTCCTCAATTATGACTACTCCTCCCCCAATCAAGCTAAAGCAATCCGCGAACTCCACTGCGGCTGCGGCTTCCTCGGTGGCGCAGGACGCGCGGCTTCTCGTGCGTGAAACGGTGCGTATAAGCGCCAACCTGGCGACGTCTAGTTCGCCGATTGCCGTCGGCGGCGGAGGCGCTGCTGCTACTTTGCTGCAATCTGAGGTGGACGAAACGACGGCGTTCCGGCTCGTGGAAGATCAGTTCGTGGATTCGAGCTTGAGGTTGATTTGTAGCGAGGATATCGACGGTCGGAGATGGAATTACGTGGCGGAGAGAGACGGTTCTGGAAAGTTCAAGAGGAATTCCATTCGTGCAATCAGCTTGCAGAGCCCTCAGGCTCCCGCTGAGGTCACTTTCACTCTTTCACTTCTTTATTATTTTGATTTTTCTTTTTAAATTTTAACTAATAATTTTGTCTTTTATATGTATGTTTTTCTTTTATTTGTTAAATGTAATTTTCTAGTTCCAATGATGAAGTAAGCAATGAATTTGTCAGTATTAGTTGGTGATCAAAGAATGTTCGTTTAAACAGTTTAGTGACAGTGTCTGCTCAGGGAAGGGGAGATGCTGACATTTCGTCTCACTTCTCATTTAGTCAATCTTGGTCTTACCCAAGTCTTGATCTTGATGAATTCATCAAGTGTATTTTGGTTATAAACTGAAAATTCATTATGTTTGTAATGATGTATGCTGTCCTTGAACAAAAAATTTGGGGGGTGTGACGAATTCTAGCTTGGGTAGTTGGCTGTGATCATGGTTCATGTGTTGAACTTGTGTTGCAGGAGTTGATGTCATTCATTAGATCCTATGTGGTGCCAGATGGTTTCCCGGATAGCGTCACCCCTTCGTATGTGCCATATATGACTTGGAGGGCTTTGAAGGTAATTTTCTTGATTTCATGAACAATATTGTAATGTGGGAAATTAAGGGATTGAAGGGGTAGAACTTATAGAGTTATAGACAATGGATTCATTCATCTCGTCTTTTGAAATTGCTTAATCAGCTACCTTGTTTGTTGTAGCACTTCTTTGGTGGAGCAATGGGTGTTTTCACAACTCAAACCCTTTTGAGTTCTGTTGGTGTCTCTAGAAACAGAGCAACTCCTGGTGCTGTTGCTATCAATTGGATTCTCAAGGTACATATGCTCAGTTTTGGGTATTGGGTTCAATATCCAGGTTAATATTAAAAAAATAATCCTTGACATTAAAATTATGTCATATTTGCAGGATGGTGCTGGTCGAGTTGGAAAAATGATTTTTGCCCGTCAAGGGAAGAAATTTGATTACGACTTAAAGCAGGTAAGATTATTTTCACTTTTGGTCTATTTTATATTTACTTCCCACCATAAAATTTTTCTAACTTAATAATATGTTGTAGCTTCGATTTGCTGGCGATCTTCTTATGGAGTTGGGTGCAGGGGTAGAGTTGGCAACTGCGGCTGTGCCTCACCTTTTTCTTCCTTTGGCTTGTGCTGCTAATGTGGCAAAGGTATGGTTGTTTTCTTATAGCGCAGGTTTACATGGTTGAGTCAATTTTCCTGATTAATACCTTTTTTTTATTGTTTAATTGTAGAATGTGGCAGCTGTAACATCTACATCAACGCGTACGCCAATTTACAAAGCATTTGCTAAAGGGGAGAACATTGGGGATGTTACTGCTAAAGGAGAATGTGTTGGAAATATTGCAGATCTGGTATTCTTGGCAAACTAACAATTCCTCACGTCACTGTAGTAGAATTACTGTATATGAATGATTCATGGTAAATGAATTGATCTTTTGAATCCCACGAAACTAAGATCCTGTATATAAAGGTTCATAAATTCAGAGCCATTAAACGGGGAATTCAGATATCTAATTTAGGTAGATTGGTCCCAGATTTAAACTCATAAATTGAGAGTCAGCAAGTGGGGAATTCAGCAAGTGGGGAATTCATATATTGAATTTAGGTAGATTGGTCTCAAATCTAACTGATTCCAAATTTCCTATCTTTATCTTGATTATAAATGATAATTAGAATTGTAAATGGGCCTATAGCCTTTCACGTAAGAAATTCAAATGCTTTGATTCATTATAATTGTTTTAAAAGCTAGGAACAATTCTTGCCTTGTTGTGCAAAGATTTATATGTTGATTATAACTTATAATCAATAGCAGTTTAATTTTCCTATTGATACTGTAGCATATGCTGTGTTACATCTCTTTACTTTATTCACCGGTCATTCCAAGATGAGTTAGTGATAAAGTGGGTTTTCAATTGGTAGCCAGACGTATTGGATCATTGAAACAGAGACATGTTTTGTGTTGCTGGATATCTTTTGTGTATTTGTGTTGCATGTATTGTCAAAAATGAACTAAACTTGAATGTGAGCTTAGATTGTCCATTGGTAGAATCACAGGATAAAACTGTGCATACAACAATGATATTATTCTCACATAACCAGACATTATAACTCACGTGAGGAATTGTTTGGGTATTAAATGGCCATGCCAATTTGTAAGCTGGAATTTATCTTTGCAGTATATCTAATAAATTTTTGTTGCATATCACTCTGGCGCTATTCTTTTGGTTGAGGTTAATATTCTGAATTTGTTTTGTGAAGCTGGGAACTGGGTTGAGCATAATGATCTCGAAACGAAATCCCTCTTTGATTACTACATTTGCCCTCCTCTCATGTGGATATGTTTTCAGCTCCTACCAAGAGGTTTGACCAGTAGCATTGGTGATATAATTTTCCGTTTGCATTCCTATTGTGGAAGTTGAGTTTAAGCATGCTAACTGATTTGCCACATTTTTTCTAGGTTAAATCTGTAGTTTTGCACACGTTAAACCGTGCCAGGTTCTCTGTGGCTGTAGAATCCTTTCTCAAGACGGGTTAGTATGAGTGTTCTACATGACATGAGATTATTACCGTTAATTTTAATTTTCTCGTGTTCTGTGATGTTCGAAGCAGATTAAATTTAAGTTCTAGATGGAAGCACAAGGATTGAATTCTTTCATGCCAACTCTTAAAAATGTTCTCTTATCTATTGTCAGGGCATGTTCCCTCATTGCAAGAGGGGAATTCGCAGGAAAATATATTCAGCTTTCCCTGGTTGAGGGATAAGCCTGTTGTTCTTGGTAAGTCTTACACTACTGAATTTTTTTCGTTAAAGAATACATTGTTATGGTGTTCTTCCACCTGTGTTTAATCTGAAGTTTGTTTCACATGTTTTGCAGGATCAAGATTTAAAGATGCTTTTCAAGACCCAGGTGCATATCTTGCTGTAGAACCTTTCTTTGAGGTACGAGAGTAAAACTGATTTACAAGCATGGAAGTCTCTTTCTCTTTAGATTAGTTTTTTCTACCTTGATGCATCTCTTCTATGCATTTAGTTTTTGCTTTCAATTGATGACAGAAAGAGAGATACGTGGTGACATATAATCCTTCAAAGGGTAAAGTTTACGCTTTGCTCAAAGATCAGGCAAAGTCAGATGACATTTTAAAAGCGGCATTCCATGTAAGCTTAGAGACTTCTTTGTGTTAAATTCTTGTTGTTGTTAGACTACAGTGGTGTGTTTTCTTCATGTTTTTGGGGTTTAATCTGTAATTTATCTTTTTTTGCAGGCATACGTGCTTTTGCACTGCATAAATTCATCCAATGGTCATCGATCTTTAGCTCTGAAGCAGCAGGAATATGACAACTCAAACCTTATGCTCACCACTGCTGATCTTGAGGCTCATATTGGCGAGTCCTGTAACATGGTCTCAACAACATATGGGGTTTTCAAGAATAAAACAGTTGAACAGGTTAGTATAAATCATCCATTTATTTGTTTGCTTTTTGCTTGCGTTCTTTTCCTTGGAGAACTCTATTCGAAATTAAATATAATAGCCTTGAGCTGTGGCTTCTCAATGGTATGCTCTTTTTGTGCTTTTAGATCGTAAGCATTTGTAGAAGACTTTTGAATACTGAGAGTTTAATAAAAAAGAAATGAATCTTTCTGATAGTTTTACTTTTCAATCTATTTAAGAAAGGTTTTCTCATTGATGGTTATATTTTCCCCTCTTCTAATGGAACATTGCATCTCCCAATCTTTTGCTTGGGTGCTCTAACAACTCATAGTAAATACCAAAAGTACAGCTTGGTGCTGGTTATTCTAGTGTGGGTGCCATTCACTGGTTGATCATGAGTTTTGTTCTCAATGTCTCTTCAAATCTTACTTTGATGACGGTGCTCAATGGTTTCTTAAAAATGCAAGTATTTCCTATAGCTTTAGAAATAATTTAAAAGGACTAACTATGATTAAAAAAGGGGAAAATCAATTTCATGAAATAGCGTATGCAGTTTTCTTTCATTGCTTTTGCGGGTGACTTGTGTTATAAGTACTTCCATCTCATAAGAACAAAAAACATTTAAAAATGATTTCAAGCATGGGATGTTAGATTATATGCAGTCTTTAGTAAGTGATTACTTAAAAGAGTATTGTCCGGATCATAAAAAACCTCAACTTAATATGACCTGGGCCTTCTTTTATTAGTTTTGGCAAAATTGAACCAGCAGTATCTCGTGGGCTGTGTTGGGAAATTAGAAACAGTCCTGGAAACTTTCTTGAAGATGCCTACAGAAATGCGAACAAGTACTCTTTAAAGCCAACTGGGATTTCTTTTCCAGCTGGGATTTCTTTTCAACTTTACGTAGGACGTTCTCAGCATTGCACTGATCACATGTGAAATGAAGTGAAATGCCACTATGCCACAATGCAAGTGTGGTTCACTTGAATATTGGTTTTAGCATTAAAGTACCTAGGTTTGGATTCTACAGGATTTGGTGAACTATAAGATATAGTTTTTCTGCTGCTTTTAACTTTTTAATCATTGATTTTCCTGTAGGGTTGGAGAATTTCGGATTCCCTTCTTAATCCTGGTCAAGCACGGCTTATATTACCCGGTTAAATGGAACAACATCGTCAAAAGCTGGCTGTCAAACTTGCTAAGCAGATTCTGCATCCACAGACGAACCTGCAAACTAAGCATGCGGGCAAAACAAAGGCTTTATTATATCAATGAGACTATGGGAACCATAAATCTCATTAATATGTGCCTGTCAGTTCTCTCTGTTAAGCAGCCCACTTTTGTTTGTGATCCACGTGTACCGCTCACGATCGTATATATTTGAGGAAGATAGCAATTGCATCATGCATGATCGAGTTCCCAAAATGAGTCGTTTGCATATAGTTGCTGGTGTAATAATATGCATGGAAGGCATTCTTCAATCTTTCTGGGGTGACCTTTAGAATCACAGTGTTTTAAGGAGGGCCGGGAAGCGCATTTTTGCAAATTTATGAAGCAGAGTCATTATAGTTTTAAATTTTTTGTCTTAATTTTTATTTTAAATAATGTGTTATTTGTTAAATAATTGATAATTTTTATAAGATTTAAATAAATAAATTATGTTATTTTATTATATTAATTGATGAATGACACATTATCGAATATAATTTCTTGAAATAAAAAATTTAGAATACGCAGGGCTATTTTTAACGAAAACCCAACTTTGCACAAGTCACAATGGCCTAAGGTCACAGGCGGCTACTAGTGTAGCTTTAAAGGCCCATGAAACTGCGATTTATCAGCTCTAAGGATTTGAACCACAGCCACTCTAGGCCTCCGGGCCTTTTGCAACGTGTTGCAAGTCCATATTTTTTGTGTTTCGTTTTGACATATGCAAGTGCGAACCCCTACATTCAACACGGGTTCTTTTATATTATACGTTGGGAAAATACTTTTTCTTCTTGCTTAGGTTTCGCTTAATTGTAGATACGGTAGTGTAGATAAGAGAGGACTAATAGTCCATAAAAATAAAAATAATTATTTCGGTGCGTTAAGAAAAAAAATGTGAAGAGTAATTTAGAAATTTTGTCTAATAATATCGTTTTGCTTCTTGCCTCCACTATTTTTTCTTTTAATACATTAGTATATTACAATTAGAATTCTATTGATAGTTTTATCGGGATTATCAATAATAATTTTAGTATGGTATATTTTCGAGGGACAAAATATCGGAGGGGTATATGTTTCACTCATTTATAGGGAGAAGTTTTACCCTACCCAATTTAATTCGGAACCCCCTAGTTACTTTAAATGCACTTTTGGATTGTTGATTTATGATGTTTAGTGCAAAAAATTTGATTTTATGATATCTTGTTGCATATGTTAATTATCATATTATTTGTTCGTCCAACTTGCCCATAGGGTATGTTGTTATGGATTATGCTGCCAATGCTGGACATAATTGTTATTTGTCACTTGAGATCTTTACTAACCTAGATTTTTCTCCCAAATTTCTTTTTTATCAGTTCTAAGAACTATCCAGCCAAGTACACCCAATTAAACCTATATATACTAACTCTGTCTGCTTCTAACTTTTCACAAATCAACAAAACATGAAAGGTCAGGCAAAACACTAGTCTCAATGTTGGCATCTCTCTCTTTCAAACAATAATCAAGCAAATAGTCTCAAAGTTTAGCAACAATGTTCCTCATGATCATGGCAACAAGAGCAAATGGTTTAATGGCATATATACACAAGGTCGCCTCTCTTTGATATGATATGATTCCAAAGAGAAGATCTTTTTAAAGTTTAAAATAAACCACACTAACAATTCCACAAGGAAACAACCAACAGCCCGTGTGATTACACTAGCATTCTAGTGATTGAGAAGGGTGATTAATTAATTTAAAGATTGAGATGTAAATAAAAAATAAAAATAAAAAAAATGCAGTGATGTTATGGACATATGTGGGATCATTTGAGGGCCAGAAATAGCAGTGACTCATTAAATATCATCTCCAAGCATAATAAATATGTCTCGGAAGATCATGGTGCCTCATTAATAGGCCTCTTAAATGTATCTTTCCTTTGCATTGGAAAGGTTATTCCTATAATTGAAATACAATAACAGTATTTTTTTAAAAAAGCAAAGAGGTCCCCTTCTTTTGTCTTTCTTTGCAATGTGTGGCATTAGGATTGTAGGTGTAGATAGAAAAATCATGCGCAATTTTTAAGAAATTGAATTACCAATATAAAAAGATAAAATATGTATGGTCCTATGTTTTGTTTGGCTTCTTTGTCATAACATGAATTTACTCAATAAAGAAAATTATAATATTTTATTGTACAAATATAAAAGGGAGATTACTACTTTGTCTCCAAATATAAGTCGGTATATATGAAGTATGTACCTATATGTGCCTCGTTGGTATCTTATAAATCTCCTTGTGAGTAGTAATAAGCTCTCATTTTGATGTGTTACAAATAATGAAAAGCACAAGATGTGCATGGGAAATTTTGGGCAAGTCATATAAGCCTTACAAAGAGTTAGGCAGGTCTCTAACCACATCTATTTAATGAAACATGTGATATGAGACAGAAATTATAAATTCTACTCATTCAACTTTACTTGGGACTGATGAGAGATATACACTACTAATCCCGCCTCAACTTTCTTTTGTTATTATTATTTTTTAATATTTCTTTGTAATTCTTCAAGAAATCTTTTCTTTTCTCTTCATTTTCTTGTTTTCAGTGAAAAAACATCCCATCAGAAAGGTCCGTGGGTTAAAACAATGGCTAAAAAAATAGTACAAGGTCACACAAACTGACACTCGAGTTATTAC
The DNA here is from genome assembly GCA_030449075.1 of Murraya paniculata. NCBI lineage: Eukaryota > Viridiplantae > Streptophyta > Magnoliopsida > Sapindales > Rutaceae > Murraya > Murraya paniculata. The sequence continues at coordinate 554,505 of JAEVFN010000088.1, read as the reverse complement.
TTCGATTTAACTACTACAATAACATTAAATACTAATAGCAAATCATGGATAACAAATAGTCGCATTAATCACTAATGGTCATATATCAACCAATAATTTAACTTTTCCCCTTGACATGACCTTCGATTTCATCATTTAGATTTCAAATTATATTAATTTACACCTATTCAATAATTTACAAATAATCAATTCAAATTACCCTATAACCTTTAAAAATTGTGATAACTAAGCCATTTTATTTAATTTGTCAGAATATATGGAGATTTTATTTTAACAATTTAGTGTGTCCGTGCATATATATCTTGATTACTAATTTGGTTCAGAATTGTAAACTTTGTAAAGTCTTTGATAAACCTATTAAGCCACGTTATTTAATAGTGTAATGTCATTAAATTATTAAATTATATAACTTAATAATTTTTATAAATTTAAATAAATTTAAAATTCTGAATTGATACATTTCTATATATTCGTTAGAATAATAAATCAGCCACTTCAAGAGCAACATATCTTTATATGCTCTCGTACAAAAAGATATCATACACAAAAGTATAATAAATGTGGTGTGCTATTTACAACATTTAACGCAGGATACTATGAGGAGAAGTACTCTCCTGTCTTCCTACAAGAACAAAATAAAAGATTTGGAACCATATAAACGTACAATACATATCTGATTTTTAATATTCTCATGTATATTAGTTGTATAAGATTTTTATTTTTATTTATTTTGTGTTGCATTCTTGAAGAAGAACAAAGAATGTCGAGCGAAACATTGTGTTATGAATAATTAATAATTGAAAACCTGCCTATATTAAAAAAGCTCTCTGGTCATTGCTGGTTTGACCAATAAAACTTCCAAAGGAGAGTAAGAGATTTGGTGTTCGAATTGTTTTTTTCGAGAAAAAGAAGAAAAGAAAAGAAATTTCCAGAGATAACATCTATCAAATCTGTACATAATAGCTCTAAAATATAATTTCAAAATCCTTAAGCAAAGAAGATGACCTATTTATACTCAGGAATTTGAAAATGTACAGCTATATAAAGTACATTACACACAACATCGCGTCATCAAATGAAAAAGAAGGAAATTTATTAACCAAGAAGGTCTTCAAATTATCTATAGATCAAATGAACATTAATAATAGTGCATCGCAGTACCTCATACTAATTAAGTGCTACAACAATAACCATAACTGAAAACTCTACCAACCCACCAGTTTATAATAACTAAGCTACATTACACAACCAATATTATTCTGAATATCATAGAGAGTACTCAGGAAACATAACCCCAAAAAAAAAAGTAGTGTGAAAAAAAAAAAAAGTGAATTATTAGGTTATTACATTTTTTTAAGCAGTAGTAGTAGAAGGAGGATTAATATTGTTCTTCTTTGCTAAATTGTGCTTGTTGTTATGCATCCAAACTTTGAGCACTCTCCTCTTGACTCCAATCTCTTGACAGAATTGTTGCACCACAGATTCTTCTTGTTTCTGAATTTTCCACCCAACTTTCTCAGCAAAGTCGAGCATTTTCTCTTTCTGTTCTTGCGTAAACTTTGTCCTGAACCTTTTCTTCACAAGCTGTGCTGTTGGCCTCGCTGCCATTACTACCCCACCACCAATGCCATCTTCATGCTCATCTGACTCTGAAGGAATTGATCCCATGTTGTAGGACATTATCATTTGATGAGGTGTTGGTCCTCCTCCTCCAGCCCTTGAAGATATTAGTGTCCCTGTTGGTGTAGGGTACCCTAAAGCCTCAGGGGTTGCTGCTAAAATATTCTTATGGTGTCCTAAAATCACTTTTCTTCCGACCCTATTGAAATGAGGGTTCACGTGATGATGATAGTAATCAAAAGGGTTGATGGCAGCTTGTTGTTGTTGCTCACCTTCAATTTCTTTTCTATGAAAGTTTCTATGACAGTTGCAAGCTGAGCAAGTGAGTGCTTCAATTGTACCTTCTTCTCCACTGGGCATGAACTCACCGCAGCCATCAGTTGCATTACCTCCCATGCCAGCTGCATGGTTCTTGAGGCACTCTTTGTACTTGACCATTTTCTTATTGACATTAATGGTGGACCCATTTTGTTGATCTTCCAAATTTGTGGATATGGGAATTGGGGGGCCATTAATGGGAGAAATTGGAGGTGCTGATGAAGCAACTGGGATGATGTTGCTATGGGGTGCATGATGATGATGATGATGATGATCATGATGGATCATGTGGCCATGGCCACCACCAGCATATGCACTGTTTATTGGAATTGGGATCTCTCCTTCTTGACTTGAAAGTTCCATTTCTAGGTATCTCTCTCTCTATTTTTATTAGTGTCTTGTTTGTTTATTTGGAGACCAAAAGAGAAAGAAACAAAGACGAGAGAAAATTAAGAAGGAACAGATGCAAACCTAAATGATCTATTAAAACTAAAAGTGGTTGCTTTCTAAAAATCTTAGCAGTTTTCTTGACATATGTCCACTTTTCTAGAAGCAACAAAATTGAAACTTAAAAATAAACCTAAAAACACCAAGGCCCTTCTCTCTTGCATGCCAAAAACATAAAAGAAATGAATGACATGTAATTGAGTTTATCAAAAGGGAAAAGAAATATTCTGTGGTAGCACTCAAATTCAGTGACTGTAGACAAAGAAACTGGCAATGCGAAGGGTCACTAAATATTTCAAGTAAAAACTAAAACCACAGTCTTGAAAGTGAGAGAGAGAGAGAGAGAGAGAGAGAGAGAGGGAGAGAGAGAGAATGATTGGTGACAGAAGATGACTAAAAGGGATTCAAGAAGTTACCCTGATGATCATGATCATCAACTTATTGAGCTTAAACAGCTATTCCATGGCAAAAGAAGAAAGGGTTTGTAATAGAACAAAGAAATTTAAGTGAGAAAAAGAAGAGAGAAAGAGAAGATTTTGGTTTTAAAAAACCCTAGCTAGCTAGCACAAGTGGGTTTTGAAAGTGGGAGAGAGAGAGAGAGAGAGTGGGAGGAAGAAAGGGAGACAAAATGAAGAGAGTTTTGCAGGTGGGTTTTGCTAGTGAAAGCAAGCACTAAACATGAGCTTATAGTAGTGTTGAGGAGCCAAAAAGGAGAGAGAGATGAGAGAGAAGAAAAACACATTTATTTTTTAATTTTGTTTATTTTTTAACAGACAAATAAAAATACAGTGAGTTTTAGCAATGGTGATACCCAAAATATTAAAAAAAAAAAAAGTTGGGTTATTGCTTTGCTTGCACTATCAGGCATCAAGTTTTACGCCATGTAGAGAGGGCAGTCTGTGTCAGAGAGTGGTGAGGACAAAGAAAAGACAGAGAAACAGAGCCACAAAAATAATTATAAAAAAGAAAAATGTTCTTTGAATTTAATTAATTAAAAGAAAAAATTAGCAAAATCTTTTCCGCATTTTGTTTATACTGCCATTAAAGTTCAAAGCTTCATATATAGTTGAGTAGTACGTGTCTGTCCACTTTTGGAGGGACCAAGTTTTACTCTTTCTTTCAATAAATTATTTTAATGTGTCAAATGCTTTATTTTTTGGTAATTAGAAATTTATACTGGTTTTATTGTGGTAATTAAAAATTTGTACTGGTTTCAGTTGTGTAATTATGTTTTGTTATTAAGGATTGTCTTAACTTAGACATAGGATTCACGTTTTATCCTATGTATTGTATTTAGTGTAATGCTATTTTGTATCTGTAAGATGATGTATTGTTGACAATTACTGGATCTTTAATGTAAGGCATACTTTCCTTTAAAATAAAAAATTATTTTAATTTTGTTTATATTAATATATTGCTTGTTACATTTTTTTAGTTAATACAAGTCTTTATAGCTTGAATTACAAAATAAATTGTAAATATATTTGCATGGTACCCTTAGCTATATACATGTCATGCTACTTGTGTGAATGATTTAATAGCAAGGAGTTAATAAAGAATCCAGTGTATTATCATTTCTTCTAAGCTAAAAACAACTGATATATTTTCTAAGTAAGTAAAAATAAGATCTCTTAATTAATATAATATACGTAAGATCAAAATGTGGTGGCGGTGAAGAGTTATAATTAGTTGAGAGGCTGGGAATAGAAAGCTTGGCTAGTGGAGTTTCTTCCTTGAAGCACCGGACTTGCTGATGAGGGAAAAACTAATCATAGTTTTGCAGAAGCTGCTTTAATTGTTTTGAAATTATAAACATATCCTCCCAATCTACCTCATTCTTTGATCTGCTTTCTTCACCTGTGAATGTGTTCTACGTATAATCAATAGGGGCTTACTCATCAATGTGAAAATGATGTGCCTTTGAAATAGGAAGGACACAATTGCATACAATATATTGATCAGATCGTCACATGAAAAAGGTTGCAGAGAGAGAAAGGGAGAAAAATGAGAGGAATAGTAAGGAATAATTCAACTTTTCAATCCAATAGTGATGTATAAAATGTTTGGAGAAATCCATTTACCCTTAGAACAATTAAGTAATGGTGCCTGCTAGTTGGTTCAATCTGTAAAAATTATGGGTAATAAACAGATCTTCAATAATTCAAATTCTGCTCACACTACCTGGTACTGAGTAGTTTAGATTTATGTGATGTTAAAGGGGAAAAAAATGAGAGAGAGAAAATGTAATATGCATATATAGTTACTTTCAAGTTTCACCATTGTAGTTCATCAGCTAAGGGATATAATTATTTCTTGGGGAGACTCTTGCATTATACACCAATCTTTGAAAACATTTGTTCCAACTATTCTTAAAGTACTTCGCATTTACTAGAGGCGGCCGGCCAAAGCAATTTTAGTCAACTAATATTTAATCCAGGCTACTAACATTATTTTCACACCATTAACAACAAACCGACATTTTGCCCATGTTGAATATCATTGTCTTATTCAAAAGCATGGCAATAAATAAAGAATTTCCACAAAAAAGTGCCCCTAAAACCAACTTCTTTTGATGTGTATCTGTAAATGATCAAGCGACTGATATTTTTATGGAGCTATAAATAGCTAAGGTGCATTAAAATGAAAAGTATCTAGTGTTCACTTAGATTAAAAGAGGAATCCAAAAAGAGGAAAAAAGTAAAAAGAAAAAGGAAAATTTATAGGTCCAAATGGTATGTAGAAACTTTTAGACACCTTATTGATGAATTATTTTTTATTAATAATGTTTTGTTGCAAAGTTTTTCATTTTCATAATTTACATGGAGAAAGACAAATATTTAGTCCTCCCGTTATTAAATAATTATCCAAATCACTTTATTCTTTATTATCCTTGCCTTTATTCCACAATCCATATCGCGTTTAGAGACTTTATCCTTCTTTAATATTTTGTTTTCATCTCTCTTGTCTCTTCTTCTAGTAATTCTTCCTAACTATATTTTTTCTTTGTTGCGTACTTTCTGCCTTTCCTTTTTAAGATTCACCATTATCTTTTTTCATGAGATTCTGAATTTATTAAATTATGATACAAATCCAAGTAAAACGAATTTCACTAATGCAATATCCTAGTACATATATAGTGTGAAAATCATTCATAATTTCTTATTACAATATTTGGGCGCAGATCTTTCTCGACTAATTTGGATAGTGTCTAGCATATATATTTTTTTACCTATTTCATTATGAACTTAAATATATGAAATTTCTTATTACAATATTTGGACGCAGATCTTTCTCGACTAATTTAAATAATGTCTAGCATATATATTTTTTCACCTATTTCATTATGAACTTAAATATATGAACTGAGTCATAATAGATCTAATCTAAGCATATCCGACAAACCTCTAACTATTTATTAATAATTAACAAAAAAAAAAAAAGAAACATATAGCAGTCTATTATTTCGATATACGTTACAAATGCCATCTATTTTCATCTTCTTTCTCATAATTAATCTCTATATTATGGTTTCAATTTGAAAGCGAGAAGAGGGAGAGGGAGAAGAAGGATGTTGAGCTGTGCGGCAGTGGTTAATTATTATTCTGGGAAAAAGGGTCCACAAGAATAAATAGTGTTGTGACATGACCTTGATCACAATTTTCAAGAATGTTCAGAGCCAAAATTTTGTCTTTCCTTTAGAGAGGAAACATATATACCATCTGTCTCAATCACTGCCAGCCCAATTCCTCTGTATATTTTGCTTTCCTTTAATTTGAGTATCTTAAACCTTACAAAGCTAATTTAAAGTTACAAAGATAAAGATGTAACTTGGATAATTGAGATTGATATTGTCTTATCATCATTATTAGGTACCTACCAATAAAAGAAATGGCATATCGCATATCCTATGCTAAAGAAAAAATTATTGAAGAGAAATTATTAGTCATATATCAATTATTGTTCATTTGTATGGTTTCCACTTGAGTAAAGATCTTATACTTTGGTCATTTGATTTGGTTCAATTTGACAATTCTAATTTGTACACGCACATTAATTCCAACGGTTTTTCAGTACTATACTAGCATGTTTGATTTACAATTAAGGTTAATGGTAAAAGAAATTATTTTATGTAAAAATTTTTCTACATATGAAAAAAAAATTGTCAACAAGAATCATATTCTAATGTTTTGGGTTGCCAATGAAATCCCTGTTATATGCCCTAAACTTTTCACAAGAATATAGCAATTATCATCTTCTGTTAATATGATTTGTCTAAGTTTTGGAGTGAGTAAGATATTCATTTTTTTTTCTCTTTTAAATACATATCGTCATCAAGCTTAACATGTAGTTGATTGTGTCATTTCGTTTGAAAACAAACAAACAAATAAGAAATCATGAAGAGATTTTTACCAACTAAAGAGATGTATTAACTTTTATGGTATATCGAAAGAAAGCATTAATTAATGTATCATTTGGTCAACTAGCTAGGATCCTCCAAAAAATAATTAACTTGACCCCTCACATAATACTTTTTAAGTATATACCAACTTTCCTCTAGTAATCCATCACCACCGACGTCTTCTTTTGCACATTTGCTTTGTTTTAGGAAACCAAATCTTCTTTGAAGATACCAATCATTTCCGCTTAGCAAGTGAAAATTTATGCCTATAATCATCTTGACAACAAGTATAATTACTATTTTCTAGTCATGACCAATGAACTGTGCATGAGATAATTTGTTATTTTACTTACCCAAGTGACTAGTGAGGCTTTAATGTTTGTTTGATAAGTACTCTATTGTGTGTTTCTTTTATAAAGAAAATGAAAATCCAAACAGTGACCACCACCAATGAGGTATCATTCCTGCTAACTTCATACTCATTTTCTCACTTTTTATCTTTTTCTCTTCCTGTCTCTTTGCAACACTAGAATTGATGAGATCATTTTCATTCTTATTTCAAAAGTTTAACAGCTAGCCAGCTCTTCAAAAGCCTTCTGGTTCCTTAAGCTTGAAACTTGCAGAAGATAGCATATGAAATCTGATCTTTCCTTCATTGCTAGAATTTTTGAAGTTTCCGTGCTATCATTCTTGCTAGCTAGTTTTTCACTCATTCAAATGCCTTTTGGCACACAAACTCAAATTCTTCTATATTTATTATTTTTATAAAAGATCACGAGTTTAACGCATACTTAAAAAGTTGGTTCATGAACATATGATTGTTACCTAATTCAATATCTATTGAGCTTCATTATTATCAGTTGATGTTGGATTATCTCATTAACAATTTTCACATCATTAGTTTTTATTATTTACTGGTTACCATATAAAAGTTCTCAAGTGCATATGCCTACAAGTTTTAAAGTATAAATTTGAAGTTAGATAACACTGCCTAGCCATAAATTAATTGTGGTTAGACAATACTCTCTAATTTTAAATTCTCATTTTAAAACATGCAAATGTCAATATTTAAGGACAAACGACCACCATAAATATATAACATTATAGTTGGATGTAAAAACTGATCAACAAAAGCTAATTCTTCCTAAAATCTATCTATTTCAATGAAAAAAAAAATGTTATACCAAATTCTTTCAACTCATTTCAGGAAATTCTGTCCCCAAGCAAGGAACATAGCTATCTATATCATATTTAACATATTAATATATGATAGTTATTGATCATAGAGCAAATGTCTAGGAAAAGTAAAGCATATAGCTGAAAAGACAAGCAAATATAAAACACAGCATATGGCATCACATGATGAAAGGAAATTTCAGTCATCGAGTATTTGTCAGTCTTATATATAATTGATTGAGTTTGCTTGTTTTTTCAGTACTTTTTTTGCTTCCTATTTTCTAACCTGAAAACACCAATTCAAATCTTCAAGTTTCAGTTTCTTGGCTTTCTTTTCATTCAGCGTACACATTAGTAATAGGGTTGTGGGCTAATGATATTTTAAGAAAAATAAAAAAATGAACAAACTAATGCCTGCTAAAAACCATTTGCATTTGTGAAACGCATGCAAAATCCAATGCCCCACAGACTATACAGTGTAAATCATCAAAACTTTTTAATTAGTGTTGCTGGTAAGATGAAAGCACTTTTAAGTGAGTGATTCCTACATTTTTTCTATATATCGAAATCCAAAATTAATCTTTTACCCAGAAAGTTATTAAAAGATAAAAAATTTATTTAAAAGATAAAAAATTTATATAACTAAGTGATAGTTTAATTCTATATGTGTGTACACTGAGATTTAGGTTAGTCTTATTATACAGTTTGATATTTACCTAAAACTATCCTAAGTTGTTCTTAAATAAATATTAAGACTATTACTAAGATTTATTTACGTTAATTTCCTCATTAATATTCGAAGGATATCTATTCTTCCACTAATACTATTTCCACTCAATTATCGCAAAAAATTGAGGAAGAAAATTACCTCACAATATTTTTGTGAGAGTTCAAACTGCTGTCCTTACAATCGCCACAGTGGCTAACCCGTTTTGAGTTATATCTACACTTAAACGAGAGCTAAGACAATAGGGACGCGAACTGTGAGCTTATAATAGTGAAAAAATGAGTTTGACCATTTTGCCAATCCCTCCTAGGCAAAATGAGCACTGGTAAAGACAATGACTTTATTGTAAATCTGGTGTCAAGACACAGCTTACCTTAGCAAGGTATGACAAAATTTGGGGATTGTACATTGGGTTTAGGGAATAGAGTGAGTGTGCTTTCTGTCTTTGGGGCCCTCCTCTCATGATAGATCGAATAATTTTTTCAATTCACTTGCTTTCTTTTAAGTTTTCGAAACAAAAAGCAAAGACAAGAGCTAGCCGTTGGGAACATTCCCACTACTTTAAAATTTTGGTCTGGCTTTTAAACCCAAAAGCCAAAGCCATTCACCAACCCAACAACGTTCTCCGAGGCATAAGATTCAAAGCAAATTAACCCAAAAAAGAAAAAAAAAAGAAAAAAAAGGAACTAATAAAGAAAGAAAGATTGCCTTTCCTTTTACACAATCCGTTAGTATCCAACTCTCTGCTCCCATGCCTCCTTACTGTATCTTCTCATGCATGATTGAGAAAGTTAATTCTATGACTTTATTTTCTTAGAAACATTTTAATTGTTTAATGCGTTTAAATCTTGTATTCGATTTAAATCAAATTCCCTCATTATATTGAGAAACATTAGCTGCTGAGAGCATTTATTTATGCTTTAAATCAAGTTCACTTAATTTTTCACATGAACGGTTATGATCACGGGACCCTTCCTTTTTTTTTTTTTTTTTTTATAACCCACTATTTATTATAACACAAGACAAGCTATAAAATATTACATGAATGCACTTTGAATGACTGAGATTACATCTCATAGGTGAATAAAAACCAAGTTGATTTGCAATACATGTTCTTCACTGTTTTTTTCATTTTTTTTTTCTTAATTAGAGTTCCAAAAATGTAAAGATAAACAAGAAAATAAAGAGAGAGGTAATAAAAGATAGGGCAATTCCCTGCCTTGGGGTTAGAAAATTGATAAACAGGGGACCATGCAATACAGCTCGTGAGCCAATAAACACCTGCAGAATAATTATGATAACCATCTTCTTCTTCAAAGATCCAATAGATGAAAAAGGATCAAGACATAGACAAAGTTCTTATGTATGGTATGAAGCTAATAGCTAGCGAATATTAACTCTGCTTTGTTATCTTCTCTTTTAGTTCTTGGAATTTTGTGTGCTTTGTAAACTCCATATATATATATATATATATATATAGATGTATGCTCTTTATTCTGAATTGAAAGAGAAAGCTGGCTTATAAAGCATAAACCTTTAAAGAACAATGAACATTTTTATCTCGCTTTCTTTAAAAAATTGTAATTAGCTAGCATCTCTCTATTGGTTACTTGTTTGACTGACAAATCTCTTATCACTTTGAGTTGGAACGATTGTGTATGGATTTGCCTATCATTTAAACTTCGAATAATACTACGGTTTACAAGCTTTATTCGAAACTTTTCATCTCAACTAACGTCGACTTATATAATGCATCAAGTGGATAAGAAATATCTATATTTATTTCTTCCAGCTCTATTAAATTGGGCCGACCTAAATCAATATATCTGAAGGTTGACTCTATGCTAAAGTAAGAGGTGTCTCCCATATATATAAACTATTTTAGAAAAAGATAAGGTTTAGTGAGAGACCCACTTATTAGATTACCTTGTTTCTGTCAGTATTTTGTCAATTTTTTTGTTTGTTAATATCATTTCTTAAAAAAGATTAAGCACTTGACTACGGAAAAATGGTGTGAGAAGGAGAAGGAAAAGTATTATTTAATAGTAAACTTTAATTAATAGACGATAGAATCTAACAAGAAGAATCTATATTTAATATTATGTATAATCAATAGCAAGCGCAATACATGTGAACTCTTTAATTAATAATTAATAAGCTACAACTTTGAGATTATATAATCTTGCAATAATTATAATCTCTGCATGACATTGATTCACAATATGCAATTGAAAAAAAAAAAAGAAAAAGATAGAAACTAAACGGAGAGTAAAGCTACTCAAAAGAAAGAGAATGTAGATGTGTGTGTGTGTGTGCATTGTGTGATGAACTTTACTGCACATACAAAAACACACGCACAGAAAACTTAATAATGCAAAGCACGATCATTGATCAAGTCTCTGGCATTTGCGTGATCCCATAAATAAATAAAGAAAGAAAGAAACGCATGCTCAGGGACACATGAACTGAGAGAACCGAAGCTTTTAATTTTGTCTCTCTGTACAACATTCAAGCTTTTACGTAATTGTAATTGTCTTTCTTTTGGGGTCCCCACTAGCATTTTTTTTTTCATTTATTCTTCCTTTCACTTTTACTTTGTTACAATTAATTTTCTTTTCATTTTTGGTGTTTACAGTTGTTTCACTTGACATGAACCATTAAAAAAGAAAAAAGAAGGGCATAAAAAAAAAAAAAAAAACACTACATGTAATCTCTCCGTCAAAATTTTGAGATTATTAGAATATTTCTTTATTATCTATAAAATGGTGGTAGATAAAATCTAAACTGAATTTTTCATTTCCCTGCTTTTTCAAGATTTGAACTCGAAAATTATTGATAGATTTCATTCCCATTAAGAATAAATTTCTCAATCGGTCAAAAAAAATTTACTCTAGCATGTAACTTCATTCTCGTCAAGTCAGTAGTAAATTCAATACTTCCTAAGATGGGGTAAAGTTGTATTTCATGAAGAGTAATTTCTCCCTCATTATGATTAAACATTCGACAAATCAATTTACCAAATGAGAGTAGATTTCACTTTCATCCAGAGTATTTTCGTTTGCATTGTGAGTAAATTCTCAAACAATAAGCGGGATTAGATTTCTATCCCATCAAGCGAAGACATCCGAAAATAAAAATTTCGCCTTGTCTTCCAAATATGTGATCGTAGGACTACAAAATTTCTCACTTAATAATGTATCCAGATTTCTCTATAGAGGGCAAAAAAATAAAAATAAAAATAAAAATAGATAAATAGATAATTGTATGAATAAATTAAAGCACTTTAGCAACATGCACATTCCACCATGTGTGGGTAACTTGTGCAACTCGAAAAAGCACTTTTGCGAGCCAATCACAAAGCGTGCAGTGAGGTCTTTGTTTGGCCATGCCATCACCTTGTTTCATTTTCTTTTTATCATTATTATTATTATTAATTCCGTTGTAATAACTTTTCGGCAAAATTTACGTGCATCGAAGTTGGGACTAATGTTACACTCCGTCCTCTGCTGAAAATACACAAGAATCAAACAAAAACAAATTAAAGAGTTGCGTGCAAGAAAACACACAGAATGGAAATCAGTGGATTTTGTCTTTGCCTCTGCCCTCTCTGCATTGCAGAAAGGAGAAAGTGTTTTTGCATATTTATGGATACGAGCTCTAATTTTCACTACTGTTTTATCACATGAACAGACAGCACTTTGGGAGTTACCGGGCTACCCGACAAAAAATGTGAAAAATTGAAAATACTGACTCATCCAAGTCTGTGCCTGCACTCTGCAGCCAGCTACGCTCTTTCTGAATAGTTGTTTCCTGCATTTAAAATAAAAAGTTATCTGAATTTCAACTTTCAACAGTTATGTACATGCTTGAGCGAGTGCATCAGAGTTGCAACAAAATCTTACTAACGCCATTGCAAATTTTGTGTACCGGATAACGCTTACTCCCTGAAAAATTTACAATGCACAAGTGGAAGTGTAGAGCAACATCAAAACACCCACAAGCATGAGATAACAGAAACACGCACCAAGGGTTGTGTCGTGCAAGCCCAACATAAGATACACAGTACTGAATAGTGCTCATGTGGTCCCGACATTATCCAGGAGGATTTAGCACCTGTTACTAAATGGGTGTTATGGATTCTCCACTACACCAGAATCAGTAGATAGATAATGGTAAAGGACAAGATCAAACAGTTAACCTGTCCATGAATATTCACTATTCAATGCCTTCTAGAATCAAAGTGTAGCCAAAAGTATAAAGAATTAGTGGTAATGGTATGCATCTGTCTATAAGTTCGGGATAAGGGCCAATACGAGGCTGTGCTTTAGAACTATTGTAAATATAACTGTTGACAAGTAAACCTGAGAGCTAGCACAAGAAAAAGAATGCTGCTACACACCATCCAACTCCATAAATTGTCAATAAACAAAAGGTTTCATATACAATACCATAGAAAATTGATATACACTCAGGAGTTCAACTTGAGGAATAAATTTATCCAACCTAAGAAATAAGACATAATCAACTGATTTAACAAAAAGACGGTGTGATACAGTTATCTGAGTGGGATGGACTATTCTCCAACTGAAACAGTTACCATTTGCCAGCCGCGACTACTAAAATTACATGAAATCCTAAATCCTACTATCACTAACAAAACTTTTTTCCCCCATGATGAAGTAAAAATACTAGGGGAACACAGTGAAGCCTCTCGCTCTTGATCCTCGCCATGTGATTCTTTATATAATTTGGCAGTTAAGCACCCTCAAAAGCCTTGGGAAATAATTTATGTTTCTTCTCATGCTGCTTTGAAGGTCTCTGACAGAGTCTTGTACCTCTGTATTTGCTGCTTTCCAGAAGAGAAAAAGGAGTTAATTGAATTGGATGGGTCAGATATCAGTGCATTTGTATTTAGAAGTCATAAGTGAGCTGAATCATACCAATTCTGAGACAGAAGGCGAGATTTTTCTTAGTGCTTGTTCAAAATGAGTTAACTTGATTGTAAATGGAGTCAGATCTGGGGGGCTCTTGCTTGATATCAGTTTATCTTCCAAGGCAGCCATTGCAGCTTCATTCATCTGGCATTGGTTTGAAACATAAATGTTAAACAAGAGTGAAATAAATTTCTTAACAATCCCCCAAAATGAGCATAGATGGTAAAAATATCAGGATTGTGAACAGGTGCATACAAATGTTCACAAGCTGAAGCAAAACAACCTTAAATGTCATCACAACATTAAAGTGCATTCCAGCAAACACAAGGAAATTAGAGAGAAAAGCGCAGACAAACCATTGCAGCAAGATCAGCTCCACTTAAATTCTCACAAGACTTTGATCGTGCAATGGCGCGCAAATCAACACTGTCATCCATTGGCTTCTTCCTAGCAAGAGCTTCCAAGATCAACCCACGCTCATCTGGAGTGGGCAGAGGGACATACAGAAGTTTACCAAACCTCCCAGGCCTTAAGACTGCACGATCCATCACATCAGGCCTGCCAACAGAAAGCCATGGCTTGAAGGAAAACATAGCAGCAACCTAGTCAAAACAAATTGAGAAAAGATGAAGGGCTTAATATACCTATTGGTGGCACCGATGACAAAGACACCCTTCCGCTTGTCTGCTCCGTCTAACTCTATGAGTAACTGCAATAGAATAAGCACATTTCATATGCATTGTATAACAAAATAGCTGCAGAGAAAAACACTGGCCCATTTTTTTGGGAGAAAAGAAAAACCCTAGCTAGGAGAGAATGAATCTGTTTATAAATAGTCATTGCAGATCATGCTAACCTGGTTCAAAAGACGCTCAACAACCCAACCTCCTTCTTTTCCACGCTTTGTAGTCAGAGCATCCACCTATAGATAATCAAAATAATAGAAGACAATGAAAAACGATACCTCAAGATAACACCTGGAAATACAACAAAGAGACAATGAGGATGTTCTATTTTGTGATGTTTCTGGGGTATCTAACCAGAGCTGTCTGCATTTACAAAGGAATTTTGACCTTGTAGAGAACCAGAAAAGGAAAGAACTCCACATACTTCCATCTAATTACCATTTTTTTCACCTATTGTTTTTGAGCACTATCCTGCATCTCTCATCTTGGTACTTCTCTACAACAATATAATACAATATACTATACTACAGTAAACTAGGCTGATATGGGTTAGGCTATTCTAAGTAAAATTTTTTACTTAAAATTTTGACACAAATCTTAAGCCATTGATTTCAAGAAATCCAATGGTGGACGAATAACAATCATTAAATGCTACTTTGACTTTCAAAATCTACTATTGGATTGCTTAAAATCAATGGCTCAAGATCAAAAGTTTTAAGTAAAAAATTTAAGTTAGAATAGTGCCACTCAATGAATTGCATTGTATAGGAATTACAGAAACAATGATAAAGAGTATAAAATCCAAAAGTGTGCGAGAGACAGGAATTACACAAGATTAACAAGTCCCCAGCTACAGCCCATATGTCAAATTAGATAAACTACAAATGTATTTGCTTTCAAGGAGAGAAACACAAACCTCATCAAAGAAAAGTATGCACGGTGAACATGTTCTTGCACGACTGAATAATGTTCGAACTGCCAGCTCACTTTCTCCAACATATTTATTTAGGAGTTCAGGCCCCTACAGTAACAATGAATTTTTCACTCTCAAGTTTAAGGAATACATTCATGAATGAAATAAGATCTGCAGCACCAAAATCAGGTATTCTAAAACTGAGGAAGAAAAGCAAAAAATGATTAACCTTGATGTGAATGAAATTGGCTCCCGCCTCATTAGCAACAGCCTTGGCAATAAGTGTTTTACCACAGCCTGGTGGCCCATAAAGCAAAAATCCAGTCTCCAAATCTACTCCAAATTCCTAAAGAAATGAATGAATTCAGAACTCATACAACTATACCGATAATCTCTAATTGGATGGTTTTTGTACACAGCTATCTAAACCTTTTACTAGTCTACTATTGCTTCCTCAATTTTTCTTCCAGTCTTCTCAGGATTTGTCCTAGTCATATGTTTTCCATCTTTTTGCACTTCTAAAGAAATATGCACCTTTTTTTCCTTTTTTTTTTTAATTCGGATAAAGAATAAGAGAGATGCAGCTATATCTTTGATTACCTCATATTCCTCTGGGAATTTTATACGCCTAACTATATAGCGGTCAAATTCCTGCCTTAGGTAATCAAGCCCGCCAACATCTTCCCATTTAACATTAGGAATAGCCGAGAATCCTTCTCTTCTTGATGAGGGTTGAACCATTTTGGTCGCTTCCTGCAGTAGATAAACATAAACAGCAATTGGCTCAGTCACAGTAAGCTAAATGTTATGCACAATTTCACAGTCAGAATATTGTCTTTCAGCGGGATTACACAAAATTTTAACTCTAGGTTACCTCAAAATCAGCCATAGTGATTGTGAGCCTTTCCATTTCTTCAGGCAACCATGGCTGCCTCCACCAGTCATCACAATGTTCTTCTGCTATAGAATTTCCAGAAAGCTCAGACTTTCTTTGGTCTATGATTCTCTTCATGGCGAGGTTTCCAGCCTTGTTAGCAAGTGCTGCCAAATCAGCTCCAACAAAGCCAGGAGTGGACCTGGCTATTTTCACAAGATCAAAAGAACCTTCCACCCTTAGATTACGAGTAAGCACAGAGAGAATCTGTACCCTGGCATTCTCATCTGGAACACCTAGAACAATTTCACGATCAAATCGTCCGGGCCTCCTAAGTGCAGGATCAACAGCATCCGGTCTATTAGTGGCTCCAATTACAAGAACATAGCCAGGTTTTGAATTGGAGGCATCTGACTTAGATTTTTGATCGCCTGGTTGTACAAGTCTATGAGATTCATCCATACAAGTCATTAATTGAGTAACAATCCGTCTCTCCATCTCCCTCTGCAGATTTTCTCTCTTAGAAGCGATTGCGTCAATTTCGTCAATAAATACAATTGATGGTGCAGTCCTATATGCTTTTGAAAAAAGATCTCGGATATTTTCTTCCGATGCGCCTGATAGCACATTATCAAGAAATCATCGAACGATATTATACGATAGCACACAACATAAACATTACAACTTCTCAAAATGCTCCAAGCCATAGGGTACAGCCCATAGCAGAAGGAGATAAATTAAATGATAAAAGGATTGCTCAAGCCAAATTCAGGAGTAAAATTTAATTTGATATCCAGTTCTTTAAACTGGATGCAATATCCTAATTTACACAACTATACATAAGGACAATAATTTTTACCATTTTCTTTTTCTTTTGAGTAGTATGGTTAAGCTCATTTCCTAAAACACTATCTAGTATTAACAGATATTGAACAGATTCCCAATCACAAATGAAAAAGCAAGCAAACTACAAGCATAAGAAAAGCAAATTCATACCAGAGACACCCGAGACAACTTCAGTGGCAGAAATTTTATAGAAGGGAACACCAGTCTCATTAGCAATGGCATGAGCCAACTTGGTCTTTCCACAACCCGGTGGCCCATACAACAAAATTCCAGCCATCGGCCGAACTCCCAGCCACTGTGGCAACTGAGGATGATACAGAGGCACAATCACCTCCATCTTCAACTCCTCCAACACATTCTCCATCCCTCCCAAGTCCTGAAACCTTGGTCCCTCCTTCCCCTTCAACTCTTCACCCCCAAAACCCATTCCTCCCTTCACAGATTCTTCTTTCTTCATCTCAATCTCCCTACTTTCCGCACTAACCATATCAATCTTCCTTGGTGTAACCTCAAATTCAATATTTTTCTCTTCGCTTTTCCGTCGCATGGTTTTTGACTCCGAGTACGAATCCCGTAACATAGATTTCATCAAATCAAACTCCGGCTCCACCTTTTCCCCATACACAGCATCTTCCGACGTCGACACTCCATCTTCTTCTTCTTCCGATGAAGAAGATAAAGTTGACGATGTGGATGGACGGTCATGATCAGCCTGTCTCCTTCTCTTAACATGTTCATTCTCCAAATGCATCAGTCTCTCCTCGGCCACATGAACTCTCTTTGGATTCTTACTCGTCCTTTTCCCCACCGAGTCTAGGGTTTGTTGCACAAGTCTAGCGAAAGGCTGCTGCTTGGTTCGTCTATAGTCAGGATAATTCGACCGGAGATAATCAACGAGGTCTTCCACCGTTGAGTACTTATTTTCACATGATTCAATACGACGCCGTAGAATCTCCGAGGGGAACCTGGCCCCTCCTCCTCCTGTTCTTCTCCCCATGCACCTCTGTAATAACCTCCTCTAAACTAATTCAATCTTTATATTAATTCTTCAGTTGTAAACTTCAAAAGGTCGGGGATTTTTCCCTCTTCAGTTAACCTAAACAATTATCATTATTTTCGTTGTTTAGTAATACTACATTAGTACCAAAATAAAGCAAATGATATAAATTTTTAACATAAACAAATTACCAAAATATAGAATTCTTAAAAACTACTCAATATGACGGCTTCCGGAGAAGTGAAGGCCACGGAGCGGAGCGGATTACAGGAGACGACGAAAAATCACATGCTGCGCCGGAGCAGACGCGAGGGAGAGGACCGTGGCGGCTGCGAGCGGGACTGCGGGAGAGACCAGAGGCAATGCATTTTGGGTTAATTAAATTTCCTTTTCTCCCAAACAAAAAAAAAAAAATTTATACATTTTCGTTCATTGCGGTCGTGACTATTGCATTATCATGCAACCACATAAACTGGCATGCCGCGTGCCACTATTATTTCATTATTGTAAAGGAAACATTTTTTTTTTTTGGCCCCTCGCTCGGCCAATAAACCGAGTTCGAGTCCCGAAGATGGAACTCAATTCAATTTCTTCAATTCTTCCAGTATTTAATAATTACGGGTACTATATTATTTTATGAGTATTCCAGATGTATATTGCATCATAGTTGTAAATTTCTGTGTTACCTCGTAAATATACATATCATCATAACCCATTCAAAACAAATAATTTTTTTTTTAATTTTATTTTTGATTAGTTGTTAAATCATTGCGAAGGATAGACAAAAACACTTGAAATAAGGTGCTTCATTTATCTCCCCACTCCCCCAAAAAATAAGGTTACTTCATCTTATTTTCTTTTACTTCAAAAATTTATGACTAAATTGGATGATGTAGATTAAAAAACGGGGCGAGGGTGTGACCGTAAGCCGAAATCATCCTCCAATAAAGTCAACTTCATCTCCCATGTGTATGTTTAAAACATTACGAGGCAAAGATTTTCAAGGCAGTTACAAAAAAGAGTTGACATCACTGTAGTATCACCACACAGAAACAACTAACGACTAATCCCAAGAACACGAAGAAGCTCAGTCCTTCTTAATAAACATTTTTCTGAACTCGTCATTGGATTTGGGCTTCAAATCTTCCCCTTCCTCAGTTTTTGGTTTACTCGCGGGAAAACCAAGTGGCCTGACGTTTCTTGGCACTGCAAATGTGTTCTTTCCCTTGAGCTGCACACTGTCACCACGGCCTCTTGACTGTTTGGAAGTCTGGATGGATGATTCTTCAGATGCCGATGGCCCGGCATTTCCAGTCTCTTGGTGATATTGTGCTGCAAGTTACACTCAAGTACTTAGAAAATGAAAATTGACCCCAAAGCAAGAACAAGAAGGAGATGAAAGCAACGATTATTCCATGTTATATGATCTAGCTGCAATCCAAAGCTCCAAGGGATTACAGGGTCATCACCCCCCCCAACAAAAAAGTTCTACAGAAATTCAAGAGCTTCTTCTTAGTTGTTCTAGAAAAGCAATTCCTACCAAATCAGCTACTAATATTTTGGTCATCCACAAAATTAGCTGTTTTCAACTTCTGGTTACTGTATGCATGCACAGCAGATACACATGTTTACTGTTTGCATGTAAAATGCTATACTAAACAAGAATGGAAGGAAGGCATGCACAGGCTAGAACTAACATGTGCCCCTGAAATCAAGCTGATGCACACACACTTAGAGATGGAAAAGACGTCAACAACAATTTTAAACACTAATCATTTAGCGTACCATGTTCTGTTGGGGCCCTCTCACCACTAGAATCCTTCTTTCTTCGCTTTGGATTTGACAGTGCAATGCTTAGCTTCTTCCCAAGGAACATCTGCTTGTTCTTGGCTACAGCTGCAGCAAGATGTTCATCATCGATAAAGTCCACATATGCCAGCCCCTGAACAAGGACATCAGAGGGTATAAATATCTGATTGCAGCACCTTCAGAATTAAAATTAAAAGTTGAGGGTAAGCTATGATATGGTAAAACTTATGTTCAAACCCTATGAACAAAGAACAACATACAACATTTTGTGAACCATCCATACATGTTGAAATTCCATCCAAAGTAAATCAAATTGCACCATGAGCAATTCACAATGTGCACACTATGCTATTAAAGTTTGTGGTCAGGAATTCAATATGGATCTCGAGGACATGACTGATATGTTCTTGGAAGCTCAAACAACTTGCTTCCCGTTTCTTACTTCAAACACAGAAAAACAAATAAAAGAAAGAGACAAGTATTGGAATTGATGCGATGAAAGAAAGAAAGAGACCCTTGATTTTCCAGTGAACTTGTCATGCAGAATTCGAATGGAAGAAACCCCACCAACATCACTGAAGAATTGGCGCAAATCTTCGTAAGTGGCCTGCAAACATGGTACCCATCACAATTATGTCTGGGGCCTGCTTATCCAGCCGCGAACAACAGGCAAAATGAAATGTTTCCAAATATCTATGAACACTGAATAGGGAAGCAGGGAAGGGTTTGTCCACTTGCCTTAAGGTTAATATTTGATAAAAATGCAGTACACTCATCTGTGAATCCTTTGGCTCTTCCAGGGACAGCATCTTTGATCGGCTGTTCCTTTGGCTGCTCCTCAACCTTCCGTTTGGTTTCTCTCCCTTCATTTTCTTCAGCTAAGTTCTGCGCTCGTCCTTTCTCCTTCTCATGCACTTTCTTGGGTTTCTGGGGTGTATTTTTCTGCCTCTTAGCAGTAGACTCTTCATACCTTATGTTTGGATCTGATTTTCTCTTTTCACGACCAGTTTTTTTAACAGAATGCTCTTTCTGATCTACTGATTCAGGAAGAGATATGGATTCTTGCTGTGACCTAAATAGCTGCAGTTCTTCTAGACGAGGTGTAACCTAAGAAAGATAGCAGAATATTTAGAACAGCACGCTAAACCAAGATGAGTGCACATGCATATACACACAAATTACTAGACATAATTTGAAGACTACAGCTGATTGGGCAAATTTCACTCAAAAAGGTGATCACTTCTAATCATTATTAAACAAGCATAGTATATTCTCACTGCAGTTCCAATGGGGTTCAATGAGAGAGATATTTGCAATGTAAAAACTAACAACAACAACATGGATAACATGTAATTATTGATATCATTGTATTAAGAAATGCAATATCTATTTCCACATATCTACGTTCCTAAAAACAATTGAAACGCATCAAAAACATCACTCAAACAAATAATAGGTGCAAAATTGGCATTTAAATATAGAGGTGGAAACTGCAGCAACAGTGCATACCTTCTGCACCGAATGGTCAAGATCTTGAAGTGTACCATGTTCCCGTTCAAATCGCAGCCAAGCATGACATATGTCCTGAATGATTCTGTTTTTTAGGAAAGGAAGGTATCAACTAATCCAAAATGCAGTAAAGAGCAATTTAACTAAATATGCATTGGAATCAGACATGAAAGAACATTGACAGACAGATATCTAAAATAACATCTAATTATCAGAAATTAAGATGCAAGATTTCAGGTGTTTACAAGTAAGACCAACTAAACAAACAAGATGGAATCATCAAGGTACATCGTTAAGCAGTTAATATTAATTAAAGAAGCTGGACGAAAGAAATTTACCTCAGAACCTGTCCCAGTAAATCTTTTACTGTAGCATCTCTTGTAGATGGATCTAGCTTCATTAATATGACCCAATTCAACTTCCATAGATATATAACTTTGCCAGGCTTCCAACATTGTACCACTGCATTAACAGAAGCACCAGTTATCCAGAAACATTACAAAGATTAATAAACAAAAAGGAAAAAAATCGATATATATATATGTGTATGTGTATGTGTATGTGTATGTGTATGTGTATGTGTATGTGTATGTGTATGTGTATGTATATGTCTATACACATGTACATGTCTATGTATGTGTCTGTATACATATAAATATAAAGAGGTTTTGCTATGTACACACTGGCAAAAATTAAAATTGGTGAACCTGATCTTAAGTAGCCTCTCCCAAACACCACGAGCTGAATCTATATCTTTTCCCATACTTTGCTCAAGACGAGCCCAATAAGCATACAAACGCAGCAAACCATTGCTATTCTTCATCTGTTCTGATAAGTAATCTAATGCACGCTGAAAGGAAGAAAAGATAATGTTGTTTATGGACATTTACAACCTCCAAATCACAGAAAGCTAACAAATTTTATGTGGTATCATAAACACAGACAGGTTATTTGTTTATGAGCACAAATTTTGAAGACAGCTGCACATTCCGTACTAAGGTTAGACTATCAATAGTTGAACATCATGTGAAGACTTAAATCCACGAATTCTTGAAGACATCTTCTAAGCCAGAAAGCATCCCATAGGACTTTTGACTTTTTTGCCCCACCAATGATGATGGTAGCACCAGTCAGCTCTATATCTGGCCAAGAAAGTCCTCAGTGATAAATATGATCCAAGAAATAAAAGCAATGGATTGAAATCTAGCATCCAGAACAAGCTATCTAGAAGTACCAATGCTTCAGTGCAGCGCCTTCTACTTGATATGTAACAAAATTTTGACAAGGAAACTTGAAACTTCACTTCAAAGCACCAGTGACAGAATCCCACAACATTGGACACACATATAGCTGCTGGAAACCATTCAACAGAAACCCAGAATTCCTATGGTATCGATGCCAGACACAATGTTATACCTGATGCTGGCAGACCAATATGCCACACTTGCAGGCCCAAGTACTTGATAGCCATACACAAAACAATATATGTCTTGAATCTTAAAAGTATGGCAACTAGCTCCATCCAGTAATCCACAATTGAGCATTTTTTGGGTATGATTCGAGAAGCTTCAATTTCTTGATATTAAGGAGTAAAACCAATTTTAATATTGAATGGCAAACAGTATAAGTTTACAAACCTGAAAGGTTTCCCTTATCAATGAATAATCCAATATGCCCTCAACTTCACCAGAGAATAAAATTCTCCGCCTCAAACCATCTATTCGAGTAAGGAATAGATCTAGGTACTGAAACAAAAAAGAACCAGTTAACAAAAAAATACATCATGAATCAGAAGTAGATATATACCAAATCATACAGCACAAGAAACCAAGGTATGTAAAGTAGACATAAATTTATATCTTTACCTCCTCAAAGGTTGAAAAAGTACATAGTAGCGACTTCTCAAAGACCTGAAATTAGTAATGGAAAATTTGATGAAATAATAGGTGAATCCCAAATGTATGTAATAGGGACAGAATGAAATTATGATTTGAGTTTGCGCAATTTATTGCTATTAATATAATTAGAACAATCTTTTATAAATTTAAAAAATACAAAGACATTTGTAAAGAAAATAAGTACAGGACATTTAAACAACCCAATTATTATAATGCAATGCAAGAATAAAAGGAGCAGGAGCACCAAGAAAACACTTTTTGAAGCATTCAAACAGCCATAGTATTTCATATGCATTAATTTGTCTGCACAGGTGTATTTGCCACTAAATCTCTCTGATTCATGTTTGCTTCTGTACAGGTGTGTAAATGCTAAAGCAAAAATTACTCTTCAAGGAAAGTATATTGCTTCTGCACAGGTGTGCAAATGCTAAAGAAATTTGCCTATGAAGCTGATTATTTCTTTAACTTCAAACAATCAAAATTAATTACGGTCAGGAAAACAGATTAAGCTCAGAATGAAGGGTAATAATTAAACCTACTGTGGATATCTCCTCCTCAGAAGCCCTGCCACGTTCCAGAGAAAGCAAAGATCGTACCCAAAGTTCTCCTACCCAGGGACAATTTTTTGTAGCTCTGGAATAAACATCTCTCACAACTTTACCCACCTGAAGAGAAGAGTAAATTAGTATACAAATTGCTGCAACAGAAGAATTAAAATAGAAAATAAAAGGGCAAACCTTTAATGTTTTGTCAAGATAACGAGTGTAATCAAGCCAGAGATCCCTCGATACAGGAAAGTCGGTAATAGCACGTTCATAAAGAAGTTGAACTCGACCAGGATCTCCAGAAGATTGCTCATACTTCAAGTATATCTACAACAATGACAGATTAATATAATAATATTAACATTGAAAGCACAAAATAGAAAAAGGAGAGGAAGAAAGATAATGATACTGCATGTTCCCCCCCTCCCCAACAGTTAAAAGAGCAGATATTAATTATTTATTACTTATTATTATTACTATTATTTGCTAAGAAACAATAGATGATATTAAAAGTGCAGATATTAATTTTCAGCTACACAAAAACAAAATACTAATGCCGTAAGAAGAAATCCCCCAAAAAAATTTGAAATTAATAAAATTTCTACCGCTAGATTTCATTTATTTTAAAAAGCCATCAAATGATGATAGTAAAGTCATCTACCATGTATTGTTGAAATTTCTCTGAGTCAGACAAATCCTGCCTAGAAATCTGCTCTTCAAGATGAGCTCGTGCATTACACATGTCCAATGCCTTTTGGTATGCTGAGGCAACATTAGAAGAAATCCCATCTAGATTACTAGATTCAATATCAATAACAGCTCCCTGTTCGACCTCCCAAGACTTGTAGGCAAGAAGAGTTGTAATTGAGTTAGCAAGGGGAACAGACAACTGGCGATGAAATATACTTCGAATCCGCTGAACCTGTTTTTCCTTTTCCTGCAAAACAAGCAGCAACAGTCTTGGAATGCTTCTCATGTGCTAGGGTTGCACTTGCACACCCCCCCTCCCCCAAAAAAAAAAGACCCTTCCCTTTTTCTTTCTTTAGATGGGAATAAACTCGTTATTTGACCCCAAAAAAAAAAAGAGTAAAATAAATTGAATCGATTGGATTACTAACATAGAACTTCTTAGTATTCGAGTAAGTAAACGCTTATCCCAGCCTTCTGCTTGTTTTATACGTACCATTTCTTGTCTTTGGTATCTTTCGCCTTTGAACTTCTTTTTTTCTTTTTTATCCAATTTTCTTAGATGGGAATAAACTCGTTATTTGACCCCAAAAAAAAAAAGAGTAAAATAAATTGAAATATCTCACCTTCAAGTTAGTCTCACCAATCCTACAAAGTATAGCTAGCTCAAATTCTCTGTACAATTCCCATATTTTACTGCCTTCTGAAACATGCAGACCAGCAGCAGTAATAGCCCGCTCAAATAGATTCCTTGCCTTTGAAATGCCATCGGGTAAACACTCGCGTATAGATGGATCATATTCTTGCACAAATTTCAAATAATCACACCAAAGAGGGACAGACTGCATCAGAAAAAAATGCATTCAGCTGCCTTCACTTTCAATGAACTACTATGATGAAAAACTCCAGATATGAAATTAACAACTACTTCTGTGATTCCTATTGTCATCATCAAGCACTTTATTTACCACAAAGGAGATGGAAACAGATGATATAACATGCAATTGAACTTTCATATAAACAAAAAATGCTGATCTTCACCCACTGTATAATCACTTTTTTGGTTGAAAATAATTCAGATATTAAAATTTATGCATCTAGCAAGAAGATTGCCCCACCCCCCTATTGTGCATCATTAACTGTTAGCACCTCTTGGTAATAAAATAAAAACAAAGTGAATCAAGCTTACCACTAATACGCTCTACTAGAATGCTTCAATTTCATAAAATCTTTCTCCAAAAAAAAAAAAAAAAAAGAATCATAAATTCATGCATAGTGTGAATTCAAATTCTGTAAGCATAAAGAGAACAAACCAGATAATCAGAAACTCCTCTTTCGTAAATCTTTTCAACTCCCAAAAGAGCCTCAGGTCTGCAAATTAAAGACAAGTATCAGCAAGAAACCAATTATGTAATTATCAAAGTATTCATTAAGCTTTAGGTCACAGTTATGTAAAACCAGAAAAAAGTACGAAATCTTAACAATTAGCTGAGGCCAGTAGAAACAACACCAGACATTGTGACTAAATATCTTCCTCAACTAACTCGGCGATCAAATATCTACTTATGTAAACATATAAGCTATTCCTTCTTCCCATCAATTAAACCCCCAAGAATAGAACTCCCACTAGAGATATCCCCTTCTTCAAATTGGTTCCTTTTTTCTTTCTTTAATACCTTTTAAGCAGGTTTTGTTCCCTTTTGCATTAGCAAATAACTAACATAAACATCTATATCTGTCAGCAAAACAATATTTGTTCACAAAATCAAAAACCACTGCAAAAAGGAAATGACAGATACCCAGTTAAAATAGAGGCTTCATCTCTCGCCCATTCTTGCCACATAGCAGGAGTCAATGGAAAAATCTCATTCATGGCTTCCCTAGCTTGTCTCAACTTCTCTATCTCACCCATTTTTCTCAAAACCTTTATATACTGAAAAAAAAAAAACATTTTTATCGCAACCCAAGAAAGAACATGCAAATGGGTATCCACAAAATCACTCAATAAATATGTGTATTGAAGTTACTTGAACATGGGTGTCGTAATTGGAAGGTTCATTGGATAGCTGATACTCTAGGGTTTGAAGCTCCATGTTCTGTTTTGCTTCGTCTTCTGAGTCAGAATCCGAGTCCGAGTCAGAGGCATCGCTCGATTCCGAAGAGTTGTCTTTTGTTTTTGTTTTAGGGCTGTTCTTAATGTCGGGCATCGCCATGTCTTCATCATCATCATCTTCTTCTTCTTCGGGAATTGTTGCTAGGGTTTCTTCCTCGGGTTCCATCTTTTGAACTCTTCTTACTCTGTTTATTTCTTTTTTTATGAATTTTTTTAAACCAGGAAATGATAAATATCTGGAGTGGGGAAACTTTTGTTTCCATCCCTCGATTTTAATTAAAATACAAATAAAGTCACTTATTTTTTGTCAAATTAATGAATGCCACACTTATATCTGAAATAGGCACTTGCATAAGTTTTTATCATTGCAACAGTCACTCTAATTTTCTCCTTAATTTCTCCTTTCTCCTAATTTATTATATTCCCATTGAATAATGGAGTAAAGAAGAAGAAAAATTAACTATGTGATTTTTTTTTCTGTGACAATTTGGGTGAAATTTATGAGTATTTATATGAAAGAAGTGATAAAGTTAATTTGTGCATCATACAATTAAATTAGACTGAAATTTAGAAATATTTATAGCAATCCAGAGTAATGGCAAAACACGAGGTAGAGCTTGGGAATAGCGATGCCTGGATCCAACTTAGACATATAGTTTGGATACATTGTGCCAGGCTTTTTATTCGAGCTTAAAATGCTTGGATTTTATATTATTTTATTTTATTTTATTTTAATTTATTTGATAATTTGATAATTTTTAATTTTTAATTTTTATTTTAAGGAAATTGGGCATGGAATATATAAATGTTTAAAAATTTTAAATATACATAATAGACAAGCAAATAAATAGAATTATTTACAATAATATATATTTTATAATTTTTTTTAAATTCAGGTTTTTAACCGGACCCCAAACTTATCTCGAATGATGCTTGAAACTGGATCGGTTCATTCTTGGACTAGGTTGGATCCCCAAACGTTTTTTTTTTAAATCCCTAACCCTACTGATTTTGAGTTGGAACTGTTTTCACTTGTTTTTATTTTATTTTTAACTTCAGCAATTAATAAAGGTCAATACAAGAGGAAGTACTTTATTTTGGCTGACTCCTTCTCCTACAGTTGCTAAGCCATTAACCATAACAATGAAGAATACTAATAAAGTAAGTTTGACGGATACAAAAGTACTATTTCCTTGAATTAACAAATATGCAACATAATTTAGAAGGGGCCAATATGTTACACACCATACAATTAGAAAAAAAAAAAAAAAGGAAGCAGTGGAATTAATTAATTAATTATTTTTCAGCATCAAAAAATTTAGATTATACAACCTGCATGCAAGTTTGTATAATCTAATTTTCTCTCTTTTGGGACATGATCAATTCTTGTTCTCTCTTATTAAATCATACTCACATTTTAAATTGGTACCAAATTTAAGTATTTAATTTTTCTTTTCAAAGATTTTAAGCAAAAAAGATTCTTAAAATCAATTTTCGATGGTGGGTGTTGTTACTTTCAATTCGTAATGGCTGCGCCTATACAGAAACCAACCGATATTTGCCCAAATTGTGCGATGAGATACAAGCATTTGATGACATTCAGCAAGCTTTTAATGCCTTTTCAGCAACGTCAACAATCAAAACAGAGTGAAATCAAATCCTAGGAATTAAAAATCTGAAAAAAATAAATCACCCTTCTTTCCATAAATTGATTGAACTTCATTCTTAATTGAAAATTATGACAAGTTAAATAAATTAATCTCCACAATTAGTAAATATCAATACCTCAAGTCAACTTAATGATTAATAACTTCACAAGGCTACATAATACCTCCCAATAATCTGATGCTAGTGATCCTTTTACAAATCATTACATGTTTGCTTCGCTAATTAATTAATATATGTAGCTTTACTCCAAGGTAATTATATTCCTGACATTTAAGATTAACAAAAGGGTTCATTGCTGTCGTGTTCTCTCTGAAGTAGTGCCTAATTAATCATGTTAAGCGAAGGCAGGGTTCTTGGTTTGGGTTTTTTTTAAAAATTTAATATGTAAAGCAAAGGCATGAACGTGAACTTCTCCGATTTTATATTTGTGGTGGGTTTTGCTCAATGTGCAATGGACAGACCAACTATCTGTAATGTTTAAAAAAAAGTATACGAAATTTCTTAACGTTTAAAAAGAAAAAATACATATAACTCCTATTTTTATTAGTAAAATTTCATTTGTTTTAATAATAAATTTATTTTTCATTTACGATTACTATTATGTCTCTATAATAAATAAATTAATATATCTTGATATGAAAAGAATGATCCTACAACACTCTTTTCTTAATCCTATTTTCTAAAATGATAATAATAATTAATCGTCTCGTAACTAGAGTTTTAACATTCTTCTATAGGAATTTATTACAATAAGTACATTCAATTGCCAAAATAAAGTAAATAAAAAATAGCACTCAGATCTGATTTTTTTTTAAAGAAAAAATTTAAAAATCTAAAAAGAATCCCAAAAATGAGAGCAATTTTCAATAGCGATTTGATGCTCAAAATGAAGAACATTCGGGGCAATTTACCGTTCCAATAACGTGACTGTAATAGATATCCATATTAATTTTTTGCCGAAAGCTTTGAAATCATAAATTATAGGCCTGTATCTCCACCTGCGGACCTTACAGTTGATGTCCTGCTGACGTAGTGGCTGATGAAGTTGTATGACAAGGACAAACCATTTTCAATTTATTTTATTAATTCTCATTTTTAGTAAATATTATTTATTCTAATACTAAGAATATAACATAACTAAAAGCAAATATTTTTCTTGTCTCTCAAATTTTCAATAAATTAATTTGTCATCTCTCAAATCTCTTTTATTTTTTAATTGATTCACAATTTAAATTAAATGTTAACTCCTAATCAAATTTTAAATTAAAATTCAACAAAATCTTAGATTATCATATCAAATCAAAAGCATTACTATTAATAACAACAAAATTCACCATTTGTTTATAAAAAATTAACGAAAACTAAAACTAAAAACCCATCATATGTTAATGGAGATGATAGATTAATGGTGAAGAAGATAAATAGTGATGGTGATAAAATAATGATGAACTTGTTGTTGATGTAGTGATGGGGTTATGGTCATGGAAGGGGTGAGGGAGAGCGAGAGGCAAGGAAGAGAGAGAATAAAATAAAATAAAAATAATAATTATGGATAAATTTTATTGTAAGTATCATTTTTTTAAAAAAAGTCAACTATATTAAAATTTAAACTATTTCAAAAAGTCAACTATATTAAAATTTAAACTATCAATAATCTAGATTGAAAATATCTTAACATATTGTTAGATATTCTAAATTTTCTTCGAATCAATGAGCAATGTAGTCTATATGTGTAACTTATAGTATGAACGATAATTTTTTTACAAATTTATAATTTTTTTACAAATTTAAGTGAATGTTTTACACATTTCATCATGCATGAATCTGACATCTCTTAGATAGAAATATTGAAACTAAATATTGAAATATCTAATATTACTCAATTTTCAAATGTCTTTCATCACTGAGTTTATATATTTAAATGTGAATGTCACCACTATAGAATAAATATTTTACTAGATGGTATTTCTTATGGAACCATTCTTTTTTTACCATTGAAAAAGAAAGTTCATTTTTATGCATTAAAAGATCTTATTTAGAAAAAAAAAAAAAAAGCAACAGAACATATCATTTAAACCCGATTGGCAATTGTTATGCTCAGTACTAGTTGACACAAAATGGAAGTAAAATAAACAACGTGACATTCTTAAACAGAAAATTTCATAATAATCAATCATCTCATAACTAGAGTTTCAACACCATTTCTTGAAGGCTTATTACAATTGGTCAATTCAATTATCAAAATAAAATAAAATAAAGAAACAACACTTAAACCTGATTTCCCCGGGGGGTTGGAATCTAACAAGAATCTTAAAATTATAAAAGAAATTCTCGATAGCAATTTGATGTCAAAAATGAGGAATTTTGGGACAATTCATTGTCCCATAAAAATAAGGCTGACATACCCATATTTTCTTTGTGCTTGTGATCCCTTTTGCAAATGATTATATGTTTGCTTCGCTTATTAATTAATAAAGTGAAAAACAAAAACAAATAGACCCCTCCATACGCATAATTTTTGCTAATACAACCATCTCCTTTTAAAAAAGAAAAAAAAATAAATCAGAGGAATTACGACTTTTCTCTTTTGTATCACTGTTATTATTTTCCATATAATGTTTCAAAAATAAAAGGAAATCATTTTATTATTGCTTGTGTAAATAAATGAATTTGAAAATACTGAAATTAGTTCCCATTTCATGTACAATTTACCAAAAAGAAAAAAAAATGCAAGTATTCCATTTTGTTTTTTTGAAATTCTTTCATTGATCCTTTGGTTAATTCACACAATGTCCCGGTTTCCCTGAAACACGAGCATGCGAAAGCTTGCTAATTATCGTGTGGCGTGTACTGTCTTTTAATTTCGTTTAGCGTAATAATCGCGTTATGTTAATTATGTCATTAGCTTATTAAATATATAACTTTAACAAACGATTCGAATTTGTGTTATTTAAAATTTCGTTTTACCTTATTTCAACGCGACAGGAATATGAATATAAGATTACATTACAAATTGGCAGTGTTGATTATAAAAAAAAAAGACATATAACCCCTATTTTTATTAGTAAATTTCATTCGTTTTAATAGTAAATTTATTTTTCATTCATGTTATTATTTTGTTCCTATAATAAATAAATCAGTATATTGACATAAGACATGTCATCGATGACATGTATAATGAAATCAATGACTTTTTATTTAAAACTTAAAATTGAGATATAATTACCTTTTGCCCAAATATTCACTTTAAATTATGAATAAATCCTTCTCAATGATAGGATAATAAAAAGTGACGAATAATAGATAAAATTAAAATCAAATTTATTTTCTTTCAAAGCAAACTAGGCATTAAATAGGTTTATATATAAATGAAAGGCAATTGGACAAATGGGAAGTAAAATTGGGGGGCTCACAATCTTAGGCAAATATATTGATTTATTTATTATAGAAACATAATAACCATTATAAATTACAAATAAAATTACAATTCAAATAAACAGATTTTACTAACAAAAAGGGGGTTATATATCTTTTTTGAAACGTCAAGAGATTTAAGTCTCTTTTCTCAACCATTAAAATGCTTACGGTCCTTTTCTCTTGCTTAATTGATTTTTAGATTTGCTGGATAATCAAAAACTCATTGTGCTAATTCACTTTCTCATTTGCTTTAATTTCCATAAACTCATAATTCGGTTTTCTTTCTTTGCCCTAATAAATTAAAAAAAAAAAGAAAAGAAAAAATGTCAATCATTCGAGAGCAATCCTTACGGCATCCATTGAGTTGTTGGTCAATAAGTTAGCTTTAGTGGGGATTGGGCTGTTTGATCCCATGGCCATGAACGAAGGAGTATCATGAAAGATAATAATCCAAATGAAAGAATATAAATATATCTATAAATAGAAGTCATCTTTAAACCATTTAGAAATGAATAAAACGACACTTCACCACTCTTTTCTTAGCCCTATTTTCCTAAAATGAATTTCATCTAATAACATTTAATTTATAACATTTAATTTTTTTATGCATCAAATATCTATGTTTTTCCGTAGAAAAAGTATATTGATTCCTGGCAAGCTTATAACATTCAAGAGTATTCATGTTTACTTTCGTCAATGCACAATGCAAGTAAATAAATAAGTGTTTTATTCTAGCTTAGAGACATATTTACTTAATCCATGTGCCTCACTCAATTGGTGGAGCAAATAACACCTTAAGGAAAGCGATATTTGTAACGCTTTTTATTGCTATTCTCTATGTTTGCCATTCCCCGCAAATATATATCTCTAACGTATTAGTTATCACTTCTTAGAAATTTTGTAAATATCAATAATTAATATCAGTATTCAATCATTTAGAAAATCCTAAGTATTAATGATTAGTTTATCTCTCAATTAAAACTAATCATTAGTAAATATGTGAACTCTAATTAAATCTCGATACTTGTAATATACATGAGCCATATCTAAAAAAGTAAGTTTTAATTTCTACTTCCATTTTTTCAATGCTAGGTAGATGTACATTATCTATGCATGTACTGAATGGGAAGCATCACAGAAAGATGGATTCTTTTTGCTGGACACTGATTTTTATTTTTCATTTTTTCCAATTATTCAATGATGCTTGGTCCACCCACGTCCAGTTCGTCAAGCAGACAAGCACAAGCGTGCGAAGCTTGCTAAATTATTGATGGTGGTGGGGGCTGTTTCTGAATTTTGCTTTCACTTTCGTGCAATAAAGTAAAGCTTGCTAAATTATTGGTGACGGGAATTTTTGTTTTTTGTTTCACATTCGAGTTATTTCAGTTGTGACTATATCATTGATAACATATTAATCGTCTTGTTATTTTATTAGGTATATATATTAAATATAAATGAGTCGAATTTACGTTCAGCTAAAATTTTGTTATAATTTATTTTGACGCGACAGTAATGTAACATGATATTAGGAATTACCATTGGGATTATAAAAAATTGTAGTGTACTTTTAAGTCTCCGTTTAAGCATGGAAATTAATTCAATAAATAAAGTAATTATATAGCAAAGAGAGAGAGAGAGAGAAATGTTTTTATTTAACCTGGTTTATGGGTTCGAAGATTTGTAAAGCGAAGGTTCGTAGTAGATACATTCCATTTTCCTCTTTATTCAGCATTTACCTGGACACTGGATTAATCTTGCTTGACCCTACAAATATCAACCTGCGATATTTATGGAATCTGGTAACAAGTGGTGGTGACTGGTGATTGGTTACTGATGGGTGGTGGGGTCTGTTTTTATTTTCACTTTACTGGGATGAACAACAAGTGGAAGACTTGCTACATGCATTTTGCTTGACCCTTCACACTTACTGTTCAATTTTCTCATTTTGCTTTTCAAAACTCAAAGTTCTGTCTCTTTCTTTGCACCCAAAAAAAAAGAAAAGGGAGAAAAAATGTCAATCATCGGAGAGGCAATCCTTACGGCGTCCGTTGATTTGCTGGTCAATAAGTTAGCTTCAGAGGGGATTCGGTTCTTTGCACGCCAAGAGCAAATCCAGGCCGATCTAATGAAGTGGAAAAAGATGTTGGTGACGATCAAGGCAGTGCTTGATGATGCTGAGGAGAAGAAGACGACTGATCAGTCTGTGAAGTTGTGGCTTGGCGAGCTTCAGAACTTGGCTTATGATGTTGACGACTTGTTGGACGAGTTTCAAACTGAGGCTTTCCGGAGAGAACCAGCTGGTGCTCATGATCAACCCAGTAGCAGTAGTACACGGGCAAGTAAGGTTCGGAAGATTTGCAACACTTTGACTCCACAATCGATTCGGTTCGATTACTCCATGATGTCCAAAATCAAAGAGATCAACGGCAGATTTCAAGATATTGTAACACAGAAAGACTCGCTGGGTTTGACAGTAAGTTCAGCTGGGGGTTCTAGAAAAGCCAGGCAAAGGCGAGAGACAACCTCTTTGGTGTGTAAAGCCAAAGTATATGGCAGAGAAACAGAAAAGAAGAAAATTGTTGAATTGTTGTTGAGGGATGATTTAAGAAATGAAGGTGGATTCTCTGTTATACCTATTGTAGGTATGGGTGGGCTGGGCAAAACCACTCTTGCTGGGCTCGCCTATAATGATGATCGAGTGCAGGATCATTTTGATCTCCAGGCATGGACTTGCGTCTCTGATGATTTCGATGTTATCAGGCTTACAAAATCAATCCTGCTTTCCATTGTTACCGACAAGAATGTGGATAATCACGACTTGAATAATCTTCAAGTGGAGCTAAAGAAGCAACTCTCTGGAAAGAAATTTTTGCTTGTTTTAGATGACGTGTGGAACCGGAATTACGATGATTGGGTTGACCTCAGTCGTCCATTTGAAGTTGGTGCACCGGGAAGTAAAATTATTGTCACCACTCGCGATCAAGATGTTGCAAAAATCATGGGGACTGTTGTAGCTTATCAATTAGAAAAGTTGTCAGATAATGATTGTCTAGCTGTGTTCGCTCAACATTCCTTGGGGACGAAAGATTTCAGTTCACATAAGTCATTGGAGGAAATCGGCAAGGAGATAGTGGCCAAATGCGATGGCTTGCCCTTGGCAGCACAAACACTTGGAGGAATTTTACATGGAGAACATGACAGACGCGAGTGGGAAGGAGTGCTCAATAGCAAGATATGGAAATTACCGGAAGAAAGATGTCGCATTATGCCAGCCCTTGCAGTGAGCTATTATTATCTTTCTCCAACTTTGAGACAATGCTTTGCATACTGCTCATTGTTACCAAAGGATTATGAATTCGAAGAGGAGGAGATAATTTTATTATGGTGTGCCTCGGGTTTCTTGGATCACAAAGAGAGGGAGAATTCTACTGACGATTTAGGTCGTAAGATCTTTAAGGAGCTACATTCAAGATCTTTTTTCCAACAATCAAGCAACGATGCATCACGATTTGTGATGCACGATCTTATCAATGACCTTGCTCAATGGGCAGCAGGGGAGACATATTTTGCAATGGAGTATACCTCGGAGGTTAACAAGCAACAGGGCTTTTCCAGAAATCTTCGCCATCTATCATACATTCTTGGATATTACGATGGCATTAAAAGGTTTGAGGACTTGTATGATATCCAAGATTTGCGAACTTTGTTACCAGTAACGTTGTCAAAAAGTTCGCGTGGATTTTTGGCTCATAGCATTCTTCCTAATTTGTTCAAACTCCAACGCTTGAGGGTCTTCTCTCTCCGTGGATATCGCATCTTCGAGCTACCGGATTCAATCGGTGATTTGAGGTATTTAAGGTACCTTAATCTTTCTGGAACTGAGATTAGAACTCTGCCTGAATCAACCAACAACCTTTACAATTTGCACACACTTCTGTTGGAAGATTGTGGTAAATTGGAGAAGCTGTGCACAAAAATGGGAAACCTCATCAAATTACATCATCTTAAAAATTCAAACACACATTCATTGAAGGAAATGCCACTAGGAATTGGCAAGCTGACTTGTCTTCAGACTTTGTGTAATTTTGTTGTGGGAAAAGACAGCGGTTCCGGGTTACGAGAGCTAAAGTGTTTGATGCATCTTGGTGGGACACTTAGCATTTCAAAATTAGAGAATGTAGACGTTGGTGATGCAAAGGAGGCTCAATTAGATGGAAAGAAGAATCTTAAAGAATTATTGCTTCGATGGATTCGTCCAAGGGAGGCCGAAACCGAAAATGATTCATCTTCAAGGGAGGCAGAAACTGAAATGGGCGTGCTGGACATGCTAAAACCCCATAAAAATCTGGAACAATTTTGCATCAGTGGCTATGGAGGCACAAAATTCCCAACTTGGTTAGGAGATTCCTCATTCTCAAATTTAGTGATCCTAAAATTTAAAGATTGCGGTATGTGTACTACCCTGCCATCAGTCGGGCAACTGCCCTCTCTAAAGCATCTTGCAGTGCGTGGAATGAGTAGAGTAAAGAGATTGGGTTCAGAGTTCTATGGGAATGATTCTCCAATTCCTTTTGCATGCTTGGAGACTCTTCGTTTTGAAGACATGCAAGAATGGGAAGACTGGATTGCTCATGGATCTAGTCAGGGAGTTGAAGGGTTTCCTAAATTGAGAGAGCTTCACATTTTAAGATGTTCTAAACTGCAAGGAACTTTTCCAGAGCACCTTCCTGCATTGGAGATGCTTGTTATTCAAGGATGCGAAGAATTGGTAGTTTCGGTTACGAGTCTTCCAGCTCTTTGCAAATTGAAAATTGGTGGATGCAAAAAGGTTGTGTGGAGAAGTGCAACTGATCATATCGGGTCACAGAATTCAGCGGTTTGTGGAGATACATCAAATCAGTTGATTCTTGTCGGGCCATTGAAGCCACAACTACCAAAATTGGAAGAATTGGAGCTAAATGATATGAAAGAGCAAACATATATCTGGAAGAGTCATAACGAACTACTCCTGGACATTAGCTCTCTCAGAAGACTGACGATTGGAATGTGTCCCAAACTTCAATCCTTGGTGGCAGAGGAAGAGAAAGACCAACAACTGCAGCTCTACGAGTTGTCATGCAGACTTGAATATCTGCGATTAAACAATTGCGGAGGCCTTGTGAAGCTGCCACAATCATCGCTCAGCCTTAGTTCCTTGAAAGAGATACACATCAGCAGCTGCAGTTCCCTTGTTTCATTTCCCGAGGTTGCTCTGCCTTCCAAGTTGAGGAAAATTGAGATTGGGGGTTTTAATGCACTGAAATCATTACCGGAGGCATGGACGTGCGACACCAATTCATCTCTCGAGGAGTTGAGTATTAGATATTGCCATTCGTTGACAAATGTTGCTGGAGTCCGGCTACCATCGAGCCTCAAGAGGTTGGACATCCAGTATTGTGATAATATAAGGACTTTGACAGTGGAAGAGGGCATCCAGAGTAGCAGCAGCAGCAGAAGGTACACCTTATCTCTTCTTGAGCACTTAACAATTGGCAGTTGTCCATCTCTGACATGTATATTTTCAAAAAATAACGAGTTGCCTGCCACGCTTGAGTCCCTTGAAGTTGGCAATCTACCTCGGTCTCTTAAGCACCTTTATGTTTTGGGATGTTCAAAGCTGGAGTCAATAGCAGAAAGGTTGGACAACAACACATCTCTTGTAGTAATCAACATTGCTAATTGTGAAAATCTGAAGATTTTACCGAGTGGTTTACATAATCTCCGCCAGCTTCGAGTGATTAGTATACTGAGTTGTGGAAATCTGGTGTCCTTTCCCGAAGGGGGATTGCCTCGTGCGAAACTGACTAAGCTCACGGTGTTTGAGTGTGGGAGACTAGAGGCTTTACCCACGGGAATGCACAATCTGAACTCTCTTCAAGAATTATTTATAGGAGGTGAGCTTCCAAGCCTTGAAGAAGATGGCCTTCCAACCAACCTTCATTCACTGGAGATTTATGGCGATATGAAGATTTGGAAGTCAATGATTCAGTGGGACCAGGGATTTCACAGATTCTCCTCTTTACGAGAACTTACAATCAGTGGATGTGATGACGACATGGTGTCATTTCCGCCAGAGGACATTAGATTGGGGACCACGCTTCCTCTTCCAGCCTCTCTAACATCTCTGAGGAACGCCTATCTTCTTCAATTGTTGATCTTCAAAACCTCACTGAATTGAATCTCGATAATTGTCCCAAGCTCAAATGCTTTCCGGAGAAGGGCCTGCCTTCCTCACTTTTGCAATTATGGATCTCTGCATGTCCGCTGATGAAAGAGAAGTGCAGAAAGGATGGAGGACAATATTGGGACTTGCTAACCCATATACCTGATGCCAAAATAAATGGTAAATGTGTTTTTATGACTGAACAGAGGACGACCGAAATATTTTATTAATTTATTTTTTTCTTTTTAATTGGGCGTGTTTGTGAATGTAATTTCAAAATTCAAATCTCAGTTGAAATAGATCGGACTTGGGTTTTTGATGACTCAAGACGACTAAAATTTAATAATTTAACATTTATTTTTTAAAATTGGGCGTGTTTGTGTACGTAATTTCAATCGCAATTGTAAACTATTTTAAGTTAATATGGTTCGGTGTCGGTGAGTTTTCATCATCTGTATAATGGTTTCAAATTTTTTTATTAAATAATAAAACGCTTTGGGAAAAAAATGGTAAGTAGAATACTGGATTTATATTATTTAGCAGTCGAGTACTGTATTAATTAGTTAATTAATTAAATTTCTTATGGCTATCTCAACCTCAGCTGTTGAAACTTAATTTTCTTTTTTGAAACTTTACCTCTTGAAAATAGCATGATTGGAAATATTTATTATAAATGAAAATCAAATTATTAGCGTTTTTCTTCTATGTATAGTCTAACTTATGAATTGTTAGTTTGGTGATTATTAAATATTATATTTGAAAGTTATTCACAATTTTGTGTGTGTGTGTGCGCGATTAACGGTGATGCTAACAAATAGCAATTGATCAAGGAAATTAAATTTGGTTAATTAATAATAAACCGATCATAATTTATCAAAATACTTTATTACATAATCTTCGTACACGTACACCATTATCGAATCCCATAACAACAAAAATATATAATCAAAAAAGAAACAATATCCCACAACAATGCCAATAAAATATAAAAAAACAAAAAGCAAACTAGCAAAGCATTAGCCCAAAAAATTATCAAAAACAAAAAAGCAATCTAAGCAAAGTATTATATTTCTCCAATTACTTTTAAGCTAATATCTTCACCAAAAGAATTACCAACTGATTCATCAGCAGTAATATACATTATAAACTTAGGCTGCCTCATCTCCTCACCAATAATGTTATAATGTTCTTTTAATGGTGTTATAAACTGGTTTTTGATTGCTAATTAAGCACACATGAAGACTGGATTATATTACGAAATTATTTATACTCTTTAATTTAATGCACTATAAGCAAGTTATTGCATTAATCATTTCTGTGCCATCGCTATTAATAGTTATAAATACATTTTATCAGTTATTGGATGTTTGAATTCATCAAAATTGTTACAATTGCAATGAATCTTCGTACAAACACAATACCATGACAGAAGAGGATGAATTAGGAGTGGGATAAATATTTATTTTCCCCTTAAAATGCATAATAAATGCCAAACGAAAAGACTTCTTTTATTTTTATTAACAATAAACCAAGCATATTAATACGTGAAAGCCATCCTCGAAACCCATAAAAGCACAGACAGAACATTCAAAGAGAAAACATTCCTCAGCAAAACCAAGAAAAGATCACAAACAAATGGCACATCAAGCATAAGTTAATAACCTTGGTGGTCTTAATATCTTCTTTAAATCAATTACATTTGAGCCTTAGTAGTCTTAATATCTTAACCGAAAGAATTACCTGCAGGCTCTTCATTAATGTTAATAACCTTAGGCAGCCTCTTCTTCTCCTCAGCAAGCTTTGGCACTGTGACTCTCATAACCCATTTTCCAAATGAACCTTAAATGTTCCAAGTCAGCACTCATTGGCATCCTAAAATGCCTCCAAAACTTGCCAAATGTTCTCTTAGCTCCGTGCCATTTCTCTCCTTCAACTCCTCTCCTTATAATAATCATCACCCTTCCTCTCCCTACTCACTCTCAGTACCATGTTCTCTTCAACTTCAATCTTTACGTCATCTTTTTTCATCCCTGAAATGTCCAGTGTAATCACGTGTGCTGTTGGTATCTCCTTCCAGTCTGCTCTCGCCAGCGTTAGTATTTGATGATAATCACCTCCTTTTGGGATTGTCAGAAGGGTTTGTTCAAGAACCCTGAAAGGATCTTCTGTCATTAGGAACATCATGTCAAAGAAAGGTGATCGTGCGTACGGCATCAGAGCATTTACTTGTGATGCCATGATCATCAATGTTGCTGCCATAACGAGTAATAGAGTTGCCATTGCGAGAATTCTTGATTTCGCCATCTGGGTAGCTAGATGGTTGTTTTAAGAGTGTTTGTTTTGAAGTAAAGTGTTTGTTGATTTTCTGGTTATACTTCTTTCGAAGTCCTTGCGAAAGGAACTAAGAGAAAATTCCAGCACAGTGTAGGTACTAGAAGAAACGTTTTGCAGAATGTTCTAGACAAAATTGAAACGTTCCTTTTGACTTGGGAATCCGAGTTGGAAGCTCACTAGAATTAGAATATGCCACGTATTGCTTAAATTAGTTTTATATTATTATTGATCGTTACTTAATATAAAACACAATTTCATCATTATTTTATATATCTGAAGTGGAATTATTCAAACGTAAGTGTAATTGGGAAAATAATTTTTGTCCCAACTCATATAGGAGACAACACTAATCAGTGTTGTCATGTATATTATAATCTCAAAACCAGTTCAATTTGATTTTCAATTTATCCACGACAACTAACTCGTGATGCGTATCGTCATCAGGCAATAGAAATAAATCATGACAAATGACAATAGCATTTTTTAGTTAACTACATGTACGATGCTTTTGAATTTAGCTATGCAATCCAAAGCTCGTTCAAATTCGCTTTCTTCCAGTGCAATTGTGAAGCGGCAATAGCCAGGAATTCCGGTCCACGAACCACTGTTGATGCATAAACCAGTTGCCTTGACTATGGCTTCCCTGATATTTGAGTCATCAACCTTGATTTGTTCTGTAGCAGTTTTCTCACCAGTGCCAGATGAATGCTGGCTGATCTTTACAGTTTTGTTGAGATAGGCAGAGGGCTTCGCCACCATTGAAACACCACCGCAGGATTGGACCACTTCCCACCCACAATTCTCAAGTGGCTGTTGTAGAAAGATATCCATACAGAAAATGATAGTACGTATATTTAGCATTGAGTAATATAATTCAAAGATTATGTATTGCATGTAATTGGTTAATTCAAATTTTCTTGTAAAAGGGTAGATTAGAAGTACCTCTCTCAAGCGCTTTGATCTACTTTCCAGGTCTCCTATATGTTCTGCAACAGCATTCATCAAGTCTCCTGCTTTTCGCTCTCTCAGACCAAGCAACTTCTTTATAGCATATATGGCTGTGTTATGAGGCTTGCTTAATCCTGGAAAGCTAGTAAATGCATCAACCAAATGAGGCTGATCTAGAACCAGGAATCCAAATTTGAGCGCTCCAGTCAGCATCTTCAGAGAAAGCCCTCCGAGCAGCAACACATTGAAAGACGAATTGGTGGAAGAATATAGCTTTGACAAACAGCCTTCCAAATCCCAACCACACCAACCCTCGTAGTTGAATTCAAATCCTGAGAACGCGGTATCAATTACAACTCTTGCCCCATATTTTGCACAAACAATTAACATATTCTCTATCTCTTTGTTGCTGTAAAGTAAGCCAGTTGGATTGATTGTTGGACCAGAAATGTATACCCACGGCTTCTTCAAAGTCCCAAGTATTGTCACAAGTGTCTTCTCTGTCACCTTAAAGCCCACTTGAGACTCAGTAGGGATATTCACAATGTTTGCTTTCAAAAATTTGGCAGCAGAAACATAGTTCCCATTTGAACTAGCTGGGAAGCAAAATGTTCCACCTTCTAGGATACAGCAGAGGACTAGCTTATTAAACAGAGATTGAGAGCAATCTGCATATATGAATTCTGTATTGGTATCAATTGGAAAACCGAAATTGCTCTTGATATACTGTTTGATGCTGGGGGTGACATCAATTTTCTGACTCAGACATGTTCTGTCTTGCGAAACTTTCAAAGATGGCAGCTTTGACCAGAGATGATATGGGCAAGAAGCTTTGGTCTACATCCATTTGAATCAGCTCAGAGTTTGGTGTCTCACTAATTGACAGTTCAGCACTGTTAAGGACAGAGATGGCTGATCTAGAAAACCCGATCATCTCAGTTGATTTGGCCTTTACATAATCCCTCTGAAGAACATTTATCAAAAAGCAATTTCATAAGCTAACTTGCTTCAATCAACAAAAACAAATAGCAGAAAATGCCAATGTAGTGACTAAAAAAGAGCTGTGAAATGAACTACAGAGAAATATTAAGAAAAATCAGAGGTTGGATAAACATATGCCAAGTGAATTAACAAAAAATCCAAGCAGCAAAAGAATCTGGGTTATCATAGTCCTTCCATGATACTGAATTGCTTATGTTGCTTCCAATATTTGTAACATAAATATCAACTATTTGATTACTCTCATGTTGAAATGGAAGAGTTAATCAATATTGGATATACTTAAATATACTCATAAAAAACATGAATATTCATGTGTGTGTACCTAAATACATATATTCAAAAATGGACTCAGTGATATCAAAACAGAGAAAAAAAGAGAGAAGGATAGCCTCTTTATGCGTACGTCGCTCAGCAAGCTGGAAAGCCAGAAGCTCATGAAAAAGACAACCATAGTAGTTTTGACTAATCAGTGCTGTAGTCCCTTCTAGTACTTCCACAGTCTTAGCCAAGGCCTTAAAGATGGCCTCTTCTTCTAAATCTGAATAAACCTGGAAATAAAAACAAAAAGCTAACAGATAACCAATGAGAACGCATCTTATGGCTTGATCAGACAAAATAGAAATCTCTTCTTGTAATAGCATATCAGTTGAAAAAGTGGGTGTCAAAAGAATTATTGCTTTTTTCAATAATAAAAATTTGAGTGTTAGAGAATCGAGTGCTCATGGACAGTACGCAATTCACTTTCCCCTGTTTATTGTCTCTGCTTAACTTGGGTCTTCATTATTTGTCTGTCTTCCCAAATTTTTTTCTTAAGAAAAAAAAATCAAACCGATTGAATCATGACTATTATTGTGATATTAAATCATTTTAAAAAATTATTTCAAATTCAAATAGTATATTTTGAAGGAAATATATTATTAATATATAAAGTAGTAATTACCTAGCATAAATCAAAATCCATATGATATGCCTATATGGCTTGTGTAAAATATGTTCTTAGCATTATTTGTTTCTTTTTAAATTAATTTCACAAAGAAATTATTCAATGTCAATATCATCTACTTCTTTGTTTGAAACTATTTGTACAGTAAAATGATCATCTCTAACATGGAAAACTAATACCGTACAACAATTGTATTACTGTTAATATAAAGCAGCTAACTATTAAAAAAGTTTTCTTAAAAGAAAACTAATATTCTAATAGAACATAATAGATACCAAGTCAAGATAAATCAATTCTATAAACGCGATCATATCTTTCCAAAATAACGAATACTTTCATAAATAAATAATTTTTTAATTTATAGATTAATCGATATTTGTTAAATTTAATAAAGTTTTTCATGGTCCCGGAGCTATTAATTTATTGATATTTTGTTATATCTGTTGCAGGAAACAATTCAACTTAATTATAACAATGCTGTTGCAATGGTGGATTAACAAAATTTCTAGCAATTCTCTTTTCGTAGATAACAACCATTTGATTTCGATGACATTAACCACGTAAATGTTAATAACACATGATTTGAAATAAAAAAAAGGGGGGGGGGGGGGGGCAGTTTTCTAATGATTAAAAAAAATTCAAAGAAGAAAATTAAAGGAAAAGAGCCACAGGCGTTCGTGTTGTGAATGACCATTTGCAATTTTTGCTTTCTTCTCTGTACGTCTAATATCTGAATGAATGTATCCGCAAATTTGCTTTTGATTTGCCGGCGCTGGCGGTCGATATTTCCAGAACTAGTCAAGCACTTGCGGAGAAGAAAGCAAAAAAATCACAAAACCTCCATTGCACCAGAGGGGCCACAATACAAAAGATTGGGGACAACGCTTCCTCTTCCAGCCTCTCTCACAAATCTAACAATTGCCGATTTTCCAAATCTGGAACGCCTATCTTCTTCAATTGCTGATCTTCAAAACCTCACTTTGCTCAAATACTTTCCGGAGGAGGGCCTGCCTTCCTCACTTTTGCGATTACTG
Source organism: Murraya paniculata (assembly GCA_030449075.1). Classification (NCBI taxonomy): domain Eukaryota; kingdom Viridiplantae; phylum Streptophyta; class Magnoliopsida; order Sapindales; family Rutaceae; genus Murraya; species Murraya paniculata. Next base: position 510,459 of record JAEVFN010000088.1, on the reverse strand, counting down.
ATCTGGGTATGTCCGTTGATAGAAGAGAAGTGCAGAAAGGATGGAGGACAATATTGGGACTTGCTAGCCCATATACCTTATGCCGAAATAAATCTTAAATGTGTTTTTGATGACTGAACAGAGGATCGACTGAAATATTTTATTAATTTTTTTTTTTTTCTTTTCAATTGGGTGTGTTTGTGAATGTAATTTCAAATCTTAGTTGAAAACTATTTTAAATTTATATGGCTCGGTGTCGGTGAGTTTTTATCATGTATATAATGGGTTTTCGAGATAAAAAGAAAAATGCTGAGTAGAAGAATTGGCTCGCATTATTTAGCAGAGAGGGACTGTATTAATTAATTAATGGATTAATTAGAAGAATGGTCTCGCATTATTGCTGTACGGTCACATATGTATAATATTTGTTTCTCTTCATCAGACTTCGGCAAAAATTGTTAATATTCTTCTTTTGTCGTATTTGTATAACAATAATGCTAACAAATATCAACTAACCAAGTAAATTAAATTAGGTTAGCTAATACTAAACCGACCATGATTTGTCAAAAGCGCTTTAAAGCCATCATCATCAAATCCCATATTGCCGAGCATGAGTGTGATTAAGAGTTGTGAGGATGAGTACATTTGATGATTACTTAGCTGACGTGGAACAATCCGCTAACTGGTTTTAGCTTTATTGTTAACGAACTCGTTAGGCATGAAAAGGCTGTTATAACAAACTCTAGTGAAAGCATTTTTCATGTATAAATATAGAGACCCTATGTACTTTTCAATAGAGAAATGAATCTAATAAATTCTAGATTCTTCTTCATTTCTTTTCCTTTACTTTCGTTTTACTTTTCTCACTGATTTTCTTGTTAACCAAACACACAATATTACAATACCTTTCATCCCATGACAACAAAAACAGAAAATCAAAAGAAAACAAAAACATGCCACACGATAAAGCCAAAAAAATATCAAAAACGAAAAGCAAACATAGCAAAGCATTAGCCCAAAAAAATATCAAACACAAAAAAACACACTACGCGAAGCATTATGTTTCTCTAATTACATTTCGGCTTCTGTGGCCTTAACTTAATATCTTCTCCAGAACTCATCAGTAATAATGTTATAATGCTAAATTATTTGTAATCTTTAATTTGATTGTTTCTGCGCCATTGCTATTAGTATTAACTTATGAATACAATTTTATCAGTTACTGAATATTTGAATTCATCAAAACTGTTATAATTGCAATGCTTCTTCAAATTTTCTGGATATTTTGACAGAAAAGGGAATATCTTTATGAATTGCAGTGGGATAAACTTTTTTCCTCTTAAAATGCATAATAAATGCCAAAGAAAAAGGCTTTTTTTTTTTATTTTTATTAACAATAAACCAAGCATATTAATGGCCATCATCTTTTACTATGTAGGACCAGGATTTCTAAACTGCAGTTTATTGTTGTTAATACATGTAAGCCATCCTCAAAAACTCATAAAAACATAAACAGAACATTCAAAGAGAAACATTCCAGAATTAACAGAAACAAATAGCACATCAAGCACAAGCACACACTTCTTTCTTTAAATCAATTACATTTGAGCCTTGGTGGCCTTAATCCTTCGCTGGAAGAATTACCTGCAGGCTCTTCATTAATGTTAATAACCTTAGGCTGCCTCTTCTTCTCCACAGCAAGCTTTGGCACTGTGATCCTCAGAATCCCATTTTCCAAATGAGCCTTAACATGTTCTTAAACAGCACTCATATTTGGCATCCTAAACCGCCTCCAAAACTTGCCACTTGCTCTCTCAGCTCCGTGCCATTTCTCTCCTTCAACTTCCTCCTTACGATAATCACTCTTCCTCTCCCCATTCATTCTCAGTACCCTGTTCTCTTCAACTTCAATCCCTGGAATGTCGAGTGTGATCACGAGTGCTGTTGGTGTCTCCTTCCAGTCTGCTTTCGCCAGGGCTAGGGTTTGATGATGATCAACTGGAATTCTGTATTGGTATCAACTGGGAAACCAAAATTGCTCTTCACGTACTGTTTGATGCTAGGGGCGACGTCAATTTCCGACTCAGACATGTTTTGTCTTGCGAAACTTTCAAAGATAGCAGCTTTTACTGGAGATGGTACGGGCAAGAAGCTTTGGTCTACATCTATATGAACCAGGTCAGAATTTAGTGTCTCAGTAATTGACAGTTCAGCACTGTCGAGGACAGAGATTGCTGAACTAGAAAACCCGATCACTGCAGTTGATTTGGCCTTTTCACAATCCCTCTGAAGAACATTTATCACAAAGTAATTTCGTGAGCTAACTTGCTTCAATTAACAAAATCGATAGCAGAAAATTCCAATGTAGCGGCCAAAGCGCCGTGAAATGAACTACGGAGAAATATTAAGAAAAATCAGAGGTTGGATAAACATAGAGTAGTTTTAACTATATTAGAAGCTCATGAAAAAGACAACCATAGTAGTTTTGACCAATCAGCGCAGTAGCCCCTTCTAGTACTTCAACAGTCTTAGGCAAGGCCTTAAAGATCCATACCAGTCACATAACTCACTAATTAGATTCTAGCAAAAGGACAACCGAATCAACTAGCTACTAATATTTTGCTTGTGAATTATGCACTTGATTCTTTTTTTTTTTTAATAAAAATATTGGAAAAGTTTGTCTCAATACTCTTACCGTTTGTAAAGACTAGTTCAGGGAGTTCGGTTACTTGAATGAAGACAAGAGCATTAATTGACGAAGATAGTAGAGGATATACCCATCTTGAGTTTTGATTTTTTTTTCTTTTCTTTTCTTCTTTTGTTTGAGTATTATTTCGAAAAATTCATTTTGTTCTTTGAATTTATGAAACTTTTTCAACTAATGATTTTGAAAACTTTTGAACTTGGACTCGGTGAAATGTCACCATTTTTCCGATTAGTTCTTACCCCAACTAGACGAATCTAGAGCTCAATCCCCTGATGAGGGCGTTATATATGGTAGGACATTGATATTGGTGCCATTATAATGTATTCCTGCTTTTCTTCTCTAGTCTCTATATCTAAGTAGACTGGAGAAGTGGGGGTTCGATCAAAGGAGATTTTGAATGATTTATTTAATTATAAATTGTTTGGAAGATGTTTTGGTCAAAAACAGGGGTGCTCATTCAATTGGTCCGACTTCCCATTTTGTATTGTAGTAAAAAACAGAGGCTGCTGTTTGAAAATTTCTTTTAAAACAGAGGAGCTAAGTGTAACGGGCCGCTCAACTCACCCACAAACAGAGGTTAATTTGACGCGCCAGGTTGCCATAGGTCTTCTCGACATTCCTGCGTTGCTTCACTTTCGGGGAGAGTCCTCCTCTACTTTTGACGTATGTGGTCCTTGGTCCGTGATCCACCTCTCGTCTTGGTAGTAGCTTCTTTGGAAGCTTTGGAGACATAACGTCCTTGATCTTGTCGACGACATCTTGGATGAGTAGAGGGACTTGTCGTGGCCGCATGGGTTTGTTGTGCACTAAACTCATCCCATGACATAGAATTGTATTAATTAATTTCTTATTGGAGCGGGTGCGTGTAGTCTCAAATTGCCAAGCAAGTCTAGAATTATCTTCCAAAAGATGTGCTCCTTTGTTGACCTAGTGCTCCACTTATATGCCAGTGTGTGGCTAGAGTTTCGCTGATAATTTCTTGAAACAGAAAAGATTTTGTGAAATGAATTTCAAAACTAAAAATCAATGTGAGTTTTGTGTTCTATCATGCATTTTCTACATATTATTAATTGTTTGAGCTGAGCTTGTAAACAAAAACATCAACATAGATTCCGTTCTAGCTACTGTCTTTCACTTTAGATAGGGGATTGATTTTCAGCTTTATCTTTAAAGGCCTATGACATCCCAATACACATATATGACAAGCTACTCGGTGGCCAATAGTACATAAAATAGACATAAAAATGGATGGCCATCTAATTCTCATGACCTCAGCAAAATTAAATATGGAACTCCAATACCATCAATTCTGCGTTTTAATTTCAAGTTGGAAAATAGTGAAACCGGAAGCTTAGTTGATTTAATTTTATATATTTAATTAAGGTTTCCCATCCCAAAATTTTATGTAAAAAAAAAAAAAACTAATCTCACATAAAGGAATACAAATTCCAGGACCACCACAAAGACCCTAGGGTGAGAGGAAACTTTCCAATCAATATGTAGTTACAAAATGGTTAGTAAAGTGATAAAATAAACTCGAAGCATTGCTATATATCTTTTACTATTAACTATCAAACTATTTTCTAGCAAGCAATATTAGATTTACATAGCATCAATTTATTGCCAAATATTTTTCTGTAAATGCATATTCCATTATTGCATTATCAATATTTGTTGTCTATCATTAGTCATCGCGCGCCACATCGACATCATTCCTAATTGCTCTTTATTTATATGTTAAACTAACTAAAATCAATTATATGTTTTCTATGAAATTACAAAAAATTATTTCCTCTGTTCTGTTTGTTTGATCTGCTTAACTTGTAGTGTCTTTATTAGTTGTCTACAACGACCGTCAATCGAAGGACTTCATGACGTGGTGTCATTTCCTCTCTACCTCACTCTTGCAACTGTGTATCAAGGATTGTCCGTTGATAGAAGAAAGATGCAGAACGGATAACCCACACACATTTTGTCGGATTAAATCGACTGTCTTATATGGCAAGATCTCGGTTGAAATTTCACTCTCTTCTATCTTTAGTGTTCTTTTAAAAGAGACACTTTGAAAAAATTAATACAACAATTTCTTCTGCTCTTGAGAACAATAAGGTTAACACTTAACAGTTGTTGGATTCCAGTGAAAAGAATTTATCTGTTGAGGTTGAATGATAGAATGTATATAATTTTCCTGCAGGTGTTGACGGTATAAAATTTTCAGTGATGCTTGAAAATTGCAACATATGCAAGAAAACAGAACATAGAAGCTAGCTCTTCCTAGGGAATTGGCACATTTTACTTAATGATATAAAATAATAAAAGGGCTGGCAGGGCTGGCAACGGATGTCCAGTGAACTTATGGATAGCCAAAAACGACTCACTATCAGCGCTGCCAAATAATGTGATTTTGTGTTATGTGTGCGTATACAGAAATTAATCAAACGCTTTTCGACATTCTCTAGTGTCTTTGGTCAGAAATAATTTATTTTTCTAACTTCTAATTACCAAATAATTAGTGAAGTGATAAAATACACGCAAAGTAAGATTTTTCTATAGATACGGGGGTTCAATTAAAGGAGATTTTGAATGATTTATCTGATTATAAATTGTTGGGATTATGTATGTTTCAGTAAAAAACAGGGGGGCTCGACTTCCCATTTTGTACAATAGTAGAAAACTGTTCTGCCTTCCCAATTAAGGTTAGTATCAATTTCGGAATGTGATGTATTGAAATCCGCCAGTTCATCCCTTAATTAAGGAATTTGGCCTGATGGGTTATTTCAAATTATTCAGATTATTTTAGTCAAACTCAAAATAGGGGACTTCCATGCACATGTGTCATTAACTTTTAGAAACTGTTATACTGATGCAGGAAGCTCTTTAGGCACAATAACACGAAATTTTGAGAGATTAACCTTTAAAAGAGTTTGGGTACAGTAAAAAAAGTAACTGAATTGAGACTGTTCCCGAGCGAGTCCAGCTGCTACTCTTAGAAATTCGGGTTCTTCACAATTATTAACACATGAATATGACTAGTTAGAAAGTTGGATGGTTGAGATTGTTTCTACATATTCGCAGAACAGTTGCTTGTGTGTGTATATACGCAGCTCATGATTGTGCAGAAAATTAAAAGTTAATGAGTATATTCCTCACCTGTATCAGGTTTTTTATTTGTTTTTCTGCAGTTGTTTATTGATGGCGCGAGGCGTAATGGAAGCGGAATTGATTAGGTAGGGAAGAGCAAAACCAAGCCAATGCGATTAGTTTTATGATATAATTGAAGTGTGATTAGATCTCGTTTTAATGCAAACGACTCAATGAGATTTTTAATAATGCAGAAAGCGAGATTAGATAATGCTCTAATCCAAATGACCATATAAGAGAGATTTTGATAAATAATTTCAGAGGGAATTATAAAAGAGGGGTTTTATTCAACAAAAATTGAAATCTAAGTCAAAGAAATTAGAATCATGGATTCTCTTTGTTCAAATTTGTTAAATATACTTTTAAATAATGCGCGAATTTTAATGTTGAGGAAGAATGTTCTACAGTTTAAGGTTTAATAATTTTACATGCGTGTGTGCACTCGCTAGGTGGCTGTCAAAAGTATTATTGTTCTATTTATTTATACTGAATTGGTCTTAATAGTAAATTGAGTTATGAGTTTTTCTTTTTTGTAATAAAAATTAAGAGTATTCAAAATAAATTTTAAAGTGTAAATAATCTCACACTCATTAAAAATTATATAAATTTAATTAATTATTTTATAAATCATCATTTGCGCTCGTTCATCTTTTTGCCTTTCTACATCTATTTCTATTCACTCCCTTTGATATGGACAATAAACCAGTTATTGTTAGGTATATCATAAAATTGAATGCTTATGTTTAAATACTTTGTTCAGTATGTACCATCTCTTAATTTAGATATGAACTAAATTTATCACATCACAACGTAATTAAGATTTGAATTAAATTTATCACATCGCTTATGATCTTATTCATAAGTACTTGGTGATTTCATAGCGAGAAGTACGAAAATGTATTAAGCAATTAGCCATTTGTTACAAATGAAACCAATATATCTCGATGGGTTGATTAATTAATAATTTTTTTTTTTTGCTAATAACAACGAAAAATAAATTAAATATTTTTACTCCAGATGCATCGCTACCAGGACTCTTGCGTCATAAAATAATAAAAAAAGATAATCAAAACCCAAAATTATGACATGAATTTACAAAATACTCTAGTGTATGACATGAATTTACAAAAATGTACATAGAAAACTGAAATTTTGTTTATTGGCTCTGCTTAACTTGTGCCTTCATTGTTTGTCTGTTTTCCCAACTATTTTCTTATAAAGCTGAAACCAATCGATTCATGACTATTATTGTAATATTAATTTTTTTAAAAAAAAAATTCAAATTCAAATACTATATTTTGAAGGAAATATATTATTACATAAATTAATATTTACCTAGTACAAAAGCAAAATCCATATGATATGCCTATGTGGCTTGTCTACAATACGTTTTTAGCATTGTTTGCTTTTTTTTTTTTTAAATTAATTTCAACTTAGATCTCGTCTTTAATTTTTTGTAATGCGAAAAGAAATCCTAATTGGTATTGTCGTTCTACGAAAAAAATTATCCAATGTCAGTATCGTCTACTTCTATGTTTGAAATGGTTTGTGCAGTAGAATTATCATCTTTAACATGGAAAAACAAAACTGTACAATAATCTTATTACTGTTAATATAAAGCAGCTAACTATTTTTCCAAAAGAAAACTAATTAATAATTTATTAATTTATCGGTTAATTTATTAATTCATAAATCCATACGCTGGTACGTTTAATATTTGAATGAACGTTTTCGAAAGTAGATGCAATGAGTTCAGGCGGTAGCCAAACACAAAATATGTACATAAATATGTAGAAATTTATGCCATTCCAATCAAATTGTTTTGCTCATGGTTACATATTACATTTTTGTTGATAATTGACTTGAGGGTATATTGACATGTCAACAAATTTGTTTATATATACTTACTTATTCGATTAAATAACATAGCAATTATAAATTAATTGCCATATGATTCGTACATGTTATATTAATCTTGTGTTTCCAAAGTTTAACTCAATCTATTATGAAACGGCCAAAATAAATTATGTCTCATGTGCAAAGCCAGCCAGCAAGGGAGTCCCGAAGATAAGGTCCCTCTTGCTTTTTCCTTTTCCTTTATTTTATTGTTCTCACTGTTCGGAATAATACGAAGCTAAAAGACGAAAATTATTTTGACGCTTTCATATGTAAAATTGTAATTGTATCCGACCTGCTGTATCCGTATGCCTTTTTCTTTCTTTATTTATTATTATTATTTTATTTTTTTCTTTCTTGTAAAACCAAGTGTACTTATTGCCAATTACGGAGATTCATCCTTTTTGTCCGATACAACGAGGAGTTGGTAGCATAGGCGATTACAGGGTGTTTTTACAGGTCCCGTTTTGTGCGTACAGATTGACGCCCGGTACTGGTGCTTGGTGGGGTCACCTTATCTATCGTTGGAGCCGTCAATGTTGTTTTCATAAATGTTTTTAAATTAATTTTTTATCACCTACTCATTAACCACTGTTTTTATTCGAATTGATTTCAACGCGCATTCTATAAATTATTTTATCAAAAATTTGTTTGTGAGAGATCAGAAAACGACGCCATCCGTTCTTCTTAAAAATTTTATTTTTCTCTTTGATTCTTTTGTAAATACTTCTCAAGAGTATACGTGAAGTTTTAACGCACAAATTATTACTATCGTATAAAAAGTTAATATGTGTATATCCTGTAACTTTTTTTTCCCCAAAAAAAAAAGAAAAAACAGAGCATGATTGGTTGATATTTTGTATTAGAAACTGATTAGAGAACACTGTTTAATTGTATACAGTTAAAAGTGGATATCAAATAACTTTACAGTTAAAGTTCCCTCTTATACTCCTAGTTGCTCTCATCATCCACCCAAGCTTTGGAGTGGCGTATTGGGTAATAGTAGTAGGGGACAGGCGATTGGGTAGTATCAAGTATTCAGAAGTGGTGTAAAGACTTCCAGGCAGTTCAGATTCAACACACTTCTCGTTTTTGTAATGCTCATGCTCATGCATTAGCAAAACTAGCTTCGGTGATCAACTCTACTATGTTTGGCTGAAATCATTGCCAGCAGAATTTCAAAATGTATTCTCTCATTTGATTGAATGAAAGTGTTAATTTCCCATGTCCCTAGTTGTTTTTGTGTCCAACTGGGTGGTCTTTTAATGCCCTTTGCCTTACTTTGCACATAAATAGCAGCAAAACAATGCCATTTTTCTGTTTTTGAAAAAAAAGGTAAAACAACGTTATATTGTTGTTCTTTCTGTCAACCTTGTATCACCGTGCGACGTTCAGTGCTCTATTTTCTATCTCAATTTTGTAGTACAGAATAAAAAGACTTTCTTTCTTTTTTATTTCTGTTTTCTTCTCTAATTTTGTGCAAGATCTCTTTTAATTTTTATCGTTTTTCAATTTTTAGACCAGAAAATTTTCAATTTCTTAAAAAAAAAATTGAGTTCTAAATTTTGTATCTTATCCAATTAGGCTTTAAAATAGTGTTCTTGGTTTTTACTTTGAACATCGAAGGAAGATCATATCCAAATTGAACAAATAATTATATCGAGATTTAGTTCATGTCAATAAAAGAGATTAAATTCATTTACAAATCCCAACCGTTAGATTAACGTAATTAAAGCTTAATACGAGAGAAAGTTCTTCATTTTGGCTGCCCGTACTCCTACATTTGCTAAGCCATTAACCATTATGATGAAGAATATAAATAAAGTAAGTTTGATTGATACAAAAGTTCTATTTCTTTGAATTAACAAATATGCAACATAATTCAGAAGTGGGCAATGTGGTACACACCACAAAATTAGAAAAAAAGGAACTAGTGGAATTAGTTAATTCATTAATTTTCAGCAACCAAAAATTAAGATTAACATATGATATGCCTGCATGCAAGTTTGTATAATCTAATTTTTAGTCTTCTGGGACATGATCAATTCTTGTTCTCTTTTATTTAATCAATCATACTCACATTTTAAATTGGTGCTGAATATATGTATATCTCTAATTTAATCTGGTTGGTTTATCTTTTCAAAGATTTTAAGTAAAAAAGATTCTTAAAATACATTTTCAATATATGGTGGGTGTTGTTACTTTCAATTCTTGATGACATTCAGCAAACTTTTACTGCCCTCTTCAGCAACGTCAATTCTCGAAATATAGTGAAACCAAATCCTTAAGGAAAAAAAACAAACAAACCGAGCAAACTTCGTTCTTAAGCTGGTGCTAGTGATCCTTTTACAAATGATTACTTGTTTGGTTCGCTAATTAATTAACAAAGTGAAAACAAAAACAAATAGACACCCACACCCATAATTTTGCAAACAACCGAACCCCACCGTCTCCTTTCAGAAAAGGAAAAAATACAATCACAGAATTACCATTTTCCTATTTATTTCACTGTTACTTGATTCCACAAAATGCTTCAGAAGGAAAGGAAATCATTTTGTATTGCTTTCGTTATTCCTTATTTCGACACTACAGGAATATTTTTTGCTTTATTCGACATTTGAAGAAAGCAAGAACATTGATATTCTAAAGTGTAGAAGAATTGATAGACTCTCTTCAAACATTTGAGATGAACCTGTAGCAATGGAAAAATGAGAAGAGTATATGTAGCTTTATTCCAAGCTAATTATATTCCTGACATACAAGATGAAGAAAGGGTTTGATGGGTTTGGTACTTTACAAGTTTTACTCACTGTGAAGTAATGTAACATCGAATTAATCTTGTCATATGTCAAGCAAAGGCCAGATTCCTGGTTTGGCTTTTATTTTAATTTAATATGTAAAGCAAAGCCATGATTCTTGTTCTTGCCTTGGCTTTTTCTTATTTTATTTTATTTTATTTCGGTGCTCCTCCGATTTTATATTTGCAGTGGGCTCCGCATTCTTTTCACTTTTATGGTGGGTTTTGCTTGATTTCTGCGCTTGCTAGACCCTTCACAATCACAAACTCATTCTGCTAATCTACATTTCTCATATTGCTTTCCATAAACTCATAATTCTGTTTCTTTCTTTGTCCAAAAAAACGAAAGAAGAAAAAAAATTGTCAATCATCGGAGAGGCAATCCTTACGGCGTCCGTTGATTTGCTGGTCAATAAGTTAGCTTCAGAGGGGATTCGGTTGTTTGCACGGCAAGGGAAAATCCAGGCAGATCTATCGAAGTGGAAGAAGATGTTGGTGATGATCAAGGCGGTGCTTGATGATGCTGACGAGAAGAAGAGGACTGATCAGTCTGTGAAGTTGTGGCTTGGCGAGCTTCAGAACTTGGCTTATGATGTTGAAGATTTGTTGGATGAGTTCCAAACTGAGGCTTTCCGGAGGAAGTTGCTGCTTCGAAATGGAGAACCAGCTGCTGCTCATGATCAACCCAGCAGCTGGCGTACAAGAACAAGTTTCGGAAGCTCATTCCTACTTGCTGCACCACTTTTACTCCACAATCGATTCAGTTCGATTACTCCATGATGTCCAAATTCAAAGAGATCAACGGCAGATTTCAAGATATTGTAACACAGAAAGACTCGCTGGGTTTGAAAGTAAGTCCAGCTGGGCTTGGGAGGGTCACAAAAGACAGGCAAAGGCGAGAGACAACCTCTTTGGTGAATGAAGCCGAAGTATACGGCAGAGAAACAGAAAAGAAGGAAATTGCTGAATTGTTGTTGAGGGATGATTTGAGAAATGATGGTGGATTCTCTGTTATACCTATTGTAGGTTTCGGTGGGCTGGGCAAAACTACTCTTGCTCGGCTTGTCTATAATGATGATCGAGTGCAGAACCATTTCGATCTCAAGGCATGGACTTGTGTTTCAGATGATTTCAATGTTCTCAGGCTAACAAAAACAGTCTTGACATCCATCGTTGCTCACCAGAACGTCGAAAATCTCAACTTGAATAAGCTTCAAGAGGAAGTGAATAAGCAACTATTTGGAAAGAAATTTTTGCTTATTTTAGATGATGTGTGGAACCGGAATTACGATGATTGGGTTGACTTCAGCCGTCCATTTGGAGCAAGTGCACAGGGAAGTAAGATTATTGTCACTACTCGCAATCACGAGGTTGCAAAAATCATGGGCACTGTTCCAGCTTATCAATTAAATAAGCTGTCAGATAATGATTGTCTAGCTGTATTTGCTCAACATTCTTTGGGGACGCGGGATTTCAGTTCGCATATGTCATTGCAGGAAATCGGCAAGAAGATAGTGACCAAATGCGATGGCTTGCCCTTGGCAGCACAAACACTTGGAGGAATTTTACGTGGAGAACATGACAGACGTGAGTGGGAACGTGTGCTCAGTAGCAAGATATGGGAATTACCAGAAGAGAGATGTCGCATTATACCAGCCCTTGCAGTGAGCTATTACTATCTTCCTTCAACTTTGAGACAATGCTTTGCATACTGCTCATTGTTACCAAAGGATTACGAATTCGAAGAGGAGGAGATAATTTTATTATGGTGTGCCTCGGGTTTCTTGGATCACAAAGAAGGTGAGAATCCTAGTGAAGAGGTGGCAACTACCCTCTCTAACGCATCTTGTAGTGGATGGAATGAGTAGAGTAAAGAGCTTGGGTTCAGAGTTCTATGGGAATGATTCTCCAATTCCGTTTCCATGCTTGGAGACACTTCGTTTTGAAGACATGCAAGAATGGGAAGACTGGATTCCTCATGGATCTAGTCAGGGAGTTGAAGGGTTTCCTAAATTGAGAGAGCTTCACATTTTAAGATGTTCTAAACTGCAAGGAACATTTCCAGAACATCTTCCTGCATTGAAGATGCTTGTTATTCAAGGATGTGAAGAATTGTTACTTTCAATTACAAGTCTTCCAGCTCCTTGCAAATTGGAAATTGGTGGATGTAAAAAAGTTGTGTGGAGAAGTGAACTGAATATATCGGGTCACAGAATTCAGCGGTTTGTGGAGATACATCAAATCAACTGATTCTTGCAGGGCCATTGAAGCCACAACTACCAAAATTGGAGGAATTGGAGATAAATGCAATGGAAGAGCAAACATATATATGGAAGAGTCCTAATGGATTACTCCAAGACATTAGCTCTCTCAAAAGACTGGAGATTAGAAGCTGTCCCAAACTTCAATCCTTGGTGGCAGAGGAAGAAAAAGACCAACGGAAGCTCTGCGAGTTGTCATGCAGACTTAAATATCTAGGATTGAGATATTGCGAAGGCCTTGTGAAGCTGCCAAAATCATTGCTCAGCCTTACTTCCTTGAGAAGGATAGAAATCGTCAGCTGCAGTTTCCTTGTTTCCTTTCCAGAGGTTGCTCTGCCTTGCAAGTTGGGGAAAATTGAGATTTGGGGTTGTAATGCACTGAAATCGTTACCCGAGGCTTGGATGTGCCACACCAATTCATCTCTCGAGATCTTGAGGATTTCGTGGTGCCATTCATTGACGTATATTGCTGGAGTCCAACTACCGCCGAGCCTTAAGCGGCTAGTGATCAGTGATTGCAATAATATAAGGACTTTGACGGTCGAAGAGGGCATCCAGAGTAGCAGCAGCAGCAGAAGGTACACCTTATCTCTTCTTGAGCGCTTAACAATTGGCAGTTGTCCATCTCTGACATGTATATTTTCAAAAAATAACGAGTTACCTGCCACGCTTGCGTCCCTTGAAGTTGGCAATCTACCTCCGTCTCTTAAGTTCCTTTATGTTTATGGTTGTTCAAAGCTGGAGTCAATAGCAGAACGGTTGGACAAAAACACATCTCTTGAAATAATCAGCATCGTCGATTGCGAAATCTGAAAATTTTACCGAGTGGTTTACATAATCTCCGCCAGCTTCAAGAGATTAGGATAGTTGATTGTGGAAATCTGTTGTCCTTTCCCGAAGGGGGATTGCCTCGTGCAAAACTGACGAGGTCGATATCGGTGAGTGTAAGAGACTTGGGGCCTTACCCAAGGGATTGCGCAATTTGAACTCTCTTCAAGAATTAAGAATAGGAGGTGAGCTTCCAAGCCTTGAAGAAGATGGCCTTCCCACCAACCTTCATTCTCTTGCGATTTATAATAATATGAAGATTTGGAAGTCAATGACTGAGTGGGGCCAGGGACTTCACAGATTCTCCTCTCTACGAGAACTTACAATCATTGGATGTGATGACGACATGGTGTCATTTCCGCCAGAGGACATGAGATTGGGGACCACGCTTCCTCTTCCAGCCTCTCTAACCTATCTGGAGATTTCCAATTTTCCCGATCTGGAACGCCTATCTTCTTCAATTGTTGATCTTCAAAACCTCACTGTATTGCGTCTCAGGATTTGTCCCAAGCTCAAATACTTTCCGGAGAAGGGCCTGCCTTCCTCACTTATGCAATTAAGGATCGAGGGATGTCCGTTGATAAAAGCAAGGTGCAGAAAAGATGGAGGAAGATATTGGGACTTGTTAACCCATATACCTTCTGTTCTGATAGATGATAAATGGGGTTTTGATGACTCAACAGAGGACGACTCAACAGAGGAGGACGACTGAACACAGGACGACTCAATTTTTATTGTTTGTGTATGTAATTTCAATCTCAATTGAAACTATTTTAAATTAATATGTTTCAAATTAATATGGTTCGGTGTTGCTAATAAAACACATGAGGTCTGGACGGTGTTACAAAATTATTTATACTCTTTAATTTAATGCACAATAGGCATGTCCTTGAATTAATTGTTTCTGTACCATCGCTATTTACCAATTACTGAATATTTAGATTTATCAAAACTATTATAATTACAATAAATATTAGTATTAACACATCAACATAACAGAGGAGGGAATATCTCTAAAAATTGGTTATGGATAAAATTCTTTTTCAAATGCATAATAGATGCCACAGAAAAAGACTATTTTTTTAATTAACCATAAACCAAGCGTATTAATTTCTTTTATAAATTCATGACCAGAATTTATAAAAGGCATTTTATTGTTGTTAATACACAGAAAACATCAAAATATAATGAACAGAACATCCATCGAGAAACATCCACAACAAAACCAAGAAAACATCAAGCAAAGCAAACACTTCTTTCTTTAATCAATAACATTTGAGCCTTGGTGACCTTAATATCTTCACCGGAAGAATTACCTGTAGGCTCTTCATTAATGTTAATAACCTTAGGTTGCCTCTTCTTCTCCTCAGCAAGCTTTGGCACTGTGATCCTCAGAACCCCCTTTTTCCAAATGAGGCTTAACGCGTTCCAGGTCAGCACTCGTTGGCATCCTAAACTGCCTCCAAAACTCACCACTTGCTCTCTTTGCTCTGTGCCATTTCTCTCCTTCAACTTCCTCCTTATAATCATCACTCTTCCTTTGCCCACTCACTCTGAGTACCCTGTTCTCTTCAACTTCAATCTTCGCATCGTCTTTCTTCATGCCGGAATGTCGAGTGTGATCACGTGTGCTGTTGGTGGCTCCTTCTAGTCTGCTCTCGCCGGGGCTGGAGTTTGATGATAATCAGCTACTTTTTGGATTGTTAGAGGGGTTTGTTCAAGAACCCTGAAAGGATGTTCTGTTATTGGGAGCATTATGTCAAAGGGAGGTGATCTTGTGCATGGCATCAGAGCATTTGCTTGTGATGATGATCATCAATGTTGCTGCCATAACAAGCGCCGCCTAGCCATAATTGACAGAAGAGGTCAACAGTAACACAATAGACAATTTGATGGATAGTTGCTTGATCGGGAAGTCTAACTTTGTACTTATAATATGATCTTTTCATCAGACTTTGCCAAAGATTGTTCTATAATTAATTTCATAAGTTGAAATAATGCTGGATTAGCATTATTTCATCTTTGTATAATCCAACTTGAGACGATCAATATTTATATTGATTTTGTCACTCTGATCATTACTTTGATGTATGCTTTTAAAAATTCTCTTCACCTACCGATTTCATTTAACAAAACTTGTACACACAACTAAGCAAATCTAAGGTGATTGAATTATATTGATTTTTCAAAACAGAACTATCTTGCATCATTTAATGATTAGGGATGCAGATGTTTGATAGAATGAATCAGGTGTTTGCTGAAATGTCTCGAGGAAGGACCCTCGAGTATTCATCATCTCAGCAAGCGACTCAGCACATGAGAATGAGAAGAACACTCAAGAATCTCCAGGATAACATAAGATCAAGGATGCAACGTGGACAAACAAAGATGGCGGCTGTAGCGTTTGACAGTACACATGTTATAGCCGTTAGATTAAACAAATGTAAATCATCGGATACAAGTTTTGTACATATGGATTCAAAATGAATGAAACATTGCTGTGATGTGTGTGCACTATTCTCTCATTTTGTTTTCATTACATCTCTTTTAAGATTTTTTTTTTCCAATAATTTTCAGTTTTCTGTCAAATGTAACATAATATGATCATGTGCTAACTAATAACACAAAGCATAAATGCAGCTCTAATCTTTTTCAAACTTGGCCAAAGTTGTTGAACATATAAATACTCAAGCTTTCATTGTTCTTAATTAAATTGGCATGATTGGACATTATAAAATACTGAGATTAGGCACCATATAAATTGGCATGACGCTATTCTAAAAAATTTGGGTTATTTTGCCTAAAGGGTTTCCTACACCATATAAATTACACCAGCTTTTCATAATTATTAACAGGTTAATATGGCTAATTAGAACATTAAAGCAGAGGCTGTTCTGCCTTCGGCCTTACCAATTAAGGTTAATTTCAATTTCAGAATGTGATGCACTGAAATCCATTTCATCTCTTAAGGACTTTGGACATGTAAATTGTTTTAAATTATTCAGATTATTTTTGTCAAACTCAAAACAGGGGACTTCCATTCGTCTGTGTCATCACTATTAATATTTCTATTTCTTAACACAATTTATCTGTTACTAGCTATCTGGACTCATCAACTTTTAAAAGCTATTATAATGATGTAGGAAGCTCTTAAGGCACAATATCACGAAATTTTGATATTAGCCCTTAAAAGAGCCTAGGCACGGTCAAAGAAGTAACTGAAACCGCGGCTATGCCCAAGTAAGTCCAGATGCTACTCTAAAAAATTTGAGTTATTTTGCCTAAAGGGTTTCCTACACCATATAAATTACACCAGTTCTTCAGAATTATTAACAGGACAGTATGACTAATTAGAAAGTAATAAAGAGATGGAATTTTTTTTTTATTTTAAAACAAACGGAATTGATTGAAGAATATTATTAAAACTTAAAAGGGTGGGACTTCTTGTAGTTTAAAATTTACTATGAATGCCTTTTTATTATGTGCACTAGCCAATAGATTTTAAGAAATCACTTTTTACTTTGAAATATTTTTCTTGCGATTAGAGATCTCGGATTGTCCCTTGATAGAAGACAGGTACACGAAAGGACGGAGGACAGTGTCGGCACTTGCTAACCCATATACCTTGCGCCACAATAAATGGTAGAGCAGTGGATTTGGATTTGAAACAGAAGAGGAATGAGTACTGAACTGTCTAAATTAATTAATTACTCCTACTGCTTGGGTTCGTAAATCTCTCATAAAACAGAGGAGAGATGTAATATGTGATCGCCGAGCTTCGGATTATTGCTAAAATATGAGTTTTTTGTTCTATCATGCATTTTGTATACTATGAATTGTTTGAGCTTATAAACAAAGACATCAAAACATAGATTCCGTTCTAGCTATTGTTTTCCACTTTGGATTTGGGATTGATTTTTAGCCTTATCTTTTAAGGCCTATGACATCCCAATACACATATATGACCAAGCTACTTAATGGATGACCATCCAATTCCCCATGACCTACAGCAAACTCAATAAGGAACTCCGATACCATCAATTTTTGCATTTTAATTTCAAGTTGGAAAATAGTGAAACCAGAGGCTCAATTGATTTAATCAAGTGAAAATTGAACCTCCATAATAGTTAGATACAGTTTCACTGGTTGTAACCGCACTTTGTTTGCACAATTGTCTAATTTTGAATAATAATAAAATTCAAAATCTATATTTAGCGGCTGAGGTTTCTCATCTTCTAAAATTTCTTTTGAATAAAAAACCAATCTAATAGAAACAAAAACAAACTGCGGGAGCAGTTTGCAAAGTAACTTCAATAACTAAGAGCAAAAAAAAAAAAATAATAATAATAAATAAATGAATGAATGCACAACATGTGCTAAAAGTTATATTAGCTTTTATTCTTCTTTAAAGTGGAAATTATTTGGTAAGTAGACACGTGCTTATATGGAGTAGCTAACATTCTATAGTAGTAATAACAGACTGCTTTTATTCTTTTTGGGAAAAAATAAATATTTGCCCTGTTTTCCTCTGTTTGTTTGCGCTGCCAACTTCTAGGCATGGGCGGACCTAGCTAAGGCCCAGGAGGGGCTTCAGCCCCTCTGGGCTATTAATTTTTCTTTTAAAATGTATCTTAAACTCCTTCTGAATGAGTTAAACAAAATTTGGACACACTTTTAATATTGTAAAAGACTTGTAGTTCAGTGGTAAAAGTATTATGTGATGGTTTTAGAGTATTGGTTCAAATCCCTATAGCCACATTATTTTGGTTTTTTAAATATTTTATGAAAATTACTTAGAAAAATTATACTTTCAAGCATGTAAAATGAATAATTTATTACAATTATTAGTTAAAATTTAAAAGAAAGAAACGAAACTTGAAAATGATACTTTCAAGCATGTAAAATAAATAATTTATTACAATTATTATTTAAAATTTAAAAGAAAGAAACGAAACTTGAATTTATAAGACTTAAAATATGTTCGAGTGAACATTTAAAAAAACTTAAATTAAATAAATTTTTTTGAACCAAGCCCCCCCTAATTTAATTGTCTGGGTCCGCTACTGCTTCTAGGGTCTTTATTATTTGTTAAATATTTTAGACGATTACTTTGTAAACATTAGAAGTTTATATTTCCTTCAATTGCATTGCTTTCAATTACTTGAGCCTTCACAAAGTAAACCAAACTGAACTTTTTCCTTAGCAAATCTCTTTTTCAAAATACCTACTTTCCTATAAAACTCTCTTACTATATAAATTAATAATTACTTAATTTAAAACTAAATTTATATTATATGTATTTGTGGCTTTTACAAAATATATTCTTTCCGTTATCTCTTCTCGACATTCTCTGGAGTTTTTGGTCAGAATTAATTGAACTTCTATTTAAGATATAGTTACAAGATGGTTACTAGCGAAGTGATAAAATAAACTCGAAGCATTGCGTATACATCTTTTACTTTTAATTTGTCAAATTATTTTCTGGCAAATAATATTAAAATTTTTATAGCATCATTTTATTGCCAAATATTTTTCAGTAAATATATATTTCAGTATTACATGATCCATATTTGTTGTCTATCATTACTCATCACATGCCACATCGATATCATTCCCAATTACTCTTTCTTTATATGTTAAACTAACTCAAATCAATTATATATATCCCGTACATGAAACTACATAAAACTATGAACTCAATGTTTCTAATCTCGTATCATGAAAACTGATAGATGATCAAATGTTGATGTAATGCTGCATGGTGATAGTACCATCCACGCCAGTCGGATTAATGCTGCATGGTGTCATGCACAAAGAATTAAATTGATCGGTTATTTCCTCTGTTCTGTTTATTTGATCTGCTTAACTTGTTGTGGCTTTCTTATTTGTCTATTTTCCCAATATTTCATAAACCTCGAACTTATCCATTGATCCTTGCTCCAAGCCATGTCCTGTTAGTCAGACCCATGCATGCATGTGCGAAGCTTGCTCACTTTTTGCTTCGACTGAAATTACGTATTTTTATTTTTTATCTTTGTTCTATATCTTCTTTGAAAACGTTATCGAAATCACCCTCAGCCAACTATCAAATCAAATGAATACACAAAAATGAATCAAACTCTTTTCCGCTGGTGTCTTTGGCCAGAAATATCTGACGACTTTTCTAATTTGTAATTATCAAATGATCAGAGCATTGTACTAGCTAATTAAGCTCTTAATAAATTCCCAATTGGCTTTGATTGTTGTTAAAATAATATTAATCCTGCCGGCCAACGGCAAGATTCTCTGATTTGGGACTGGATGCTTCGAATTTTTTAAACTCAACTTGCTCTGCCCGCAATTAACAATTTTGATGATAAAATAGTGGTGCAACTTTTTGACTTGAAAGTGACAAGGCGTCAGTGTCGGAGTTCCTATTTCAATTAGAAAGAAAACGGGACACTACCCTTGCAGTGCTTCACTAGAGCCTTAACAGTTAAAAAACCAAACTTTGATCCTTGTAGCAGTTCAATTCAATTTTCTGCAGACTTTCAGTTTCATTTTCCATAAATCGTTTCGTTTCTTCGACCTCTAAAAAAATCGAAAAAGAAAAATGTCTGTCATTGGGGATGCTGTTCTGTCTGCCTCCATTGAGTTGCTTGTCAATAAGTTGGCTTTTGAAGGGCTTCGGTTCTTTGCTCGCCCATAGCAGATTCTGGCTGATCTGATGAAGAGGAAGAAGATGCTGATGAAGATTAATGCGGTGCTTGATGATGCTGAGGAAAGGCAGAGGACTGACCAGTCTGTTAAGCTATGGCTTGGCGAACTTGAGACCTTAGCTTGCGTTAGAAGTAGGGATGGCAATTGTGCCCGCAAACCCACTCAAACCCGCCCGCTGCGGATAATTTTGTGGGTTGCTGGCGGGTTTGGTATTACAAATTAAAACCGGCACTTAGATGTGGATGGGTTTGGTATTTGCCCAATATCCGACGGATATCCGCTAGAGCCGCAATGTTTTTTTTAAATATTTTTAATTTAATTTTAAATGAAAAATATTTAAATTTAAAAATAAATAAAGAAAATAATGTAATCATGCAAAGTGCCAAATAACCAAAGTGTAAACATATGTATTGTGTATAACAATGCAAGTAGCATAAGTAGCCCTAATAGTCATAAATTTAATTATTACACGTGTACTATGTATTTTATACTTAAATTTGAGAATTTCTGTTGGATTGATTTTGGAATTTTAATTTTTTATTTACATTGGTTAAATTTAAAATTGAGTACGTTATGTGGAATTTGAGGTTATTATTATAAATTTTTAGAGTGAATATTTGTGGTTTTAAATATATAAACCCGTAAAAAATCGGCCAAATACCATTGCGGGTTTAGTAATTGTCAAAACCCAAAGCGGGTGGGTTTTCTTAAAAAAAAATTAAAACCCGTTGCGGATGGCGGGTGAATTTGGTAATTTAAATTTTGTGCAGGTTTGGGTTTGATAATGACAAACCCGCTGCGGTCGGTGCCCATTGCCATCCTTACTGGCAACAGACATCCATGCACACGTGAATTTATGGATTCCCAAAAACGACTCACTTTCAACATTGCCACATAATTTGATTTTGTGTTGAGTGTGTATACAAAAATTACTCAAACTGTTTTCGATTATTACTTGGTTAGTTTTTCAATTTGTAATTACCAATGATTAGTGAAGCGATAAAATGCACTTAAAGATATTAAAAGATAACAAATGAAAGTACGTAAGAAACTGTCTGATTGGGATTTCACTTCCAAAAAATCATATTGCATTTCATTTCTCCAAGGTTAAAGATTGGGATTTCACTCTTATTCCAGATGTATACTATTAGGAATCTTGCACCATAAAAAAACAAAAAAGATAAACATGTACCGAAGAATTGATACAAGAAAACTCAAAAGTCTAGTGAATGACATGAATTTACAAACCAATAAAAAAAAAGCAAAAGCAGTTGGGTTCTTTTTAGAGAAATGCGCGCCCATCAAAGACAGTAAGCAACTCATTTTCCTAACTTTATTTTTTTAAACTCAAACTTGCCCAGTATATTTTATGCTTTACTTTATAAAATCAGGAGTTTGGTGATATCTTATAAAAAAGGAAAAAATAAAAGAGTTTGGTGATATAAGACAATTATTTAATTGGGGTTAATTATTTCGAGTATTTTATTTTTGTCAACTAAATTGTTATTAAAGTAGTATTTGCTACGTTAGTAGAGTATTTCTATTCCTATTTACGAAGATTTCTACTTAAGGTAAACTAACATACTTTCATATGTTTTCTCTTGATAACATTATTTATAATGGACTATTGATTATTACCGTTTAGAAATTTATAAATACCACTAATATCATTACTCGGTCATTTAGAAACACCTGAGTATTTATGATTAATTAAAACTAAACACATGTATATATGTGAACTGTTATTAAAAAATTATTGGTGGTGGGACTGCCTTTGTTTTCAGTTTTCACATTAAAGTTATTTCAATTGTGTCTATTTATTTGATAACATATTAATCGCGTCATTATTATATTATATTTTACTATATGCATATTAAATAAATAGGCCGAATTTGTGTTTAGCTAAATCATTATAATAATTTATTTGGACACGACATTAATATAATATGATGTTATAAATTACCATCGTGATTGTAAAAAACTGTAGTTTACTTTTAGGTGTTGGTTTTAGCATCGTAATTAATTCAATATATAAAGTATTATGGTAAAAAGAGAAAGAGAAACGTTTTGATTTATTAATAGGTGGTGGGCTCCGTTAGTGCATGACTTGGTAATGCGTTCTGCTTGACCCTTGACCCTTCACACTTACTGTTTAATTTTCTCATTTTGCTTTCCAAAACTCGAAGTTCCGTTTCTTTCCTTTCGCACCAAACCAAAAAAAAAAAAAATGTCAATCATCGGAGAGGCAATCCTGACGGCGTCCGTTGAGTTGCTGATCAATAAGTTAGCTTCAGAGGGGCTTCGGTTATTTGCACGCCAAGGCCAAATCCGAGCCGATCTAATGAAGTGGAAGAAGATGTAGCTGATGATCAAGGCGGTGCTTGATGATGCTGAGGAGAAGAAGACGACTGATCAGTCTGTGAAGTTGTGGCTTGGCGAGCTTCAGAACTTGGCTTATGACGTTGAAGACTTGTTGGATGAGTTTCAAACTGAGGCTTTCCGGCGGAAGTTAGTGCTTGGAAATGGAGAACCAGCTGTGCCTCATGATCAACCCAGCAGCAGTCGTACAAGAAGAATTAAGCTTCGGAACCAGTTAAAAGAAAAATCAACAATTAAAAGAAAACTGAAGAAGTTAAACCAGTTAAAAGGGTAGCCATTAGGTAGAATTTCACATGAAGAGCAATCAATCAACCAAGCGTCTATCTGCCTGAATTGCCGGAAGCATTCGGCTGCTTCTCATGAACTACTGATCCTATAGAATTTTGGTTACATCCATTCTGGCAAAAACACTTAATATCGGATTTCGGTTTGTACCAAGAGCAAACATGCAGCTGAATCTGATTGATTGAAAATTTAAAACTGTACTCAAAAAAAAAAAAAAAAAAAGAAACAAGCAGGTCTAACTAATGCAGGTGATGCATGCATATTAATATTTCTCATCAAATCATCACCCATTGTGATCTGAGACTAAGAAAACCTAAGGTGATTGATTTATATATCGATTTTTCAATACAGAACTATTTTATATCATTTAGCGATTAGTGATGCAGATGTTTGATAGAATGAATCTGTGTTTGCTGAAATGTCTCAAGGAAGGACCTTCGAGTATTCATCATCTCAGCAAGCGACTCAGCTGATCAATGGGACGAACATTCAAGAATCACCAGGATAATATAAGATCAAGGATGCAATGAGGACAAACAAAGATGGCAGCGGTAGCGTTTGACAGTACACATGTTATAGCTGTTAGATTAAACAAATGTAAACCATCGGATGCAAGTTTTGTACATATAGATTCAAAATGAATGACGCATTACTGTGATGTGTGTGCATTATTCTATCATTTTGCCTTCGTTCATCTCTTTTAAGATTTTCTTTCCCATAATTAATTTTCAGTTCTCTGACAAATGAAACATAATATGATCATGTCCTGACTAATAACACAAAGCATAAATGCAGCTCTAATCTTTTCCAAACTCGGCCAAAGTTGTTGAACATATAAATACTCGAGTGTTCAGTGCTCTTTATCAAATTAGCATGATTGGACATAATAAAATAATGAAAATCAAATTATTATGATGGTTGGACTAGTTAGCTAGATTAGTGTTATTTTTTCTAATTATCATGGATAAAATTCAATTATATATAATATGTCCTTCTTATTTTCTCTTTTAATTAAAATCATAAAAGGACTTGCAATATAGACCACGTATTTGTTATGTTGTTTATTGGAGTGAATTGTTCCTGTTTTCATGATTGTCAAATATTATCCCTTTTAATTCATCATAAATAACTGATAGTTGTATTATTTAATTTGTATAGGCTAGCTAGCTTAATGTTCAATGTTATTGCACTTTTGAGCTGCATATGGCATGGTATGCTCGGGCAACGAAATTGAGTTTTGAGTTTATGTGATATGATACTATTCAATCAAGCAACTCTACTTGTCACTGATAGACACAAATGAAACTAGTGCACATGTGTTAGCTAGATGATAATTAAAAGACAGATTATATTTCCATCATAATTAAACTAACAATACGACCTGTTCCAGTGTCAATTAATTAATTTTCAGTTGCCACAAACTCTTTTACAAACTTATTTTGTACAAACTGATTTGATATTAATTCATTGGTTGAAAAAAATACAAAATAATAAAAACAAATCATGTGGATTAAGAGATATTTAATCCAACCAATTTAATCATGCCACATCAGTTTGTCCAAAAAAAAATTTGTACAAAAGTTTATAATTACATTATTACTCATTTCTTTTTCAATACATGTAATGGCAATCTCGTGAGCTGAATGCTAATCTCACTATATTAGGCATGTTTGTGATATTTTATTAAACAATAGAAATGCGGGTTAGATTCAAGGAGAATTTAAATGATTTATTTAATTATAAATTGTTCGGGTTATGTATGTTTCAGTCAAAAACAGGGGAGTTCCTTGAATTGGCTCAACTTGCGATTAGAGATCTCGGGTTGTCCCTTGATAGAAGAAAGGTACGCAAAGGATGGCAGAACAGTGGATTTGGATTTGAAACAAAAGGGGAATGAGTACTGACTGTATAAATTAGTTAATTATTCCTACTGCATGGGTTTGTGAATTTCTTTTAAAACAGAGGAGCTAGGTGTAACGGGTCGCTCAAATAACCCGCAAAAGGAGGTTAAATTAACGCACGCAGATGTGCTTAGCAAAAGTACGCCTAACTGTGGGATGTACTCAGAAGCGGGGTACGCTCTGCATAACATCAGGATGCGCTTAGAACGCAAGTTCATTTAGTACGCACATGAGATTGCGCTCAGCACAACAGCAAGTTGCGCTCAGCAGTGGAGTACACTTAGTGCTGGGCCTCCTCACACAACTAGCCAACCGTGGTGCGCTTAGCGATCATCCTAGCATAGCCGAAAATATAGAACTCTCTACAATTGTAAATATCCTAGAGTTTTTTCGATTTTTGCATTTAAACCCAAGTTAGATATTTAGGCAAGTTGCCAACTTGCTCGGAAGGTTCAAGAACCTAGCATCCAAGCCTATAAATACCCCAACGCACTTGCCATTTTTGCACACACACACACCACACCAATCACACACACCCACAAACCCACACAAGCTCTCAGACTCTCTTATAAAAAGTTGTCTTATAAATTACTTTTTTATGAGTAATAAAATTATATTTAACCATATTGCTCTTGCTTATCTCTAGCATTTGTTGCAAGCTTTCTTGCTTAACTAGTTTAAGAAGTGCTTTAGGCTTACTTAGCGACTTGTGTGCTAGAAGTCGGCTAAGTGCCGCACGGATTTGCTGCTTGCTAAACTCATCCCGTGACATAAGATTGTATTAATTAATTTCTTATTGAGGTAGGTGTAATATGTAATGGCCTCTATGTATTTTTTTATGTTGTTATTATTGATGTTGTATCTTCGTATTGTCTTGATGGCTTGACAGCCTTTGGGCAGGCTGAGTGGCTCACTTCGAATGGCAGAGTTAAGTTTTAGTCTTCGCATTGCCATCGTATGGTTCAATAGCCAAGCAAGTCTTCAATTATTTGTTGATCTAGTGCTCTACTTATAAACAACTAAAAATCAATTTGACTCTTTGACTAATAAGAATTGTCGTTCTGAACTAAGGGTCAGTGAGCTTAGGATTATTGCCAAAATATGAGTTCTGTGTTCTATCATGCATTTCGTATACTATAAATTGTGTGAGCCTATAAACTAAGACATCAAAACATAGATTCTGTTATAGCTACTATTTTTCACTTCAGATTTGTGACTGATTTTCTGCTTTATCTTTTAGGGCCTATGACATCCCAATACATGTATGTGACCAAGCTACTTAGTGGCCAATAGTACATAAAATAGACATAAAAATGGATGGCCATAAGATTCCCATGACCTACAGCAAAATTAAATAAGGAACTCCAATGCCACTGCGTTTTAATTTCAAGTTGCAAAATAGTGAAACCAAAGGATTAGGCGTTTTAATTTTGTATATATATTTAATCAAGTAAACTTGGAACCTACATGATAGCTAGATGTAGTCTAACTGGCTATCAATGCACTTTGTTTTTGCAATTTTCTAAGTTTGAACAATAATAAAATTCAAAGTTGGTATTTAGTGGGTAAAATTTCTCATCCCAAAATTTTGTTTAAAGGTAAAAAAAAATCAATCTTACATAAAGGAATACAAATTGCAGGATCCTACAGTAAGAGGAAATTTTGTAAATAGCTTGGCGCAGTTTGCAAGGTAACTTCAATAACTAAAAGGTAAAAATAATAATAATAATAAAAGAAAGCACAACATGTGCCATCAATGAAATTAGCTTTTATTCTTTGTTAAAGTGGAATTTATTTGGTAATCAGACACATGCTTATATATAGAAGCTAACATTCCATACTAGTAATAGCAGACTGTGCTTCTTTTTGAAAAGAAAAAAAAAAGTCGCATTATTT
Organism: Murraya paniculata; assembly: GCA_030449075.1. Taxonomy (NCBI): domain Eukaryota; kingdom Viridiplantae; phylum Streptophyta; class Magnoliopsida; order Sapindales; family Rutaceae; genus Murraya; species Murraya paniculata. The sequence goes on along the minus strand of JAEVFN010000088.1, from coordinate 483,690 downwards.
GTCTATTTGATATGTCCTTTTTGGGGGAAAAAAATATGTATGTAAAATGGTAGATATCTGCCCTGTTTTTCTTTGTTTATTTGCTCTGCCAACTTGTAGCGTCTTCATTATTTGTCTATTTTCCCAGCCCTTTTAAAATCTCAAACTCGTCAAATATTTTAGCGATTACTTTGTAAAAATTAGAAGCTTATGTTTCCTTCACTTGCATTGCTTTCAATTACTTGAGCCTTCACAAACTAAACCAAACTAAACTTTTTCCTTTAGCAGATCTCTTTTAAAAAATTCCTATTTTTCTATAAGACTCTCTTACTACATAAATTATTAATTACGTAATTCAAAACTAGATTTATATCATGTATTTGTGGCTTTTATAAAATATGCTTTTATTGTTGTTCTTGTAATTGATTTTGACTTATTTCATTTCTCTCTCTTTTTTTTTTTTTTGTATACAAAAATCAAATCTCTTCTTGACATCCGCTAGAGTCTTTGGCCAAAATTAATTGAACTTCTAATTGATATGTAGTTAGAAGATGGTTACTAGCGAAGTGATAAAATAAACTCGAAGCATTGCATATACATCTTTTACTTTTAATTTGTCAAATTATTTTCTGGCAAATAATATTAAATTTTTATAGCATCATTTTGATATGCCTGCATGCAAGTTTTGTATAATCTAATTTTCAGTCTTCTGGGACATGATCAGTTCTTGTTCTCTTTATTTAATCAATCATACTCACATTTTAAATTGGTACCGAATATATGTATATCTCTAATTTAATCTGGTTGGTTTATCTTTTCAAAGATTTTAAGTAAAAAAGATTCTTAAAATATATTTTCAATATATGGTGGGTGTTGTTACTTTCAATTCTTGATGACATTCAGCAAACTTTTACTGCCCTCTTCAGCAACGTCAATTATCAAAATAGAGTGAAACCAAATCCTTAAGGGAAAAAAACAAACAAACAGAGCAAACTTCGTTCTTAAGCTGGTGCTAGTGATCCTTTTACAAATGATTACATGTTTGGTTCGCTAATTAATTAACAAAGTGAAAACAAAAACAAAAAGACACCCACACCCATAATTTTGCAAACAACCGAACCCCACCGTCTCCTTTCAGAAAAGGAAAAAATATAATCACAGAATTACCATTTTTCTGTTTATTTCACTGTTACTTGATACCACAAAATGTTTCAAAAGGAAAGGAAATCATTTTGTATTGCTTTTGTAAATAATTGTGATTTGAAAACTATATATCTGAAAATTAGTCCCGTTACCTGAACAATTAACCGAAAAAAAAAATGTGTAGTTTGTATTTTGTTTTGTGAGATTCTTTCATTGATCCTTTGGTTAATTCACCGATGTCCAGTTCCTAAAACACGACGACGGAAGCTTGCTAATACGTTATTAGCTTGTTGAAAATACCTTTAACAAATGAGTCAAATTTGTGTTATCTAAAATTTCGTTATTCCTTATTTCGACACTACAGGAATATGAATATAACATTGGAGTACGAATTGGCATTGTGACTATAAAAAATGTAGTGCACCTATAGAGTAATGATAAGAGAGATTAAAATCTTTTATTTTAGCTCGCTTTTATAAGTGGAAGACTTCTAAAGCGAAGGTAGATGCATTCCATTTTCCTCTACATTCAACATTTTTTTTTTTTGCTTTATTCAACATTTGAAGAAAGCAAGAACATTAATTGATATTCTAAAGTGTAGAAGAATTGATAGACTCTCTTCAAACATTTGAGATGAACCTGTAGCAATGGAAAAATGAGAAGAGTATATGTAGCTTTATTCCAAGCTAATTATATTCCTGACATACAAGATGACGAAAGGGCTTGATGGGTTTGGTACTTTACAAGGTTTACTCACTGTGAAGTAATGTAACATCGAATTAATCTTGTCATATGTCAAGCAAAGGCCAGATTCCTGGTTTGGCTTTTATTTTAATTTAATATGTAAAGCAAAGCCATGATTCTTGTTCTTGCCTTAGCTTTTTCTTATTTTATTGTTTTTTTATTTCGGTGCTCCTCTGATTTTGTATTTGCAGTGGGCTCCGCTTTCTTTTCACTTTTAAGGTGATTGAATTATATTGATTTTTCAAAACAGAACTATCTTACATCATTTAATGATTAGTGATGCAGATGTTTGATAGAATGAATCAGGTGTCGGCACTTGCTAACCCATATACCTTGGGTCACAATAAATGGTAGGCCAGTGGATTTGGATTTGAAACAGAAGAGGAATGAGTACTGAACTGCCAACTTGTAGGGTCATCATTATTTGTCTATTTTCCCACCCTTTTTAACATCTCAAACTTGTCAAATATTTTAGCGACTACTTTGCAAAAATTGGAAGTTTATGGTTCCTTCACTTGCATTGCTTTCAATTATATGAACCTTCACAAAGTAAACCAAACTAAAACTTTTTTCTTTAGCAAATCTCTTTTAAAAAATTCCTATTTTTCTATAGGACTCTCTTAATATATAAATTAATAATTATGTAATTCAAAACTAAATTTATATGATGTATTTTTAGCTTTTATAAAATATGCTTTTATTGTTATTCTTGTAATTGATTTTGACTTATTTCATTTCTCATTTGTTTTTTGGTATACAAAAATCAAATCTTTTTTCCACATTCTCTAGAGTCTTTGGTAAATATATATTTCATTATTACATGATCAATATTTGTTGTCTATCATTACTAATCCCATGCCACATCGATATCGTTCCCCGTTACTCTTTCTTTATATGTTAAACTAACTCAAATCAATTATATATAGATCGAGTACATGAAATTACATAAAATGATGATCAAATGTTGAGGTAATGCTGCATGGTGCTAGTACCATCCATTTTACTGAATGATGTGTCACTATGTGGGACTCTAATAATGTTTTGGAGATATGAAAAAAAAACATTTAAAAAATTGATTTCTCAAGGACAGTATGTAATTCATTATCCTCTGTTTATTTGCTCTGCTTAGCTTGTGTCTTCATTATTTGTCTATTTTCCCAATCTTTGAAAAAAAAACTCAAACTTGTCCATACATGCATGTACTAAACAGGAAGCCACACATAACGAAAAGATGGGTTCTTTTTGGTGGACATTGATTTTGTCTTTAGAGAATCCTTCTTTTTTTTTTATGACTTTGTCTTTATAGAATCTGGTGACACTTAAATGGTGCTGGCCTCTGTTTCTTTTTTCACTCCTATTATTGGAGGACAGTCAATAAAAGCAAGTTGATAAAAGGGGTCACTAAATTTTTTTCTTTTGGTGAAGATTGGAAATCAGAAAAATAAAAATTGTAAGTGGATCTAATTGCTAATTGAATCATGATCATGATTAATATCTCAAATATCGAACTATTTATGTATTTTGAAGGAAAACCTCTGCGTTGCTTTAATTTTTTCTCGTAATTTAACTATCGATTGTGGGTCACATCTCATTCGATAATCGACGATCAAATGAATTAATAATTTAGTTTCATTCGGCATTCTTTTTATGAAATGTTCACCCCAATACGTGTACACTATCTCCAAAACGGAAGCTCAAAAGAGAAACAATATCCCACACAATGCGAATAAAATATCAGAAACAGAAAGCAACCTGAGCAAATCAAAGCATTCGCTTGTGAAGAATGTAGAATGCCATAACAAGAAGTGGCATTGCAAGAATGTAGAATGCCACATGTTACCTAGTCCGCTCTAAATCAAGATCATCATCATCCGAAATTCCGATTTTGGCCACAAGACATTATAAATCAACAATCTAAAGAAAAATTAACAATTTAAACCACTAAAAGGATAGCCATTCGGTAGAATTTCATACAATAGTTTGTCCAAAATTAGAAACGAAAGACCGTAATAACGGAATGGCTTATCACATACACAAAGCATAAAGTAGGGTAATTAGCTAGAAAATGAGATCTTCTCCTCAGCAACCAAATCATATCTTCATAAGATGAATCCTCCAAGCGTCTTCCCTGAGCATTTGCAGCTCTTGTGTTCGCATATATCTCGCTGTCTGCCAAAGTGCCACCAGGCCTTAATTGACACGAGAGCTCAACAATAACACAATAGACAATCTGATGGATAGTTGCTTGATTGGGAATTCTAACTTTGTTTTTTGGGCAAAAATACTTGAGGTGGCGTTCAGGACACCTTCCCAATGAGTTGGATGCTAATGAGAACAACCAATTAAGCAAGCTTCTATCTGCCTGAATTGCCGGAAGAATTCGGCTGCTTCTGCATGAGCACCTACAGATTCCATAGAATTTTGTTCCATCCATTCTGGCACAATACTTGATATATGATTTCGGTTTGGACTAGAAGCAAACATGCAGCTGAATCTGATTTACTAAAAATTTAAAACAGTACCCAAAAGAAAGGAGAAAATGACAAGCAGCTCTAGTTGATGCTATCAAAATTTCTCATCAAATCATCACCCGTTATGCTCTGAAACTAAGAAAATCTAAGATGATTTATTTATACTGATTGTTTTAAGAAAATCAATATTTCTTACATCATTCAGTGATTAATGATGCAGACGTTTGATAGAATGAATCAGGTGTTTGCTGAAATGTCTCAAGGAAGGACCCGTCGAGTATACATCATCTCATGCGACCCGGCCCATGGGAATGAGAGAACATTCAAGAATCACCTGGATAATATAAGATCAAGAGCAACTTAGTGGATGGCCATAAAATAGACATAAAAATGGGGGGTCCACATGACCTACCGCAAAATTAAATAAGGAGCTCTAATACCATCAATTCTGCATTTTAATTTTAACTTGCGTTTTATTTACAGTAGCGAACATTGTAATGGCACTGTGCTTCTTTCTGAGGAAAAATAAATCGCAACATTCGTTGAAGGAAAGAAGAAAATTACATGTCCTTTGCATTTTCTTTTCGAATTAGTCCTAAAAAGACTTGCAATATCTACGGTTATGTGATTTATTGAAGTGATTTTTTTTTGTGATTATCAATAATATATTTGAGAGTTATTTATTTTTGTATATATAAAATTGAAATTACTTTAATCGTGTACAAGAGTTTGAGGGTCATTGGGAGGTTTTGCACGAACTACACATCCCATAGAATCTTGGTTGCATCCATTCTAGCAAAAATACTTGATATCTGATTTCAGTTTGGATTAACCCTCAAGTATTCATCATCTCGTCAAGCGACTCACCACATGAGAATGAGACGAACTTTAAAGAATCCCCAGGCTAATATAAGATCAAGGATTCTACGAGGACAAACAACGATGGCTGCTTTAGCTTTTGGCAAGCATAGCTATGATGTGTGCATTATTCTCCCTAGAAATGGCATTGTTGTTGCAAGAATTCTTGATTTCGCCATCTGGGTAGCTAGTTAGCTTTTTGAGAATGTTTGTTTTGAAGCAAAGCGTTCGTTGATTTTGTAGTGAAATGGAGGGAGGTGAAGTAGAGAGATACATAGGTTTGGATTATATATCTCGGTATCTGGATAGTTCTTTAGAAGTCTTTGCAAAAGAAACTGAGAGAAAATTCTAGCACAGTGTAGAGACTAGAAGAAACGTTTTGCAGATTGTTCTGGAGAAAATTGAAACGTTTCTTTTGATTTGGGAATCTCATAATAGCCTAAAAATCACCAATCCCAGAAATTACCACCTGAGGCTTCAGCTTCTTTATCAGTTCCGCCGTCAAATCTCACTAGCATGGTGCTTCAATTACTGTTAGTACATCCTCCGAAGAGTTCTCAATACCTGTACTGCAAGAATATTTTTGTAGTTATGCAGCACAAGATGATTACTGACAATAAAGAAATTTAAAGGAGGTGGGTTGGGGAAAGGTCTTCAAACAAGATTCTAGCCAGGACCATAAACTCAGCAATTAAAAATAAGTGCACCATAGATTAGAATATACTTCTTGGTTCCTCTAGTCAAGGCTGCAAAAATCAACCATCACAACATAAGCCGAATCTATCCCTGCTCATTATATTCCTTTAACCTTTCTCCATCTCCCCCCTCAAATTGCAATACAAAAGTCTGGTTGCCCTTGTAACTTTCATTAAATATATCATCTACTGCGATTACGAGTTTTTACTGTCACTTGAGGAATAAAGGCTACAGCATAACAATGTGCTGAGTTCATATATGATATTTTATCATCTAAAAATTCTGTGGTATGTTTGAACTAGTATGCGCACAAGCAAGGCAATGGGCACTATTATTTGTTCTAAGAATAACAAAGAAAATCTGCCAAAAAGTGACATTTTCAACTATGTCAAAAATAACAAAAAATAAATCAGAAATAGATCATACCTTAATTGTTAAACTTGTTAACCACTGCTTTGGTAGGTGTCTGGTTAGACGTTCATCAACAATCGGAAGGCGAGGTGAAAATAATCGAAAAGCATTCTCAATTGCCACAGCTCTTTAAGGAAAGACAACAACATTCTTGAGAAACAAGTGGAGAAGAAAAGTTAGGAATGTGGATTGTTTTACTCCTATACAAAAGAAGAGAAAGAGGCAACTAAAGCATCTTTAAGTTTGGCTAGTTTATTCATGCAGCATTCACAAACTGTATTTTATAATTGGACTGGACAGTGGAAAATCTACAAATAAAAATTTACATGTCTTGATCCATTCCAGATCTCAAAAAGTTCTTCATTTTACATGCACATCAATAAGTAGGTCAGGTGCAAATATCTCAGGTCCAGTATATATATAGGTACATCCAAACCCGTATGTTTACATAACAAGACTGGATGAATAGCAAGCACGTGCTGCATAACTCACAGCGACAACACATTCCACAGTCAAGTTGAATGAACAGATAGATAACATGAGAATCAAGATTTCATCAAAATAAATAAATTGACAAATCCAGAAATGCATTTAACTACCAGAGGGGACTGCATGCAAACGAAATAAAGGATACCATTAGGTAAAATTTCATATTACAGTATTTGTCCAACAGACATAAGAAATATCACAAAAATGATACAATTTATCACAAATCGCATGAAGTAGAAGTAGTCTAAAGAAATTCTAATGAGGATAACAGAAGACAAGCAATTGGTCCATAGGCTTTACATATTGAGAACAAAAAATAACAAGATTGTTTCATACGTTATTTGTTACAAACAAGTAAATGACCAATAGATTCACTCCTAAACTAATATGAATGCTCCAAGCTCACACGCAAAGAAATCTAATAATGCATCAGGGGAAACAGAACCTAGGACTTCATATGCAAAGAAATTGAAATTATGCATCAGGGAAAACAGAACCTAGGACAGACAATACAAAAATTACTTATCCAGAGAAGTACAAAAATAGATGAGTCGTGAAGATTTTCTCACATCAGCATTTATCGAAATATGGCGGTACTTTTTCAATAGGTCAGCAATCAGATTCCTGAATCTTTTGCTTCCAGTTGGTGGCTCATATGGGAAAAAAGAATGCTCCTTTAGAACACTGGCAAGATAAGCTAGGAATGGAATCTCCTTATCAGCAACCAAATCATCTTCGAAAGATAAATCCAAAGAACTGCTGAGCTCATGGAAGCCATTTTTCAGAAACTCAAAAATCTCCTTAACCTGTTCATAAATAGAAGTTGATATCATTTTAGCTCACTTCCCTCATCAGATCAATTACCCACTTTACTGATAAAACCCAAATGAAAGGAAACCTGGTTTGGTTGACGGCGGTGACAACTATAAACTGATAAATCATGAGAGATACATCCACCAGCCTTTCCATAGGCCCATGCTGTTTGAACACAAATAGCTTGGTCACCAGAAAGTCCCATGAAGAACTCAAAACAATGTGGACTGTTCTTCTCAACTTCAACTAAGGCCGAAATATCCATGTCAGAAGCCCGCAAAGACAAATTTCAAGAGGTGGATATTTGGATAGACAATGAATTTCTAGTAAAATAAAAGTTCACTTGCCTGAAGATTTTAGTCCGCCAAAGCTTGTCGACATGGAAACCACGGTGTTCAAACAAACATTTACAAACGCCCTGTCCTGGACGACCATCCATATTAAGGATCATAATCCCTGAATGTTTGATAACAATAATTCCTTCCTCAACTGCTCTAGCAATTAGACCTAAGCCAAACTGATCCTCCACAAAACGTTGCATACATGGAAATAGGAAGTGAAAAAAAAAAGAAGTAAAAGGTGAAACAGCTGTGTATTGACCTTTTATGTTTCATCTCTCATTTACACAGCTTCGCCTTCTTAATATATACAAATATGTTCATACGAATAAAAGTTATGGAAAACACAATTGAAGCAATCATTCTTTCAGGGCACTAAAAGGTTCAGCAAACTCAGTGCTATAGGTTTTCCAAACATCCAAGGCTTTTAAATTTAAGTCAACATGAACTTTGAGAATAAAAGGAATAAAAACACAGTCATGAACAGTTTTCAAATGTAACAACTTGATACAATATGTTCATTATTACTCAATCTACTTGTACTTTATTAGAAAAGCAATCTGTCAAAATGAATAAACTGTCTCAGTTACCCACAAGACATAACAGACAGTTGTTGTTGAGTGCACATAGCAACATCAACTTTTGTCTTCTGAGTCAGTATCTGAGTCGGAGTCAGAGGCATCACTCGAGTCCGAAGAGGTGTCTTCTGTAATTGTTTTAGGGTTGTTCTTAACGTCGGCCATGGCTGTGTCTTCATCATCATCTTCTTCTTCTTCAGGGATTGTTGCTAGGGTTTCTTCTTCGGATTCCGTCTTTTGATCCCTTCTTACTCTGTTTCTCTCTTTCAGTGCCCACTGGTTTCTTAGTTTTGTAAAAAATTTTGTTTATATCCCTCGATTTTGATTAAAATACAAATAAATTCACTTATTTTTGGTCAAGTTAATGAATGCCACACTTACATCTGAAATAAGCACTTGCATGAGTTTTTATCATTGCAACAAGCACTAATTTTCTCCTTAATTTCACGTTTCTCCTAATTTATTATATTCCCATTGAATAATTGAGTAACGAAGGAGGAAAATTAACTCTGTGATTTTTTTCCTTTTTTTTTTGGACAAGTTGGGTGAAATTTATGAATATTTATTTGAAAGAAGTGATAAAGGTAATATGTGCATCATACAAGTAAATTAGACTGAAATTTAAAAATATTTATAACAATCCAGAATAATGGCAAAACCCAAGGTCAGGCTCTGGTATGGCATTGCTTGGATTTAACCCGGACAAATATTTTGGACACATTGGGCCAGGCTTTTTATTTTTGCCTAAAAAGGTTGGATTTTATATTTTATAACATTATATATATATATGTATATTTTTTTAATTTATTTCATAATTTTATAATTTTAAATTTTATTTTAATGAAATGGGACACAAAAATATAAATAGATAAAATTTTAAATATATGTAATAGACGAGCCAAATAAATATTAAGTAATATATATTATTACCTACAATTATATATATTTTACAATATTATATTTTTTTCTATAAAATTCAAGTTTTTGGCCGAACCTCTCAAATGATACTAAGTCCAAATCGACTCATCTCTGGACTAGGTCAGATCCGATCCGAATCTAGTCTGGATGAATATTTTTTACATCCCTAAGTTATGCCCTACTGATTTTGAGTTGGAACTGTTTTAACTTGTTTTAAAATTTTTTAACTTCAGCAATTTTGGCTGACTCCCTCTCCTACATTTGCTAGGCCATTAACCGTGATAATGAAGAATATTAATAAAGTAAGTTTGACGGATACAAAAGTACTATTTCCTTGAATTAACAAATAATTCAGAAGTGGCCAATGTGGTACACACCATAAAAAAAAAAAAAAAAAGGAATTAGTGGAATTAATTAATTAATTATTTTTCAGCATAAAAAAATTAAGATTATACAACCTGCATGCAAGTTTGTATAATCTAATTTTCTCTCTTTTGCGACATGATCAAATCTTGTTCTCTCTTATTAAATCATACTCACATTTAAAATCGGTACCGAATTTATGTATTTAATTTTTCTTTTCAAAGATTTCAAGTAAAAAAGATTCTTAAAATCAATTTTCGATGGTGGGTGTTGTTACTTTCAATTCGTAATGGCTGCGCCTATACAGAAACCAACCGATACAAGCATTTGATGACATTCAGCAAGCTTTTTACTGCCTTTTCAGCAACGTCAACAATCGAAACAGAGTGAAATCAAATCCTAGGAATTAAAAATCTGAAAAAAATAAATCACCTTCTTTCCATAAATTGATTGAACTTCATTCTTAATTGAAAATTATGACAAATAAATTAATCTCCACAATTAGTAAATATCAATACCTCAAGTTAACTTAATGAATTAATAACTTCACAAAGCTACATAATACCTCCCAATAATCTGATGCTAGTGATCCTTTTACAAATCATTACATGTTTGTTTCGCTAATTAATTAATATATGTAGCTTTATTCCAAGGTAATTATATTCCTGATGATGAGCATATAATATATACATATCTCACACTTAATTATATAATTATTAGTTATGATTATTTATTAGTTTTAATTAATTAACTTGTTTTATTGAATAGGAAATTAATTGGAGAATATTGATAAAAAGGGCATGAAGAAGTTTAAATTTGAAAGCATTAAAGATTAATTGATTTTGGAAGCAATTATGCATGTGGAAGTGAAGCCAAGGAAACGGAAGCTAGTAAATTAATTCACCCATGCACATGAAGACAAAGAAGATTATGTTCCAAAAAGCTTCCGCATGAGGTTAAAAGAATTAAAGAAAGATTTTGTTTGGCAATTTGGGATGCATGTGCCAGCCACTAAAAGAAGACACCATTAATTGGTCTTTGGCCTTTGACTCCAAGAGTGGCTAGCTTTCGAAAATTAATAGGGAAAATTAATAACTTATGATAGGTTGTGAAGAATTAATTAGAATTAGAATCCTATAAGGATTCGGCCAGAAAGTGCATGGTCATGAGCATTATATAAAGCAAAGATGCGGAAGAGAAGAGGAGGAGGAGGCAAGACAGAGAGCGAAAGAGAAGCAGCAGCAGCAGTCCAATTTTCCATGGCTGATTTTATTTATTTTGTTGCTCCCAATTCAAGTATGTCTAGCTAATTTTCCTATACTAAGGTTAATGATGAAACCCTATTCAATGAAATAATTATATTTTTGTTTAATTAAATTCCCTACATATGTTATTTAATGTTTATGGTTCTTATTTCACATGATTAGTTGGATGTTATTAAATCTTTTCATCAATTCTGTCATGCATTATTGATTGTTAGGATTAATATTCAATTAAATACATGCTTGGATCTATAATGTCTATATATGATTTTCTTTGATTCCGTGTCTTTCATTAAATTGTTTACATAGAGTACTTAGGAAAACTTTGACTCTTTGTCATTCAATATGTTTACATAGGATGCTTAGATAACATATTATTAAGCAGAAAAAGAACCTAGATAAGATTAATTTTAATTGGGCTTAATTGTTATATCCATGAGGCGACATAGATTGGTTTCGAGTTGTCACTCTAAAATTAGGGATTAATTGATAATTAGATAATTACTAGTTGAATAGTGGCGGATTCTAAAACCTTAGTAACCTTTGTCTTATTGAATTCTCCTTTGCTTTAATTGTTTTCTTAGATTAATTAGTTTAATTTATCTTAAACTCAATTTGCTCAACTAGGTTAGGATTAATATTAATTTTAGATTTAAATTAGACTTTTCAATTTAAAGCAATCCTTGTGGGTTCGACCGCGTTACCACTACTCTATCTCTAGATTCGTGCGCTTGCGAGTATATTAAAATTTTGCACAACACCTGACATTTAACATTAACAAAAGGGTTCATTGCTTTCGTGTTCTCTCCGAAGTAGTGCCTAATTAATCATGTTAAGCGATGCCAAGATTCTTAGTTTGGCCTTTTTTTTTCAATTTAATATGTAAAGCAAAGGCGTGAACGTGAGCTCCTCCGATTTTATATTTGTGGTGGGCTCTGTTTTTTCTTTTCACTTTTGTGGTGGGTTTTGCTCAATGCGAAATGGACATTGTCTATAACGTTTGAAAAAAGGGATACGAAATTTTTTAACGTTTAAAAAGAAAAAAGATATATAACCCCTATTTTTATTAGTAAATTTCATTTGTTTTAATAATAAATTTATTTTTCATTTACGATTACTATTATGTCTCTATAATAAATAAATTAATATATCTTGACATGAATAGAATAATCCTACAACACTCTTTTTTTAATCCTATTTCCTAAAATGATAATAATAATTAATCGTCTCATAGCTAAAGTTTTAACATTCTTCTATAGGAATTTATTACAATGAGTACATTCAATTGCCAAAATAAAGTAAATAAAAAATAACACTTAGATCTGATTTTTTTTTTAAAGAAAAAATATAAAAATCTAAAAAGAATCCCAAAAATGAGAAAGAAATTTTCAATAGTGATTTGATGCTCAAAATGAAGAAAATTCGGGGCAATTTACCGTTCCAATAACGTGACTGTAGTAGATATCCCATATTAATTTTTTGTCGAAAGCCTTATAATCATAAATTATAGGCCTATATCTTCACCTACAGACCTTATAGTTGATGTCCTGCTGACGTAGTGGCTGATGAAGTTGTATGACAAGGACAAACCATTTGTTTAAAGATTCCATCTTATCATGTCAAGCTTTCAAGAGGGCTATATATATATATATATATATATATATATATATATATATATATATATATATATATATATATATATATGAGTAATGATAGAGCCACAAATTCTTGTACAACTTTATTTTATACAAACTGACGTGGCATGATTTAATTGGTTGAATTAAATATCACTTGGTCCACATGATTTGTTTTCATTATTTTATATTTTCTTTTAACCAATAAATTAATACCAAATCAGTTTGTACAAATTTAATTTGTACAAGAGTTTATAGCTGTATCATTAATATATATATATATATATATATATATGGACAAAGCTATGGTGCCCCGGGTACACGGTACCCCTTATGTTTGGTAAACTATTTTGCAGTCCCTCTTATTTGCTGAAAAGTGAAAAATTAGAAGCTTTAAAATTTTAACATATAAGTCTAATATATATCTACTATTTACACTTAGGTCACGTTTATTTTTTTTATCTAAAATTTGAATAGTTCTGAATTACTCTAAATTATAAATAAAACTAAATGTTTGAATCTAAATGATATGTTTATTTTTTATGTGAATTGTTAAAAATAAATATTAATATATTTCTTTTTAAATTGAAAAAAATCTGAAAACTAATATTTTTACATTTATACCCTTACAAATTATTAATGTTAAATAAATAATAAACAGCTCAAGAACTTAAATAAGATAATAAATTATCATAATATAAATCAGGTTCAATTGAATACAACTTTTTATATCCTAAATTAGTATATGTTAGTCAATTTTATCGTAGTTCACAATGTTTTCATATGAAAAATATTCATAAAAATAATAAAGATAAATAATACTAATTTAAAGAAAACAAAAGATAAAAATAATAATAGTCTACCACTATATTATCACAAGTTATAAAGATGGGTAATAATGCTAATTATTAAATTTTATTTAGGTAATTACGAAAATTAATTAATTAAACACGAATATTTTTTAATGACACCATTCAAACTTTTTAGATTGAGCAAAAGTTAAAAAAAAATTGGCTTAATAACTTAATGACTGAAAATTTTCATTAAGTGAAAAAATAAATGGACTTAATGACTTAACTGATTGAAATTAAGTCAATTAAGTAATTAAGTCAAAAAAACAAACAGCTCTTAGAGTATATTTCTCTTATTTATATTTGAATACTAAACCATAGTTGATTATTATGAAATTTTTTAACATTGTCATTTGGTCATATTATTATTGATAAATTAAAATGTAATTATATATTTAAATCATTTATTATTGATTAAATAGATTTGATGTTGTTTCCAAAAACTCATTTAATATTATTGAGAAATTAATATATTTTTATTATATATTTAAATTATTTATTATAGATTAAATTGATATTATGTTGTTTTAAAAAAAAAAGATTGTATGCATTAAACCGTTTTTACAAGTTGTTGCCCTTATACTGTCATTAATTTTAATAGTCAAATTAAATCAACATATCAAAATTTAAAATTTAAAAATAATTCAAAATGATGTGTCAAATTTTTAACTATTTTGCTTTTTCAGAAAACAATAGGGACATCAATGTTAAAAAGCAAAGAAAACACATCCATGCCACAGAAGCAAGTTCTGCGTTAGATGTAGGGGTGGCAAAACGAATAAACGAATCGAATCATAAACGAATTGGGTCAAAATTCTACTGATTCAAATTCGATTCGTTTATTAAACGAATTGAATTCTCAGGATTTGGATTCGATTCGTTTATTAAACGAATATTCGGTTTGATTCGTTTAATTCGTTTAGTAGAATTAATAAACGAATCGAATCACATCCGGATTCGTTTATTATTCGTTTATCCTATTGCGAATCCATAACGAATCGAATCGAATCGAATCGAATCCGAATTCGTTTATCCTATTACGAATCCATAACGAATCGAATCGAATCGAATCCGAATTCGTTTACAATTCATTTAAAAAAATATAATTAATAAACAAAATTAAGCAAAATAAAATATAAAAAGGCCACAAATTTGATATCCTACAAAATACAAATACCAAATACAATCATTCAAATACCAAATTACAAATCCTTAATAATACAAATTACAATAATTAAAATTTACAAATCCTTATAAATTTTGTTTCCAAATACCAAATTACAAATCCTTAAACCGTTTTCAATCTCTTCTTCCATTTCGATTATGTCATTTACATCATCATCTCCAATAGGGGTGGCAATATCGGTTAGGATTCGTTTACTCGGTTCGATTTGGTGAGAATTAAATGAGTTTGGGTTTGAAAAAATTGATTCGTTTAATAAATGGGTGAATTCAATTCGATTCATTTATTAAACAAATCGAATCCGGGTTTAAAGATATTAATTCATTTATTCGTTAAGGATTCGTTTAATAAAAGGGTCATAAACGAATCGAATACAAATCGATTCGGTTAAAATTCGTTTAATTAAATTACTTTTTTATCCTCAAATTTATTTGAAAAATTTTTTAAATTGAAAGGTTAATATCGTAATTTTAAACAATAATAAGACAAACCATCACTACAGCAACAATTAGGGAAGCCGGCCCTAATTTTCCATTTCGTTACTTTTTCTTTTTCTTTCCCTTCATCAGTTGCAGCGGCAGCCCTCAACCTTCTTCATCAGTTGCAGACTTGCAGTTGCCCACAATTCATCCTCATCCTCAGCCACTTGTTTTTGTCACTCTCACCAAGTTATCACCTACTGCCACCATCTCACCTACCTCACACTCATGGTAAGCTAAGCTCCAACTCTTTTTCTTTTTTTTTTTTTTAGACAAATCTTACGTTATTTAATAAATTGACTATTTTTTTTACTACTCATCTTGTCTGGTTATCCCAAGGCGGCACGAATCAAGATCTAGCTTTTCTTCTCAAATCTTTCTAAGTGGGGTCATGTGCACTTAGAAAGATGCTTCTTGCCGTGAACAAATCAAGCACATGCACATGACCCCACTTAAAAAGATTTGAGAAGAAAAGCTAGATCTTGATTCTTGTCGCCTTGGGATAACCGGACAAGATGAGTAGTAACAAAAATAGTCAATTTATTAAATAATGTAAGATTTGTCTAAAAAAAAAAAGAAGAAAAAGAGCTGGAGCTTAGCTTACCATGAGTGTGAGGTAGGTGAGATGGTGGCAGTAGGTGATAACTTGGTGAGAGTGACAAAAACAAGTGGCTGAGGATGAGGATGAATTGTGGGCAACTGCAAGTCTGCAACTGATGAAGAAGGTTGAGGGCTGCCGCTGCAACTGATGAAGGGAAAGAAAAAGAAAAAGTAACGAAATGGAAAATTAGGGCCGGCTTCCCTAATTGTTGCTGTAGTGATGGTTTGTCTTATTATTGTTTAAAATTACGATATTAACCTTTCAATTTAAAAAATTTTTCAAATAAATTTGAGGATAAAAAAGTAATTTAATTAAACGAATTTTAACCGAATCGATTTGTATTCGATTCGTTTATGACCCTTTTATTAAACGAATCCTTAACGAATAAATGAATTAATATCTTTAAATCCGGATTCGATTTGTTTAATAAACGAATCGAATTGAATTCACCCATTTATTAAACGAATCAATTTTTTCAAACCCAAACTCATTTAATTCGCACCAAATCGAACCGAATAAACGAATCCTAACCGATATTGCCACCCCTAGTTAGATGTGATGGCCAGCCCATATATGGACAAAATGCGGGATACCATGCACGAGGTGCACAATAATTGGACCCATATATATATATATATATATATATATATATATATATATAGGGAGCTGCTAAGTTACAGCCGGCGTAACTTACAGCCGCAAAAATTCTGCGTGGAATTTTTGCGGCTGTAAGTTACGCCGGCTGTAACTTAGAAAAATCCATATATATATAGAAAGTAGTGATATTTAACATTTTCAATTTATTTTATTAATTCTCATTTTTTAGTAAATATTATTTATTCTAATACTAAGAATATAACATAACTAAAAGTAAATATTTTTCTTCTCTCTTAAATTTTTAATAAATTAATTTGTCATCTCTCAAATCTCTTTTATTTTTTAATTGATTCACAATTTAAATTAAATGTTAATTCCTAATCAAATTTTAAATTAAAATTCAACAAAATCTTAGATTATCATATCAAATCAAAAGCATTGCTATTAATAACAACAAAATACACCACTCTAGTTTATAAAAATTAACGAAAACTAAAACTTAAAACTAAAAACTCATCATATGTCAATGGAGATGCTAGATTAATGGTGAAGAAGGTAAACAGTGATGGTGATAAAATAATGATGAACTTGTTGTTGATGTAGTGATGGGGTTATGGTCACGGAAGGGGTGGGGGAGAGAGAGGGGCAAGGAAGAGAGAGAATAAAATAAAATAAAAATAATAATTATGGATAAATTTTATTGTAAGTATCATTTTTGCAAAAAGTCAACTATATTAAAATTTAAACTATCCAATAATCTAGATTGAAAATATCTTAAAATATTGTTAGATATTCTAAATTTTCTCCAAATCAATGAGCAATGTAGTATATATGTGTAACTTATAGTGTGAACGATAATTTTTTTACAAATTTAAGTGAATGTTTTACACATTTCATTATGGCATGAATCTGACATCTCTTAGAGAGAAATATTGAAACTAAATATTGAAATGTCTAATATTACTCAATTTTCAAATGTCTTTCGTCGCTGAGTTTATATATTTAAATGTGAATGTCACCACTATAAAATAAATATTTTACAAGATGGTATTTCTCATGGAACTATTTTTTTTTTACCATTGAAAAAAAAAGTTCATTTTTATGCATTAAAAGATCTTATTTTAAAAAAAATAAAGCAATAGAACATATCATTTAAACCCGATTGGCAATTGTTATGCTCAGTGCTAATCTAGTTGACACAAAATGGAAGTAAAATAAACAACGTGATATTCTCAAACATAAAATTTCATAATAATCAATCGTCTCATAACTAGAGTTTCAACACCGTTTCTTGAAGGCTTATTACAATAGGTCAATTCAATTATCAAAATAAAATAAAATAAAGAAACAACACATAAACCTGATTTTCCCTGGGGGGTTGGAATCTAACAAGAATCTTAAAACTACAAAAGAAAATCTTGATAGCAATTGATGCCCAAAATGAGGAATTTCACGACAATTCACTGTCCCATAACAATAAGGTGACCATAACCCATATTTTCTTTTTGTTCGTGAGCTTCGACAAAAAAATTATAGAATTGTATCGGAGAATTCACTGTAAGCTCAACCTACGGACCCAAAGTTGAGGTCCTACTGATGTTGTATCTGTCTATCTGATGATGTTACATACCAAGAAGCAACTATTTGTTTGAAGATTCCATCTTATCATGTCAAGCTTTCACTTGGGCCATACGAAAAATAGAAACTAAAAAAACAAAAATTAAACACACAGGTTAACGTTTAGCAAAAATTTAGATTAATCAAATAAAAAAAGATACTTTTACCTTTGTTCCTTTAAGAAAAGAAGAACCTACGTGGAATTATCTTATCGTCTCAATATGCTAAAATAGTAAGACATCTCAATTCTATTTTATTATGTGATAGGGCAATGAGTTCTACTGTAGAATTAACCATGAATCCTGCAGTAGGACCCATTAAATTTAGTGTTAATATTTTTAATCTGATTAATTTTTCTTTTCAAGGATTTCAAGTAAAAAAGATTCTTAAAATTAATTTTCGATATATGGTGGGTGTTGTTACTTTCAATTCGTGATGGCTGCGCCTATAAAAAAACCAATCGATATTGTCAATTTGTGCATTTGACGACATTCAGCAAGCTTTTACAACGTAAATAATCGGAAAAGAGTAAAATCAAATCGTAGGAATTAAAAATCTGAAAAAGAAAGTTATCTTTTTTTTTCCCCAAAAATTGATTGAACTTCATTCTCAATTGAAAATTATGACAAGTTAAATAAATTAATCACCACAATTAGTAAATATTAGTACCTCAAGTTAATGAATTAATAACTTAATAACGCTACATTTTCATCGAAACTAATAAGTGTTACAAATTCATCTTACATAATCCGGTGCTTGTGATCCTTTTGCAAATGATTATATGTTTGCTTCGCTTATTAATTAATAAAGTGAAAACAAAAACAAATAGACCCCCCATACGCATAATTTTGCAAACAACCATCTCCTTTTAAAAAAAGAAAAAAAATACAATCAGAGAATTACCACTTTTCTCTTTGTATCACTGTTATTTAATTCCATATAATGTTTCAAAACAAAAGGAAATCATTTATTATTGCTTTTGTAAATAAATGAATTTGAAAATATCTGAAAATTAGTCCCATTTCATGTACAATTACCAAAAAGAAAAAAGTTTTTTGAAATTCTTTCATTGATCCTTTGGTTAATTCACCAATGTCCGGTTCCTGAAACACGAGCATGCGAAGCTTGCTAATTATCGTTGGCGTGTACTGTCTTTCATTTCGTTTAGTGTAATAATCGCGTTATGTTAATTATGTTATTAGCTTATTATATATAACTTTAACAAACGATTCGAATTTGTGTTATTTAAAATTTCGTTTTACCTTATTTCAACGCGACAGGAATATGAATATAAGATTACATTACAAATTGGCATTGTTGATTATAAAAAAAAAAAGACATATAACCCCTATTTTTATTAGTAAATTTCATTCGTTTTAATAGTAAATTTATTTTTCATTCCTATTATTATTTTGTCCCTATAATAAATAAATCAGTATATTAACCTAAGACATGTCATCGATGACATGTATAATGAAATCAATTACTTTTTATTTAAACCTTTTGCCCAAATATTCACTTTAAATTATGAATAAATCCTTTTCAATGATAGGATAATAAAAAGTGATGAATAATAGATAAAATTAAAATCAAATTTATTTTCTTTCAATGCAAACTGGGCATTAAATAGGTTTATATATAAATGAAAGGCAATTGGACAAATGGGAAGTAAAATTGGGGGGCTCACAATCTTAAGCAAATATTGATTTATTTATTATAGGAACATAATAGCAATTATAAATTACAAATAAAGTTACAATTAAAATAAATAGATTTTACTAACTAAAAGGGGGTTATATATCTTTTTTGAAACGTCAAGAGGTTTTGTCTCTTTTCTCAAACATTAAAATGCTTACGGTCCTTTTCTCTTGCTTAATTGATTTTTAGATTTACTGGACCCTTCGCAATCACAAACTCATTGTGCTAATTCAATTTCTCATTTGCTTTAATTTCCATAAACTCATAATTCTGTTTCTTTCTTTGCCCAAAAAATTAAAACAAAGAAAAGAAAAATTGTCAATCATTCGAGAGCAATCCTTACGGCATCCATTGAGTTGCTGGTCAATAAGTTAGCTTTAGTGGAGATTGGGTTGTTTGATCCAATGGCCATGAATGAAAGGGTATCATGAAAGATAACAATCTAAATGAAAGAACATAAATATATCTATAAATAGAGGTCATGTTTAGACCATTTAGAAATGAATAAAATGATACTTCACCACTCTTTTCTTAACCCTATTTCCTAAAATTAATTTCACCTAATAACATCTAATTTTTTATGCATCAAATATCTAATACATTGTTTTTCTGCAAAAACAATATATTGATTCCTAGCAAGCTTATAACATTCAAGAGTATTCAGGTTTACTTTCGTTGATGCACAATGCAAGCAAATAAATAAATGTTTCATTATAGCTCAGAGACATATTTACTTAATCCATGTGCATAACTCAATTGGTGGAGCAAATAACACCTTAAGGAAAGTGATATTTGTAACGTGCTTTAAAGCACATATTAATTTTCTGCAGTTTATTAAAGTTCCACTATTTTTACTGCTATTCTCTATGTTTGCCATTCCCCGCAAATATATATCCTAACGTATTAGTTATCACTTCTTAGAAATTTTGTAAATATCAATAATTAATATCATTATTCAGTCATTTAGAAAATACTGAGTATTAATGATTAGTTTATCTCTCAATTAAAACTAGACACATGTAAATATGTGAACTCTAATTAAATCTCGATACTTGTAAGATATATATGAGCCATATCTAAAAAAGTAAGTTTTAGTTTCTACTTCCATTTTTGCAATGCTAGGTAGATGTACATTATCTATGCATGTACTGAATGGGAAGCAACACAGAAAGATGGATTCTTTTTGCCGGACACTGATTTTTATTTTTCATTTTTCCAATTATTCAATGATGTTTCGTCCACCCACGTCCAGTTCGTCAAACAGACAAGCACAAGCATGTGAAGCTTGCTAAATTATTGACGCTGGTGGGGGCTGCTTCTGGCATTTGCTTTCACTTTCGTGTGGTAAAGTGGAGCTTGCTAAATTATTGGTGGCGGGACCTTTTTTGTTTTCACATTAGAGTTATTTCAGTTGTGTCTATATCATTGATAACGTATTAATCGTAATGCCTGCCCCGATGGCCTATACAGATACCAACCGATATTTGCCCAATTTGTGAGATGAGATACAAGCAATTGATGACATTCAGCAAGCTTTTACTGCCTCTTCAGCAACGTCAACAATCGAAACAGAGTGAAAATCAAATCCTAGGAATTAAAAATCTGAAAAAAATAAATCACCCTTCTTTCCATAAATTGATTGAACTCCATTCCTAATTGAAAATTATGACCAGTTAAATAAATTAATCTCCACAATTAGTAAATATCAATACCTCAAGTTAACTTAATGAATTAATAACTTCACAAAGCTACATAATACCTCCCAATAATCTGATGCTAGCGATCCTTTTACAAATCATTACATGTTTGCTTCGCTAATTAATTAATATATGTAGCTTTATTCCAAGGTAATTATATTCCTGACATTTAACATTAACAAAAGGGTTCATTGCTTTCTTGTTCTCTCTGAAGTAGTGCCTAATTAATCATGTTAAGCGAAGCCAAGATTCTTGGTTTGGCTTTTTTTTTTTCAATTTAATATGTAAAGCAAAGGCGTGAACGTGAGCTCCTCCGATTTTATATTTGTGGTGGGCTCTGTTTTTTCTTTTCACTTTTGCGGTGGATTTTGCTCAATGCGAAATGGACAGTGTCTATAACGTTTAAAAAAAAGATATGAAATTTCTTAACGTTTAAAAAGAAAAAAGATATATAACCCCTATTTTTATTAGTAAATTTCATTTGTTTTATTAATAAATTTATTTTTTATTTACTATTACTATTATGTCTCTATAATAAATAAATTAATATATCTTGACATAAATAGAATGATCCTACAACACTCTTTTCTTAATCCTATTTCCTAAAATGATAATAATAATTAATCGTCTCGTAGCTAGAGTTTTAACATTCTTCTATAGGAATTTATTACAATGAGTACATTCAATTGCCAAAATAAAGTAAATAAAAAATAACACTTAGATCTGATTTTTTTTTTTAAAGAAAAAATATAAAAATCTAAAAAGAATCCCAAAAATGAGAAGAAATTTTCAATAGCGATTTGATGCTCAAAATGAAGAAAATTCGGGGCAATTTACCATTCCAATAACGTGACTGTAGTAGATATCCCATATTAATTTTTTGTCGAAAGCCTTAAAATCATAAATTATAGGCCTATATCTCCACCTGCGGACCTTATAGTTGATGTCCCGCTGACATAGGGGCTGATGAAGTTGTATGACAAGGACAAACCATTTGTTTAAAGATTCCATCTTATCATGTCAAGCTTTCAAGTGGGCTATTGGAAATATATATATATAGATAGAAAGTAGTGATATTTAACATTTTCAATTTATTTTATTAATTCTCACTTTTTAGTAAATATTATTTATTCTAATACTAAGAAAATAACATAACTAAAAGTAAATATTTTTCTTCTCTCTCAAATTTTCAATAAATTAATTTGTCATCTCTCAAATCTCTTTTATTTTTTAATTGATTCACAATTTAAATTAAATGTTAACTCCTAATCAAATTTTAAATTAAAATTCAACAAAATCTTAGATTATCATATCAAATCAAAAGCATTACTACTAATAACAACAAAATTCACCATTTGTTTATAAAAAAATTAACGAAAACTAAAACTAAAAACTCATCATATTTTAATGGAGATGATAGATTAATGGTGAAGAAGATAAATAGTAATGGTGATAAAATAATGATGAACTTGTTGATGTAGTGATGGGGTTATGGTCATGGAAGGGGTGGGGGAGAGAGAGAGAGGCAAGGAAGAGAGAGAATAAAATAAAATGAAAATAATAATTATGGATAAATTTTATTGCAAGTATCATTTTTTTCAAAAAGTCAACTATATTAAAATTTAAACTATCCAATAATCTAGATTGAAAATATCTTAACATATTGTTAGATATTCTAAATTTTCTTCGAATCAATGAGCAATGTAGTATATATGTGTAACTTATAGTGTGAACGATAATTTTTTTACAAATTTAAGTGAATGTTTTACACATTTCATCATGACATGAATCTGACATCTCTTAGATAGAAATATTGAAACTAAATATTGAAATGTCTAATATTACTCAATTTTCAAATGTCTTTCATCACTGAGTTTATATATTTAAATGTGAATGTCACCACTATAGAATAAATATTTTACTAGATAGTATTTCTTATGGAACTATTCTTTTTTTACCATTGAAAAAGAAAGTTCATTTTTATGCATTAAAAGATCTTATTTAAAAAAAAAAAAGCAACAAAACATATCATTTAAACCTGATTGGCAATTGTTATGCTCAATGCTAATCTAGTTGACACAAAATTGTAGTAAAATAAACAACGTGACATTCTTAAACAGAAAATTTCATAATACTCAATCATCTCATAACTAGAGTTTCAACACCATTTCTTGAAGGCTTATTACAATTGGTCAATTCAATTATCAAAATAAAATAAAATAAAGAAACAACACTTAAACCTGATTTCCCCGGCGGGGTTGGAATCTAACAAGAATCTTAAAATTATAAAAGAAATTCTCGATAGCAATTTGATGCCAAAAATGAGGAATTTTGACCCATAACAATAAGGTGACCATAACCCATATTTTCTTTTTGTTCGTGAGCTTCGAAAAATAAATTATAAAACTGTATCGGAGAGTTCACTGTAGGAGGTCCTGCTGATGTTGTATCCGTCTATTCAATGATGTTACATACCAAGAAGCAACTATTTGTTTAAAGATTCCATCTTATCATGTCAAGCTTTCAGTTGGGCCATAAGAAAAATAGAAACTAAACAAAAATTAAACACCCACAAGTTAACCTTTAGCAAAACAATTAGTTATCAAATAAAAAAAATGCATTTACCTCTGTTCCCTCAAAAAAAAAAGGATCTACGTTGAATTATCTTATCATCTCATGCTAAAACAGTGACATCTCTTCTCTATCATCTCTCAGCTGCTAAAATAGTGACATCTCAATTCTGTTTTTTGTGACAGGACAATGAGTTCTATGAATCCTATAGTGTTAATATTTTTAATCTGGTTAATTTTTCTTTTCAAGGATTTCAAGTAAAAAAGATTCTTAAAATTAATTTTCGATATATGGTGGGTGTTGTTACTTTCAATTCGTGATGGCTGCGCCTATAAAAAAACCAATCGATATTGTCAATTTGTGCATTTGACGACATTCAGCAAGCTTTTACAACGTAAATAATCGGAAAAGAGTAAAATCAAATCGTAGAAATTAAAAATCAGAAAAAAAAAGTTATCTTTTTTTTTCCCCCAAAAATTGATTGAACTTCATTCTCAATTGAAAATTATGACAAGTTAAATAAATTAATCACCACAATTAGTAAATATTAGTACCTCAAGTTAATGAATTAATAACTTAATAACGCTACATTTTCATCGAAACTAATAAGTCTTACAAATTGTGCATTATCTATGCATGTACTGAATGGGAAGCAACACAGAAAGATGTATTCTTTTTGCTGGACACTGATTTTTATTTTTCATTTTTTCCAATTATTCAATGATGCTTGGTCCACCCACGTCCAGTTCGACAAGCAGACAAGCAGAAGCGTGTGAAGCTTGCTAAATTATTGATGGTGGTGGGGGCTGTTTCTGACTTTTGCTTTCACTTTCGTGCAATAAAGTAAAGCTTGCTAAATTATTGGTGACGGGAATTTTTGTTTTTTGTTTCACATTCGAGTTATTTCAGTTGTGACTATATCATTGATTACATATTAATCGTCTTGTTATTTTATTAGGTATATATATTAAATATAAATGAGTCGAATTTACGTTCAGCTAAAATTTTGTTATAATTTATTTTGACGCGACAGTAATGTAACATGATATTAGGAATTACCATTGGGATTATAAAAAATTGTAGTGTACTTTTAAGTCTCCGTTTTAGCATGGAAATTAATTCAATAAATAAAGTAATTATATAGCAAAGACAGAGAGGGAGAAATATTTTGATTTAACCTGGTTTATGAGTTCGAAGATTTGTAAAGCGAAGGTTCGTAGTAGATACATTCCATTTTCCTCTTTATTCAGCATTTACCTGGACACTGGATTAATCTTGCTTGACCCTACAAATATCAACCTGCGATTTTATATTTATGGAATCTGGTAACAAGTGGTGGTGACTGGTGATTGGTTACTGATGGGTGGTGGGGTCTGTTTTTATTTTCACTTTACTAGGATGAACAAGAAGTGGAAGACTTGTTGAATGCATTCTGCTTGACCCTTCACTTACTGTTCAATTTTCTCATTTTGCTTTTCAACTCAAAGTTCTGTTTCTTTCTTTGCACACAAAAAAGAAAAAGAGAGAAAAAATGTCAATCATCGGAGAGGCAATCCTTACGGCGTCCGTTGAGTTTCTGGTCAATAAGTTAGCTTCAGAAGGGATTCGGTTGTTTGCACGCCAAGAGCAAATCCAGGCCGATCTAATGAAGTGGAAAAAGATGTTGGTGACGTTCAAGGCGGTGCTTGATGATGCTGAGGAGAAGAAGACGACTCATCAGTCTGTGAAGTTGTGGCTTGGCGAGCTTCAGAACTTGGCTTATGACGTTGAAGACTTGTTGGATGAGTTCCAAACTGAGGCTTTCCGGAGGAAGTTGCTGCTTGGAAATGGAGAACCAGCTGTGGCTCTTGATCAACCCAGTAGCAGTCGTACAAGAACAAGTAAGCTTCGGAAGCTCATTTCTACTTGCTGCACCACTTGCACTCCACAATCGATTCAGTTCGATTATGCCTTGATGTCCAAAATCAAAGAGATCAGCGGCAGATTTCACGAAGTTGTGACACAGAAATACTTGCTAGATTTGAAAGAAAGTTCAGTTGGAGGGTCTAGGAAAGCCAGGCAAAGGCGAGAGGCAACCTCTTTGGTGAGTGAAGCCAAAGTCTATGGCAGAGGAACAGAAAAGAAGGATGTTGTTGAATTGTTGTTGGGGGATGATTTAAGAAATGAAGGTGGATTCTCTGTTATACCTATTGTAGGTATGGGTGGGCTGGGCAAAACCACACTTGCTCGGCTTGTCTATAATGATGATCGAGTGCAGGATCATTTTGATCTCCAGTCATGGACTTGCGTCTCTGATGATTTCGATGTTATCAGGCTTACAAAATCAATCCTACTTTCCATTGTTACCGACAAGAATGTGGATAATCACGACTTGAATAAGCTTCAAGTGGAGCTAAACAAGCAACTCTCTGGAAAGAAATTTTTACTTGTTTTAGATGACGTGTGGAACCGGAATTACGATGATTGGGTTGACCTCAGTCGTCCATTTGAAGTTGGTTCACCGGGAAGTAAAATTATTGTCACTACTCGCGATCAAGATGTTGCAAAAATCATGGGGACTGTTCCAGCTTATCAATTAGAAAAGTTGTCGGATAATGATTGCCGAGCTGTGTTCGCTCAACATTCCTTGGGGACGAGAGATTTCAGTTCACATAAGTCGTTGGAGGAAATCGGCAAGGAGATAGTGGCCAAATGCGATGGCTTGCCCTTGGCAGCACAAACACTTGGAGGAATTTTACGTGGAAAACATGACAGACGCGAGTGGGAAGGAGTGCTCAATAGCAAGATATGGAAATTACCGGAAGAAAGATGTCGCATTATGCCAGCCCTTGCTGTTAGCTATTATCATCTTTCTCCAACTTTGAGACAATGCTTTGCATACTGCTCATTGTTACCAAAGGATTATGAATTCCAAGAGGAGGAGATAATTTTATTATGGTGTGCCTCGGGTTTCTTGGATCACAAAGAGAATGAGAATCCTAGTGAAGATTTAGGTCGTGATTTCTTTAAAGAGCTACATTCAAGATCCTTTTTCCAGCAATCAAGCAATGATGCATCACGATTTGTAATGCACGATCTTATCAACGACCTTGCCCATTGGGCTGCGGGGGAAATATACTTCACAATGGAGTATACCTCGGAGGTTAACAAGCAACAAAGTTTTTCCAGAAATCTTCGTCATCTGTCATACATTCGTGGAGTTTGTGATGGCGTTAAAAGGTTTGAAAACTTGTATGATATTCAACATTTGCGAACTTTTTTACCGGTAACGTTGTCAAATAGTTCGCAAGGATTCTTGGCTCGCAGCATTCTTCTTGAGTTGTTCAGACTCCAACGCCTGAGGGTCTTCTCTTTGTGTGGATATCACATCTCCGAGCTACCGGATTCAGTTGGTGAATTGAGGCATTTAAGGTACCTTAATCTTTCTAGAACTGAGATTACAACTCTGCCTGAATCAATCAACAAACTTTACAATTTGCACACACTTCTGTTGGAAGATTGTGATCGAATGAAGAAGTTATGTGCAGACATGGGAAACCTCCTCAAATTGCACCATCTCAATAATTCAAATACAGATTCGTTGGAGGAAATGCCACTAGGAATTGGCAAGTTGACTTGTCTTCAGACGTTGTGCAATTTTGTTGTGGGAAAAGATAGCGGTTCCGGGTTACGAGAGCTAAAGTATTTGATGCATCTTCGTGGGACACTTAGCATTTCAAAATTGGGGAATGTAAAAGACGTTGGTGATGCAAAGGAGGCTCAGTTGGATGGAAAGAAGAATCTTAAAGAATTATTGCTTCGATGGATTCGTCCAAGGGAGGCCGAAACTGAAAATGATTCATCTTCAGGGGAGATGGAAACTGAAAATGAACCATCTGCAAGGGAGATGGAAACTGAAAAGGTTGTGCTTAACATGCTGAAACCTCATAAAAATCTAGAAAAATTTTGTATCAGCGGCTATAGAGGTGCAAAATTTCCACCTTGGTTAGGAGATTCCTCATTCTCAAATTTAGTAACACTTCAATTTGAAGATTGTGGCATGTGTACTGCCCTGCCGTCAGTCGGGAAACTACCCTCTCTAAAGCATCTTGCAGTGCGTGGAATGAGTAGAGTAAAGAGATTGGGTTCAGAGTTCTACGGGAATGATTCTCCAATTCCTTTTGCATGCTTGGAGACTCTTCGTTTTGAAGACATGCAAGAATGGGAAGACTGGATTCCTCATGGATCTAGTCAGGGAGTTGAAGGGTTTCCTAAATTGAGAGAGCTTCGCATTTTAAGATGTTCTAAACTGCAAGGAACATTTCCAGAGCACCTTCCTGCATTGGAGATACTTGTTATTCGAAGATGCGAAGAATTGGTAGTTTCCGTTACGAGTCTTCCAGCTCTTTGCAAATTGGTAATTGGTGGATGCAAAAAGGTTGTGTGGAGAAGTGCAACTGATCATATCGGGTCACAGAATTCAGCAGTTTGTGGAAATACATCAAATCAATTGATTCTTGCAAGGCCATTGAAGCCACAACTACCAAAATTGGAAGAATTGGAGATAAGTGATATGAAAGAGCAAACATATATCTGGAAGAGTCATAACGAACTACTCCAGGACATTAGCTTTCTCAGAAGACTGGAGATTGGAATGTGTCCCAAACTTCAATGCTTCGCAACAGAGGAAGAGAAAGACCAACAACAGCAGCTGTGCGAGTTGTCATGCAGACTTGAATATCTGGGATTAATCAATTGCGAAGGCCTTGTGAGGCTTCCACATTCATCGCTCAACCTTAGTTCCTTGAGAGAGATATGCATCAGCAGATGCAGTTCCCTTGTTTCCTTTCCTGAGGTTGCTCTGCCTTCCAAGTTGAGGAAAATTAAGATTTATGACTGTGATGCGCTGAAATCGTTACCGGAGGCATGGACGTGCGACCCCAATTCATCTCTCGAGGAGTTGAGTATTTCGTATTGCCGTTCGTTGACATATATTGCTGGAGTCCAGCTACCATCGAGCCTCAAGAGGTTGGACATCGAGAATTGTGATAATATAAGGACTTTGACAGTGGAAGAGGGCATCCAGAGTAGCAGTAGCAGCAGAAGGTACACCTCATCTCTTCTTGAGCACTTACAAATTTCCTGTTGTCCATCACTGACACGTATATTCTCAAAAAACAAGCTACCTACCACGCTTGAGTCCCTTGAAGTTGGCAATCTACCTCGGTCTCTTAAGTCCCTTTATGTTAGCGATTGTGCAAAGCTGGAGTCAATAGCAGAAAGGTTGGACAACAACTCATCTCTTGAAGTAATCGAGATTTTTTATTGTGAAAATCTGAAAAATCTACCGAGTGGTTTACATAATCTCCGCCAGCTTCAAGAGATTAGTGTACGGTTTTGTGAAAATCTGGTGTCCTTTCACGAAGGGGGATTGCCTCGTGCGAAACTGACTAAGCTCGCGGTGTTTGAGTGTGGGAGACTAGAGGCTTTACCCAAGGGCATGCACAATCTGAACTCTCTTCAACAATTATTGATAGGAGGTGAGCTTCCAAGCCTTGAAGAAGATAGCCTTCCCACCAACCTTCATTTACTGGGGATTGTTGGCAATATGAAGATTTGGAAGTCAATGATTGAGTGGGACCAGGGATTTCACAGATTCTCCTCTTTACGAGAACTTACAATCAGTGGATGTGATGACGACATGGTGTCATTTCCGCCAGAGGACATGAGATTGGGGACCACCCTTCCTCTTCCTGCCTCTCTGACATCTCTGGAGATTCGAAATTTTCCAAATCTGGAACGCCTATCTTCTTCAATTGTTGATCTTCAAAACCTCACTGAATTGGATCTCGATGATTGTCCCAAGCTCAAATACTTTCCGGAGAAGGGCCTGCCTTCCTCACTTTTGGAATTATGGATCGAGGGATGTCCGTTGATAAAAGAGAAGTGCAGAAAGGATGGAGGACGATATTGGGACTTGTTAACCCATATACCTTGTGTTGAAATAGGTTATAAACGGGTTTTTGATGGGGACGACTGATATATTTTATTAATTTATTTTTTTCTTTACAATTGGGCGTGTTTGTAAATGTAATTTCAAAATTCAAATCTTAGTTGAAATAGATCGGACATGGGTTTTTATTATTAATAACTTAATATATATTTTTTAAAATTGGGCGTGTTTGTGTACGTAATTTCAATAGCAATTGTAAACTGTTTTAAATTAATATGGTTTGGTGTCGGTGAGTTTTCATCATCTGTATAATGGTTTCAAATTTTTTTATTAAATAGTAAAATGCTTTGGGAAAAAAATGATAAGTAGAATACTAGATTTACATTATTTAGCAGTCGAGTACTGTATTAGTTAGTTAATTAATTAAATTTCTTATGGCTATCTCAACCTCAGCTGTTGAAACTTAATTTTCTTTTTTGAAACTTTACCTCTTGAAAATAGCATGATTGGAAATATTTATTATAAATGAAAATCAAATTATTAGCGTTTTTCTTCTATGTATAGTCTAACTTATGAATTATTAGTTTGGTGATTATTAAATATTATATTTGAAAGTTATTCACATTTTTGTGTGTGTGTATGATTAACAATGATGCTAACAAATAGCAATTGATCAAGGAAATTAAATTTGGTTAATTAACAGTAAACCGACCATGATTTATCAAAATACTTTATTACATAATCTTCGTACACGTACACCATTATCGAATCTCATAACAACAAAAATAGATAATAAAAAAAGAAACAATATCCCACAACAATGCCAATAAAATATAAAAAAACAAAAAGCAAACTGGCAAAGCATTAGCCAAAAAAATTATCAAAAACAAAAAGCAATCTAAGCAAAGTATTATATTTCTCCAATTACTTTTAAGCTAATATCTTCACCAAAAGAATTACTAGCTGACTCATCAGCAGTAATATACATTATAAACTTAGGCTGCCTCAGCTCCTCACCAATAATGTTATAATGTTCTTTTAATGGTGTTATAAACTGGTTTTTGATTGCTAATTAAGCACACATGAAGACTGGACTATATTACAAAATTATTTATACTCTCTAATTTAATGCACTATAAGCAAGTTCTTGCATTAATCATTTCTGTGCCATCGCTATTAATATTTATAAATACATTTTATCAATTATTGGATGTTTGAATTCATCAAAATTGTTACAATTGCAATGAATCTCCGTACAAACACAATACCATGACAAAAGAGGATGAATTAGGAGTGGGATAAATATTTATTTTCCCCTTAAAATGCATAATAAATGCCAAACGAAAAGACTTCTTTTATTTTTATTAACAATAAATCAAGCATATTAATACGTGAAAGCCATCCTCGAAACCCATAAAAGCACAGACAGAATATCCAAAGAGAAAACATTCCTCAACAAAACCAAGAAAAGATCAGAAACAAATGGCACATCAAGCATAAGTTAATAACATTGGTGGTCTTAATATCTTCTTTAAATCAATTACATTTGAGCCTTGGTGGTCTTAATATCTTCACCGGAAGAATTACCTGCAGGCTCTTCATTAATTTTAATAACCTTAGGCTGCCTCTTCTTCTCCTCAGCAAGCTTTTGCACTGTGACCCTCAGAACCCCATTTTCCAAATGAGCCTTAACATGTTCCAAGTCAGCACTCATTGGCATCCTAAAATGCCTCCAAAACTTGCCAAATGTTCTCTTAGCTTTGTGCCATTTCTCTCCTTCAACTCCCTCCTTATAATAATCATCACTCTTCCTCTCCCTACTCACTCTCAGTACCTTGGTCTCTTCAACTTCAATCTTCACGTCATCTTTTTTCATCCCTGGAATGTCCAGTGTGATCACGTGTACTGTTAGTGTCTCCTTCCAGTCTGCTCTCGCCAGCGCTAGTGTTTGATGATGATCATCTCCTTTTGGGATTGTCAGAGGAGTTTGTTCAAGAACCCTGAAAGGATCTTTTGTCATTGGGAACATCATGTCAAAGAAAGGTGATCGTGCGTACGGCATCAGAGCATTTGCTTGTGATGCCATGATCATCAATGTTGCTGCCACAACGAGTAATGGAGTTACCATTGCGAGAATTCTTGATTTCGCCATCTGGGCAGCTAGATGGTTGTTTTAAGAGTGTGTTGAAGTAAAGTGTTTGTTGATTTTCTGGTGATAGTTCTTTCGAAGTCCTTGCAAAAGGAACTGAGAGAACATTCCAGCACAGTGTAGGGACTAGAAGAAACGTTTTGCAGAATGTTCTAGACAAAATTGAAACGTTTCTTTTGACTTGGGAATCCGAGTTGGAAGCTCACTAGAATTAGAATATGCCACATGTTACTTAAATTAATTTTATATTACTATTGATCGTTACTTAATATAAAACATAATTTCATCATTATTTTATATATCTGAAGTGGAATTATTCAAACGTAATTGTAATTGGGAAAATAATTTTTGTCCCAACCCATATAAGAGACAACATTAATCAGTGGTGTCATATATATTATAATCTCAAAACCAGTTCAATTTGATTTTCAATTTATCCACGACAACTAACTCGTGATGCGTATCGTCATCAGGCAATAGAAATAAATCATGACAAATGACAATAGCATTTTTTAGTTAACTACCTGTACGATGCTTTTGAATTTAGCTATGCAATCCAAAGCTCGTTCAAATTCGCTTTCTTCCAGTGCAATTGTGAAGCGGCAATAGCCAGGAATTCCGGTCCACGAACCACTGTTGATGCATAAACCAGTTGCCTTGACTATGGCTTCCCTGATATTTGAGTCATCAACCTTGATTTGTTCTGTAGCAGTTTTCTCACCAGTGCCAGATGAACGCTGACTAATCTTTACAGTTTTGTTGAGATAGGCAGAGGGCTTCGCCACCATTGAAACACCACCGCAGGATTGGACCACTTCCCACCCACAATTCTCAAGTGCCTGTTGTAGAAAGATATCCATGCAGAAAATGATAGTATATTTAGCATTGAGTAATGTAATTCAAAGATCATGTGTTGCATGTAATTGGTTAATTCAAATTTTCTTGTAAGAGGGTAGATTAGAAGTACCTCTTTCAAGCGCTTTGATCTACTTTCCAAGTCTCCTATATGTTCTGCAACAGCATTCATCAAGTCTCCTGCTTTTCGCTCTCTCAGACCAAGCAACTTTTTTATAGCATATCTGACTGTGTTATGAGGCTTGCTTAATCCTGGAAAGCTACTAAATGCATCAACCAAATGAGACTGATTTAGAATCAGGAATCCAAATTTGAGCGCTCCAGTCAGCATCTTCAGAGAAAGCCCTCCGAGCAGCGACACATTGAAAGATGAATTTGTGGAAGAATACAGCTTTGACAAACAGCCTTCTAAATCCCAGCCACCCCAACCCTCGTAATTGAATTCCAATCCTGAGAACGTGGTATCAATCACAACTCTTGCCCCATATTTTGCACAAACAGTTAATATATTCTCTATCTCTTTGTTGTTGTAAAGCAAGCCAGTTGGATTGATTGTTGGACCAGAAATGTATACCCATGGCTTCTTCACAGTCTCAAGTATTGTCACAAGTGTCTTCTCTGTCACCTTAAAGCCCACTTTAGACTCAGTAGGGATATTCACAATGTTCGCTTTCAAAAATTTGGCAGCAGAAACATAGTTCCCATTTGAACCAGCTGGGAAGCATAATGTTCCACCTTCTAGGATACAGCAGAGGACTAGCTTATTAAACAGAGATTGAGAACAATCTGCATATATGAATTCTGTATTGGTATCAACTGGAAAACCGAAATTGCTCTTGATATACTGTTTGATGCTGGGGGTGACATCAATTTCTGACTCAGACATTTTTTGTCTTGCGAAACTTTCAAAGATAGCAGCTTTGACCAGAGATGGTATGGGCAAGAAGCTTTGGTCTACATCCATATGAATAAACTCAGAGTTTGGTGTCTCACTAATTGACAGTTCAGCACTGTTGAGGACAGAGATGGCTGATCTAGAAAACCCGATCATCTCAGTTGATTTGGCCTTTTCATAATCCCTCTGAAGAACATTTATCAAAAAGCAATTTCATAAGCTAACTTGCTTCAATGAACAAAAACAAATAGCAGAAAATGCCAATGTAGCGACTAAAAAAGAGCCGTGAAATGAACTACAGAGAAATATTAAGAAAAATTAGAGGTTGGATAAACATATGCCAAGTGAACTAACAAAAAAAGCCAAGCAGCAAAAGAATCTGGGTTATCATAGTCCTTGCATGACACTGAATTGCTTACGTTGCTTCCAATATTCGTAACATAAATATCAACTATCTGACTACTCTCATGTTCAAATGGAAGAGTTAATTAATATTGGATATACTTAAATATACTCATAAAAAACATGAATATTCATGTGTGTGTACCTAAATACATATATTCAAAAATGGACTCAGTGATATGAAAACAGAGAAAAAAAGAGAGAAGTATAACCTCTTTATGTGTACGTCGCTCAGCAAGCTGGAAAGCCAGAAGCTCATGAAAAAGACAACCATAGTAGTTTTGACTAATCAGTGCAGTAGTCCCTTCCAATACTTCGACAGTCTTAGACAAGGCCTTAAAGATGGCCTCTTCTTCTGAGATTACAAAAGCGACTTCTAAATCTGAATAAACCTGGAAAGATGAATTTAGCTTCTATAAATAAAAACAAAAAGTTAACAGATAACCAATGAGAACAAATCTTGAAACGCATCTTATAGCTTGATCAGACAAAATAGAAATCTCTTCTTGTAATAGCATCACAGCCAAGTGGCCGATATAATAAAAAGCAATCACCTGATTTTTAACAAGGCCACAAATAACTGCCGCATGTGAAGGAAGAACATGTCCGGCAAGATATTTGAGGACCCCATTGGAACCTGGGAGGCTGGAGAGCTCAAAGTGATAAGAAATATCCAAGAAAAGACGAGATCCAACTACTCTTGTAACATCTAGAAGATGCACAAAAGCTGAACTGGTAACAGCCTCAAAATCACCAATCCCAGAAATTACCACCTGAGGCTTCAACTTCTTTATCAATTCCACCAGCAAATCTGACTGGCGAGGTGCTTCAATTACTGTCAATAAATCCTCCGAAGAGTTATCGATATCTGTACCCTGCAAGAATGATATTTTTGTAGTTATGCAGCACAAGATGACTACTGACAACAAAGAAATTCAAAGGAGGTGGTTTGCGGAAAGGTCTTTGAACAAGATTCTAGCCAGGACCATAAACACATCAACAAATAAAAATGAAAATTTCTCAGTGCACTATAGACTGGAATAAACTTCTTAGCTCCAGTAGTCAAGGCTGCAAAAATCAAACAACATAAGACGAAGCTATCGCTGCTCATTATATTCCTTCGACCTTTCTCCATCTCCCCCCTCAATTGCAATACAAAAGTCTGGTTGTCCCAGTAACCTTCATTAAATATATCATCTACTGCAATTACTAGTTTTTACTGTCACTTGAGGAATAAAGACTACAGCATAACAATGTGCCTCATATCTGATATTTTATCATCTAAAAATTCTGTGGCGCGTCTGAATTAGTATGCGTGCACACAAGGCAATGAGCACTATTATTTGTTCCAAGAATAGCAAATAAAATCTGCCAAAAAATGACATTTTCAACTGTCAAAAATAACAGAAAATTAATCAAAAATAGATCATACCTTAATTGTTAAACTTGTTAACCAATGCTTTGGTAAGTGTCTGGTAAGACGTTCATCAACAATCGCAAGGCGAGGTGAAAATAATCGAAGAGCATTCTCAATTGCCACAGCTCTTGAAGGAAAGACAACAACATTCTTAAGAAACAAGTGGAGAAGAAAAGTTAGGAATGTGGATTGTTTTACTCATATACAAAAGAAGAGAAAAAGGCAACTACAGCATCTTTAAGTTTGGCTAGTTTATTCACGCACCGCTCACAAACTGTATTTTATAATTGGACTGGACGATGGAAAATTTACAAATAGAAAGTTGCAGGTCTTGATCCATTCCAGATCTCAAAAAGTTCTTCATTTTACATGTACATCAATAAGTAGGTCAGGTGCAAATATCTCAAGTCTAGCATATATATGAGTACACCTAAACCTGTATGTTTACATAAAAGACTGGACGAATAACAAGCACGTGCAACATAACTCACAGCAACAACACATTCCACGGTCAAGTTAAATGAACAGATAAATAACACAAGAATCAAACAAATTGACAAATCCAAAAATGCATTTAACTATTAGAGGGGGCAGGATGCAAAAGGAATAAAGGATACCATTAGACAAAATTTCACATTACGGTATTTGTCCAATGGACATAAGAAAGAACACAAAACAATACAACTTATAGAAAATAGCATAAATAAAAGTAGTCTGAAGAAATTCTAATGAGGATAACAGAAGATAAGCAATTTGTCCATAGAGGTCTATGTATTGAGAATAAAAAATAACAAGATTATTTCATACGTTATTTGTTACAAACAAGTAAATGACCAATAGATTCCCTCCTAAACTAATATGATGCACCAAGTTCACATGCAAAGCAATTAAGATAATGCATCAGCAGAAACAGAACCTAGGACTTCACGTGCAAAGAAATTGAAACAATGCATGAGGGAAAACAGAACCTAGAACAGACAATACAAAAATACTTGGCCAGAGAAGTACAAAAATAGATGAGTGGTTAAGGTCTTCTCACATCAGCATTCAGTGGAATATGGTGGTACTTTTTCATGAAGTCAGCAATCAGATTCCTGACTCTTTTGCTTCCAGCTGGTGGCTCATCTGGGAAAAAAGAACGCTCTTTTAGAACACTAGCTAGATAAGCTAGGAATGGAATCTTCTCATCAGCAACCGAATCATCGTCAAAAGATAAATCCAAAGAACTGCTGATCTCATTGAAGGAATTTTTCAGAAACTCAAAAATTTTCTTAACCTGTCCATAAATAGAAGTTAATATCATTTTAGCTCACTTCCCTGGTCAGAGTGATTACCCACTTTATTGATAAAACCCAAATGAAAGCCAAACCTGGTTTGGTTGACGGAGTTGACAACTATAAACTGATAAAGCATGAGAGATACGTCCACCAGCCTTTCCGTAGGCCCATGCTGTTCGAGCACAAATAGGTTGGTCACCAGAAAGTCCCATGAAGAACTCAAAACGATGAGGACTGTTCTTCTCGATTTCAACTAAGGCTGAAATATCTGTGTCAGAAGCCTACAAAAACAAATTTCAAGAGGTGGATATTTGGAATAGACGATGAATTTCCACTAATGAAAGTCCACTTGCCTGAAGAATTTTAGTCTGCCAAAGCTTGTCGACACGGAAACCACGGCGTTCAAACAATCGTTTACAAACACCCTGTCCTGGACGACCGCCCATATTGAAGATCATAATCCCTGAAGGTTTGATGACAGTAATTCCTTCTTCAACTGCTCTAGCAATTAGACCTAAGCCAAACTGATCCTCCACAAAACCCTGCATACAGGGAAAATTTTTTTGGGAGGTGGGAGGGGAAAAAAAGTAAATGGTGAAACAGCTGTGTATTGACTTTTTATGTTTCATCTCTCATTTACACAGCTTAGCCTTCATAATATATACAAATATGTTAATAACAAGATATTGAAAACATAATTGAAGCAATCAATCTTTCAGGGGCACTAAAAGGTTCTGCAAACTCAGTGCCATAGATTTTCCAAATATCCAAGGCTTTTAAATTTAAGTCAACATGAACCTTGAGAATAAAAGTGATAAAGACCACAGTCATGAACAGTTTTCAAATGCAACAACTTCATACGATATGTTAATTATTAGTCAATCTACTTATACTCTATTCAAAAAGCAATATGTGAAAATGAATAAACTTTCAGAGTCATCCACAAGACATAACAGATAGTTGTTGTTGAGTGCACCTAGAAACATGAACTATGGGAATCAATGTCATTGTGAAGAGGTTACACATTAAGAAAAAACTAAAATCAGGGGGGCGGGGCAGGGGGGAAAATCTTGCAGATCAAGTTTCCCTATCTCCTCTCAGCATCTGTCAAACTCACATTATCCTTTTCCCACGGTCTTCACTGGTTTGCTTTATTTCGCAATTGATAATGACCAACTAAAGACATCAACCCTAGCTAAGGTATGCAAGCTTCAAACCAAAATTATAACATGTATACTTAGAAATATGCGAAAGTAGAGGAAGCCTGTCAACTTAATTGCTAACTTCCCAACAATTTGCAATTGTGCATCACAATTAAATTATTTAGAACATCTTCCAACCTGCAGTGCACAATAGTTGCTCAATGAATACAGAAATTCCTCGCTTGCATTTTCAGTGATTATTTTGGACATTGCATCGGGATTGGGGTTAAGAATCTGCATGGAGAAAACATAATAAGTTAAACTAGGAGTTAAAAGTGTGGGCACACCAAAATACAAACTTGATGTTGGAAAAAAAACTTCACCAAAATTTAATCCCTGAGGAGTATCATGATCTGCAGATAGTGATAGTACCTGAGGTATGCATCCCACTATTCGTTCAAGTTGAATGTCATGATCTCTGCAATAAGCTAGAAGATCAGATTCATGAAACTCCACCCTATCCAGTAAAGTTTTCTTCTCCGCATCATAGATGGGCTGACCTTTTTCATTCAATGCATTTAAGTACAAATTTATCCATGAGATCTTTATTGCTCTGGGATTAATATCAAGGCCATAGACCTGCACAAGGATATTCAGTCAGCATAAAAGAACTACCACAAGGTTATATTTTCAACATACTCAGACAAAGACTTTTGGACAAGGACAGAATTGATAATTCAGATATTCATTGATGTGTAATTTTTCTGAATAGGAGTGCAGTAAAACACCATAATCTGGTGCCGGCACCGTTACTTATAAATATCAAGTGGCCTTGCAAAACAAGAAGATAGAAAACGATGAGGAGAGAAATCATGATGGAGATCCTGAAGTAAAACAAAAACTCCCACATGGCATAAGGACGACAAACCAACAAACCTTCGAAGGCAACCACTTCTCAGCTATGGCAATGGTTATCCATCCATTTCCACAACCAAGCTCAGCCACAGTCTTGTCCTTCAAAATAGAGTCTGGATGTCTATTCAGTCCTTCATAGAAAGTAAACGACCAGTCTTCTGGGATAAAAATGCTAGGGATGACCATCATTGTCAATTTTTTTCTCCCTTGGTAGCCTATATTTAGAAACAATATAGTGTCAGAGCAGAAAATCCAGCAACCATAATCGGGCATGAATCTAAAGGAAAAAAGTGAACAATGACCAGTGAATGTTTATGTTGGGAAGATGATAAATGAAACTTTCATATCATGACAAAGATACTAATGCAGATGCGGACAAGTTAATAAGCTAGAAAGGATAAAGCTGAAATTTGGAGCTTTTAAAGCCCCAGAAGCAGCTTCATTAGTGGTATATGAGGGATCATGAATTCCAATAGCGAAAATTTACATGGTGAAACCATGGAGACCATGTTGGCATAAGACGTACAAAAACCTCCTAGTGGCCTTGCAAATTTTTCACTGAAGAAAGACGAAAGTTAAGTTGGCTTATTGATTGCATAATCTATGCGCAAGATGAATAAAATGGCTAACGAATTAGCATCAATTATTAAAGTGGTCCAAAGTACAGAGCAAGATTAGTGTTTCATACAGTTAATATGAGGAACTGTGACACTGAACTCAAATTAACTAAGAGAAGCTCATCCATTGAACTTTGCTCATGCACTGACAAAAAATTTTCAGGAAACAAAACCATTAAAATCAAGGACTTATTATCAAAAGACATACGAACTTATTGAAATAAATTAACAGCTGTTACTATTTTAATGTTACCTAAAAATCAAATTCTATCTACTATATGGTATATTTTTAGTAACACACATTCCACTCCCAAGTTAGCTTCAGATATTTATTCACTTTCTATTTTGTTAGCACTAAAACTATGTATTATTCGAGTTAGAGTGAATAATTACACCAAAAGCAAAGGCTTAAGGGAAACAAATCCTGATCCGTTTGATTGTCAAGAAACAGCAGGAAAAGAAGGGAAAGAAACAAAAGAGAACAAAGTGAAAACAGAAGCTCACTGGGCTCACAGAAAAAGACAAAAAAAACTAATTTAAACTACGACTACGACTGCTTTTTTGTTTTCTTTGGGAACTGAATCCTGGAAATGATGTGCACTCCACCCAAGTTTTCTCAAGACCCTAATTGGTTGCTCAGAAACATCCAACTAAGGTGGACCCAACCAAAGTCTATTGTATTCTTGAATGAAAATAATCACAATAAAATAAACAGCCTAAGTTGCGAAAGTTAATGCATAAAAAAAAATGCAAATAATTAATAGCACTCACAATCATAAATGTTTTCAAGTAATCAAATCAGATTTTTCTTAAAAATAATAATAATAATAATAATAAGTACTGCAGTTTCTTTAAGTTTCCAGCTGAACTACAAAAAAAGAAAAAATGAGTATTTTCTTTTTGGGCTTCTTTCAGAAAAATTCCTAACAGTTACTTCTCTAAAACGCACTTGTTAAATTAAA
Organism: Murraya paniculata; assembly: GCA_030449075.1. NCBI lineage: Eukaryota > Viridiplantae > Streptophyta > Magnoliopsida > Sapindales > Rutaceae > Murraya > Murraya paniculata. The sequence continues at coordinate 443,136 of JAEVFN010000088.1, read as the reverse complement.
AAAAAGCACATAAATCACATTCTAACAAAACACTTAATTAGCCTATCAAAAAGAAAAAAACTCCTGATTAGAAGCACTATTCCGCCTAATTGTCCTCTACTAGATAACTACCAAACTGAACTACTCAAAAATCCTTTAAAACATACGAAAAGCACAACTGCTTCTCTACAATGCACTTCTTATGTCATATAAGCACTCAAACTAATTTCCAAAAAATCACTTAATTTCAAAAGCACTTTTTCCTCCGAACTATCTTCCAGAAAACCACTCCCAAAACTAAAAACCAAACAATCACTTTCACTTTTCAGTCCCTCATTCAAAGAAAGTCAAAACACTAGCTCAAAAAAAAAAGAAGTCAACCAAATTAAACAAGAAAAAATGAACAAGAGTAATGGACCTTCGTACTGGTCCAAGACGACATCTTGGATCTGGAAATGGTACTTCTTTAGACACTCGTCCGAGTCATCGACCCGTTTCTGAAGATCCGAAAGAAACACCCGAGCCTGAGTCCGAGCTACTCGGATCCTCCAGCTTCTCCAACACGGACCGAAACGCACCGTACGCCTCGTCACCCGACGCCTCGCATTTCCTCAAGAACTCCTCCACCACCGCCGTCGCTGCCGTCATTCCGTACGTGCACTCAATTTACGGTTCCTACTTTTAGAGAGAGAAGCTAGCGTGAGCTAAGAAAATTGAAAGAAGAAAGTAGGAGTCCGTTTTCTCGTTCCCAGAATTTTGGTGTGTGTGCGTGTACAAATATACACATACATACAGCAATTATTTTATTTATTTAATATTTATTTTTTAAATATTTTTATGCCGGGCAAAAGAAAAGGTCTTGATCTTCTACACGTGGTGCAGGGTGAGTGGATACTTTTAGTCTACCAGGAATATCTTTTTCAAGCACTTTTATGGGTACTCTTTCAAAGCCAACCGATGAGAAAAAGTAAAATTAATTGAGGTTATTGACTGTCCGGCTCTAGACAAAATCAAGACCCACTTATATAAATTTTTTTTTTTTTTTGAGGGAGAAGACCCACTTATATAATTCATAAAAGAAAAAATCAAGACGAAATAAAAAACTAGTAATTGAATTGGAAATTGTCTATTTGTTGCCTAATGTTCGTAGTAACCATTCTTGGTCTAAGAAAATACTGGTGGAATTGCTTTTAAATCTTTTCATAATTTTTCCCCCCTTGACGGATAAATGCTTTTTAAATTTTTCTATTTCGACTAATTAGTAAAATACGACTTATATTTCTCTGTTTTTAATTAAAAACCGAAAGAAAACACATTTTCCTTTTATCCACATCCAATTCCAGTGCGATTTCCAATGCACTGCTCCCTCATTCTCATTAATAAAATTAATAAATGTTTTATATTTTGTCATTTTTCATCCTCATTATCCTTTGAAATCATATCAAATTAATTAATGTTTTATATATGTTGTCGTTTTCGTAAACCAAGAAAATAACAAGAGCACGGCAATCTAGAGGATGAAATATGAATGAGAGGAGAAGAAGGAGAGTTGCTTTCTTTATTTGGTTTCGGCCTTCTTGGGTTGGTGACAAAAGAAGCTTGCAAGTTGCGTACCCTTAATTCCCAAAAGCCAAATGGGAACAATCATGATAAAGCCGCCACATGGCTTCAGCATGAGTCACAAAACGCGTCAAATCATCATGGAATACCACTAAAGATTAAAGACTGCAGAGAACCAAAATATAGTAAGATCACAAAGATCAAAATTCAATTTCGAAGAAACAACGTGCGGGCAATGCAAGTAGTAGGGAACCTCAATAATGCCCCATGTTCTCTCCACGTCAAAGTCAGCAAGATCCAAGATGCAAGTAGCAGTCAGGGAATATTTTAACAAGAGATCCAATTTAATTTCGTTTACCTCTCCAAGTCAATGTATAGCAGTGGGGGAACCAAAGCAATCTTGCATTCTCACGGATTGTCAGTACTCGATCCTGTGAAGGATGAAGAAGGATTTGGGAAAATGAAGAGGCGTATGAGTAAACAAAAATATGAATATAGAACAGAATGCTAATTAACCTGATTGTGAGGTTGAGCTCTTGTCATTATTGTATTGACAGTTTCATGCCTCCGTAGACGGCCAAACGGTCTGCATTCGATCAACATATAAGATGATCCAGAAATGAAATAATGACAAGTTAAAAAAGAATAAATAAACAACTCAGATTTAAGATTATAATATATAGCTCGCTCTTGGTTGATGATTGATGTTCAGACTTCATGGCGTGCGTAATCCGGGACCTTTATGAATAATTAAACCAATAAGCACCTTCATTATGTAAACAGAAAATTTAACAAAATGAAAAATGCTTTCCAGCCCAATTTAGGAATTTATGCTGTGGATTCCACTCATTTTTGGAATGAGTAGTAAGATTCTATAATTTTAAAAATAGTTTTCAATAATAATAATAATAATAATAATAATAATAATAATAATAATAATAATATATCTATATTATTTAATAATATTAAATTTATAAAAAATAATTATGTTAAACTTATTTAAATATAATATTACTATTTTTAGTTAAAAATAATAATTTATTTAATCTCAGCTAAAATTATTTGAAAATAATATTATTATATTCATATAAAATTAATAATGTCACTATACACTACCATTATTTGAAAATATAATATTATTATATTCATTTAATTTTAATAGTATTATAGTATTCATAATTAATAATAATAAATAATTTATTCTAAGAAAACATTAATTTTGTAATATATTATCAATAATAATGTTTCATTCGTATTGCTCTTATCAATAATTTTTAATTTATTATTGACTGCGCAGCTTTAGACAAGCGACCCACTTATGTGATTCACAAAACAGGTTAAGACGAACTTGCATCATAGAAATGTAAACCTAATAATAATTGAATTGGAAATTTCAATAAATTGCCCCTGTGTTTTTGTTGCCTAATATTTGTAGTAACCATTCATGATTTGAGAAAATACTAGTGAAATTTGTTTTAAATCTTTTCATAATTTTTTCACCATTTACTGATAAATGCTTTTTAAATTTTCCTATTTCGAATAATTAGTAAAATACAACTTGTATATTTTTCTTTTGAATTAAAAACCCAAAGAAAACATTTTATTTTATCCGCATCAAAATTCTCGTGCAATTTCCAATATTTTGTCATTTTTCATCCTCATTATCCTTTGCAATTTTATCAAATTAATTAATCTTTTATATTCTGTCATTTTTCATCCTCATTATTCTTCGAAATTTTATCAAATCCATTCATGTTTGATATTTTGTCATTTTCGTAAACAAGAAAATGAGACCACACCGATCTAATGAGAGGACAGGAGCGAGAGTTGCTTTCTTTATTTGGTTTTTGGCCTTTTGGGTTGGTGACAAAAAAGATGCCTGCCCTTAATTCCTAAAAGCCAAAAGCAGAATGGAAATGGGAACAATGATGATAAAAGCACCACATGGTTTAAGCATGAGTCAAAATGTGTCAATTCATCATGCAATGCCACAAAAGAATGCAAATAACCAAATACAATTGCCATTTCAAAGCATAAAGCAAAAGTCCTTATCAAAGAATGTGGTATATGATTACAAGAAGCAACTTTTCTTTTAATATAAGAGTATGGTTATCAAAAGCCTTTATCAAAGAATGTAGTGTATGATTACATGATTCAATCTCATCGGTACACGTATGTACTACATCTACATAAATACACTTGCATAAAACGCAAATTATGTAATATTTGGTGAATAATACTCAAATAATACATTTATAGTACGACGCCATGCCATATGATGGCGTCACTTTTATAACCATCCCTCTCACTCAAAAAAAAAAAAAATTTCATGCTTTTGGCATTTAATTTAACACCCTTGCAATAATGATAAAGACATTCCTTATCGGTACCAAAATTGACCCTAAAACTAAACTTTTAATTTGATACATGTGATTACAAACTGAAAAAGCATATAGTATGCATCTAACAAAACTGACCAAAAGATGCAACATATTCTAATACCTGCCTTGAAACATCTTCAATGACAAATAATGCATTGAACTTGCTTGTTAGTACATCAATGACCAATCCAAAAATCAAATTGTTAACAGCTAGCAACTAACAAGAGTATAATCTGATGAATCATATTTGTGTTTTCCTTACAATTTCAATCAGAATCTTCTTCTACAAGTGTTGAAGATGACTGTGCAAGACAATTGGGAAACTTGAAAGGGAGTAGTCAATGGTTGATCATCATCAGCTAATCCCTGGCAAGCTTGACCAAAAGCGTATCCCAATGCAATACCAACTGGAACCGCTACGGCATTCCCAACTTGTACGTACCTGCAAAATGAATGGTAATATTGAATTGGATTGCAAATTGGTTTCTAAAAACACCATATCAAACAAGGTTTTTACTTGCTAGTTGTTCTTGAAAAACAAAAGCAAGTCTCGACGGACGTTATGCTTCCATAGTTTGCCCATTACAATCCAGATCCTCCAGTAATTCTACTCTTGATGACTGATTCCAGGTTTTTAAACGCCATTTTAAAGAACATAGAAGCAGTAATAGGTGACAACATGACAGAAGCAAGATCACAAAGATCAAAAGCATTTTCGAAGAAACATATGGCAAAGCGAGTAGGAAACCTCAATAATGCCCATGCTCTCTCAGTGGCAAGTCAGCAAGATGCAAGTAGCAGTCAGGGAATATTTTAACAAGAGATCCAATTTAATTTCATTTACCTCTCCTTGACAGGTCCAAAAAGTCGATAACAGTCGGGGAACCCTTGCAGTCTTGCATTCTCACGGATTGTCAGTACTCGATCTTGTGAAGGATGAAGAAGGATCTGGGAAAAGAATGGTGAAATGAAAAGGCGTATGAGTAAACACAAACATGAATATAGAAACATGATATAGGATAACTGTGTATTAACAGATGCTAACTAACCCGATTGTGAGGTTGAGCTCTTGTCACCACTGTATTGACAATTTCATCCCACCATAGACGGCCAAACGGTCTGTATTCTACCAATATATAATTTGATTTAGAAATGAAGTCATAACAAGTAAAAAGCAGCTCAAATTGAAGATTATAATATATAGCTCCTACTTGGTTGATGATTGATGTTCAAACTTCATGGCGTAATCAGGGACCTTTACGAATAATTAAATCAATAAGTAACTTCATTATGTAAACATGAAATTTTTATGAAATAAAAGAAGTTTCAAGCACAATTTAGCAATTTAGTACCAATGGTTTCCCAGATTTAAGCATCACTCTATCCATTGATGGGTCCCATCGTACCTTGTTCTCTAGACCAACCAGTACACCTGGCAGGTCCCTGAAATTTGCACCCTAAAAACACACAGTAGGCAAATATATATATATATATATATATATATATATATATATATGTATGTATGTATATAAAGTATGCATTTGAGTATAAGCCAAAGACCATGAGCAGACAAAGAAATAAAACCTTCTTTTTAGGAATGAGACAAATTCGTTCATAATCATCATTGTTCACTTGGAAGGGACGATGATCATACAACAAAGAGGGACGTGATGCTGTTTGAGCAGTAGAAAGATTAATCACATCTACAAAGAGGCACAACATTATCATATTCCAACATTCATAAGTTTGTTCTTTTGCGAGATTAATCTCACAAACTCTGTAGACAATGTTACAAAGGTTGAATAACTAATTCACCTAATGTTACATTTCCAATACATGAGTATAATTGATGAACACTATGGAAGTTCAAACAAGATGAGCAAGGCATAGTAGTTTAGGGCATGCATTTTTAAAATTTATAAACTCATTCAAATACTTCAAGAAATTTTCTAGCTCATTGATATTGGTAAATCCCAAAAAATAATATCTGAAAAAAGGGGGAAAACTATTAGAAGCATCAGATAATGTGAACTTCATCAGTTAATATTCATTGATATTAAAGACTCATAAACTTTCTTCAAAATTTCTATCTATAACAGTTATTTTACCTTAATGATTTATAATGAAGGTCACAAAGATTCAGTATTACCAAGTAAACTATGCTGATTTAGAAATAATAATGAAAGAAAAAAATATAATAAATGCAAATAAAAGAAACTTTTTAACAGTTGAGACAGAAAGACCAAAGTATATTCTTATAAGCTCACCGTTCCTTCTGAGTCTAATATACTTTTGAAACTCTGTCCGAGCTACAGTCCCATACTTCCTTTCATCTTCACTCTTATCATTAGTGACCTATGATGACAAAAAGAAAATTTTTGAAAAATGAAAGCTTAAGCAACCTTCAAGTATTATGAATGCATGAATTAATTTTGAGAGGAATGCATACGAGTGGGAGATCCGATATTGCATCACTAAGAAGAACGCCCTTTTCTAGTTGGCAAGGTTGATTTTTAGCATATGAAACAGTAATTTCCTGAAAGAATGATAAGTATTAATTAAATATGTTCTGGTACTGACAAAAGCATAGGTTCAATAACTCACATACCTGAAATTCATTAGGTATGACACCCCTGGCCGCAACCTCATGAGTTGGTAGAGGATACTGCGGTAATTTCTGAAAATAAAAGGGAAAACCACTGGGATCTCATAGCTCATTATGTCCCGTCAGGATAAAACTGAAATGTACTTGCCTTAAAAGGATGGGCACCCCATAAAAAGACCTGCAAACGAAATTGTGGTAGACCATAAGATCCTGCAGCCATAGTCCCTAAACGTGTTTGATAATCCATGGAAACAAGACGGCCTACGGCATAACGAGCCAAAATTCCATCTAAAAACTTCAAAATATCTACAACATTCTCCATTAGAACATATTTTGGTTTTAGATACTCAATAATGTCCATAAACACCAGTAGCTGATGATTCTTAATATCTTCCAAGGCAGCTTGTGGGTTTCTGAAGCGATTGAAACCACTAACCCCTTGACATGGGGGCCCTCCACAAATAAAATCAACATCTCCCTACAAAAGCAAGGAGGATATACAATATATAAGAAATTTAAAAATAGAAAATGCAGCTATAATGAGATATATTATAAGAGACTTACTGGAAGAGGCAATATGTTTGATCTATATCCTTTTGTCACAAACTCTTTCAGTTTTTCCTTGCATTTACGGGTTAACATATAAAATGAGACAAATCATTTGACATACATCTAACAAGCGAAAATATAATTGCAATGAAATAAACTACCTCAAGCCCTCGATCGGCTCCCAAGTGTCCTCACTTGGACCATAACCCTTCCAGCGCACCTAGACGTGTATAAAATAATGATATTTGTTACAGTGTGGCAAATTTATAACAAGCTAAAATAAACATGCTGCAGATCGAGCAAATAGTATGGGTACATTAACCCTCAGAATACTTATGTTTTCTTACAAACTAGAAGGTACAGTTGATCTTTATTTTAGACATAACACAACATAAGAGCTCGTTATCTTTGTTTTCATGTAGATATCAAAGGATCCACACATTCCCTAATTGGACCTCCTAAAAGTTTCCCTCCTAAAAGAACATGTACCCACTATGAAAACATTTTGTTAATCAAGTTTCACCACCAAGATAGTAAAATTTCCACCATAACTGAAAGTCATTCATTAATTGCTCTACAATACACACTCCTAAAGAATTTTTAAACTTCTGAAGTCATCACGAATAAGAGCTATTCCTAGTTTATCCTAAGAACTCTTGGCGGGAAAATTTATTAGCACCAGTTCAAATTTTCAGAGCAGTCATTTACTGCAAATTGCAAAATGCAACGAAGTAATAATGCATCAAAACAACACTTCCAAGACTTTACTGAAATCAGTGTAATGACATTTTACAAACTTTGATCACTTTTATTATCAAAACAAAAGACAGATTCCATATCTAATGTTAAGTAGTGCTCCATCGGTAACTTCTAAAAGCAAAATTCTAATTTCAGTGCTCCCTTATTGTAACAACCACCAGCATTTTATTTAGTAAAAACTATTATAAGGAGATGCTCTAATTCGCCAATTAGATAGCAGAATGAATCAATCAAATGGCACAAAAGTGAGATAACATATAATCAAGCAACACTCTGACAATGACGAGAATACAATGTAACCAAAAGTCAAGCAAAACAACAAAAAGGAAAATAAAGATGTCCAAGATGACTGATCATTTTCTATATCAAATATGTATACCTTAAAATACACTTCATGTTTCTTTGTTTTGTTAGGATCACCATAGCAGACAGCTATTAAGCTCTCCACTTCAAATTCTTCATCAGGAATATTGGACTCATCGTGATTTTCTTCTTCTTCCTCCTCTTCTTCTTCTTCGCTCATGAAATTCAAACTTTCTTCAGGTACTTTATCAGTGCCATATAAAGCAAAATACTGGCACAACTTTGCCCATTCCTTCAGTAGAGATAAAAAGTCATCTGCTGCCTCATTTCTAACCTGATCATCACTCAGCGGATATATTATGGAGACATTAAAATAAAAGCAATAATGAATCTTCACTCTTCAGCATAGTAACAGATAAGTAATACTGTAAGATATTTTACCTTTGTTTCAGGGTGGTTAAATTTCAAACTTTTACATGCATGAGGATTTATATCAATAGCCCACCTCTACAAGAACAAAATACATCACACACCAGATCAACAAAAACATAAGCCTTTAATATTTTCATAAATACAAGCACATTAACTAATAAGTTGATGAAAATAAACATCAAGTTTCAGATTCTGACTTACAACGACTAGTTTGACTCCAGATAAGGATGCGCCAATGCATAGACCAGTAGACATGGCTCCACAGCCAGAATACAAGTCCAGCAAACGAATTTCAGGCTCCCTAGTTGGACTGTTTGAGCCAGTTTCACTTGAAATAGTTGATGATGCATCACTATCCCTTCTATTTCTTTCTGAATTACCAAAGTAAAACAGAAAAATTACAATAAATGAAGATTGTGATAAGGAAAACCACAATAATGAATGCCATGAGGGAAAAAAAATTGTCAATATATTAATTGTCTCATAATTGTAAAACTCCTACATTAGGGCAACATAAATTACCATTTTGATGTTTGAAAATGTCAAATGAGGCAATGTGTATTTCATATCATAGTATAGATCGCAGGGTGGGATATTTCTCTGTTTTGCCTCCAAGTCCATCTGCAATGTGAATTGAACTAATTATGGTTGTTAATATTCATATGAAAGGAACTAATTAACAATAAAAAGGGCAAAATAACAAAAGAAACAAGCATATGGTGGTCATACATTGGCTGCCACTTCAGTGATTTTCACTTTAGATACAATGCAATTCAATGGGTTGTCATCTGCGACATCTGAAAGAAATACTTTTTTTTTGTCAACAAGATATGCAAGATCCTTAATGACCTGAAATTAAACCAAAGATTACAAGTTTTATCCACCAAAACAATATGCGAAGATAGTACTAAGTAAGTGTAGGATAATCTCACAGTGTCTTTTGCCCTGTAAAACCATTAAGCCTTAAAGTAAAGTTCCCCATCTAAAGATTCAAACAATTCGACTATTCTAGCGATTTAATCAAGACCTCCCTCCTCAGCCTTCAAACAAAGAAACAAAATATAGAAGTATGTTAGAAAACAATTGTTAAATGAAGAGAGAATAAACACATCAAGAGAAAGAAATAAGAATTTACTTTGACATAACCATCATCACCAAGATTGTACAAACAGCCATCGACTGAAGCTTGGGTGTAATGACACGTTGCTTGCAGAACCTCCTCTTCTTCATTCAAAGCTCTATGCCCACAAAACAATTAAAATCAACACAACAATGGGTATATTTAGGATTGAGGTTGTGTGGCTTTTAAACCAAAATTTGATATTGGATAAAATGAGTAGATGCCAAGTAAACAAAAGCAACTAAGCAAAGTAAAATTATGCTGCTGTGCTTTCAAAATTAAGCAATAGTAGTTCACAAACATACCCCATAAAGAATAGCCTCATACAATTTCAAATATTCACAAAAAAGAAAGTAAATAAAAATATAATAAATTATCATTACAAGATGGTGAAAAAAGTTACCCAATAGAGGAAACCTCTGCAGCAACTTTCTTCTTCTTATGACCCTTAAATACAAAAAACAAAGTTCAGCAAACACAAGCCCAAAAAACACTTTCAGAAAAAAAGAGGACGAAAATGCAAAAAATAAAAATAAAAAGATTCAACCTTTGAGGAGTATTTGTATCTCTTGGGATATCTCTTCAGAGCTTCATCAGCCGAGACTGGCGGACCCAAAAAAAAGAGGTCGGAGTCTGGTTTATTCTTCCGGGTCTTCTTCTTGACTCGGGTCACCAGCTCGACCGGCTCCTCTTTCACTTCCTCTTCCTCTTGCTGTTGCCGCTGTTGTTCTGCTAAGGTTAGTTTCTGTCTCTTGGCTTTGGAATGGTTGGATTCTTCTGCATCTACTCGGGTCGACGTCCCCTTCGCGGGTGGACCCATTGTTTTATTTCCGATTCTAAAAAGGCAGGAGATGAAAGATCATTTTAGGAAAATTTTCTTTCTTCTTTTTTTTTTTATAAAATTAGGGACTTTAGAAAAGGGAGTTCGATGAAGGTTTTGAATTTTCGGAACGAGCGAGAAAGACTAATTTTTCATGGAGACCCTTAAACGTTGCATTAAATATGGTCAGACCACTATGGTTTTAATGTTTAGACAATTTGATCCCATTCTGAAATTTATGGGACATGGGTTAGGCTTTTTGACACATACCGTGGACACCCATCACCACCTTTATCACCATTCCGAAACGTACGGTGCGATATTGGGTTGCTGACTTCTGCTGTGCGTTAATTTTCTTTAAACATTTTAGCAAATTTTTTTTTTTAATCTTTTCAATATTAACGCAACAGATATTACGATGTTATTAGAGTTTAAGGAAAAAAAAAAAAACATCGACGTCAACACCCTTGTAATTTTATGAAAATCATCACGTAGATTCCTATGTTTTCAACATATATATATTGAGACCCCTCCATTACTTTTTTTCCATTTATGTTGGATGAAAATTTTTCTTTTAAGGTGTCGCTACAATTTTACCCTTCGATTACAAACTCAAAATTTGATGTGGGACTAAGGGCCTTTTTGTGATTATTGTTGAGATATTTAAAAGTGATTTTAGAAAATTAAATTCTAATTTGGATGTTTGGTAAACTTTTTAAAAGTCACTTTTGGTAAAATTACCCTATCAATATCTAATTTTAAAAAGAAGGAAGGAACATCATTTCAAATTTTGAATTTGCACTCTAAATACTACTTTGAACACTATATTACTCTACACACTCATACACCAATTATAAAAAATTAAGTTTTACTTTGTACACTCTCTAAATTTCTAAAAATAACATTTCTTAAAATATTTAAGTTAGTTAAATTTATTTACTTAATACGCTAATAAAACTATTAAGCAATTATTTTAAGAGTTTTAACATATACTTAAAAACAATATAATTAAGTCAAGTTATAAACAAATTAATTGACATCATTTTAATTATTAATTTTTTTTCAATATTGAATTTTGCACCTAAAATAACTTGCAATGAGAACACAATAATAAAAAATATTCTTTAAATATTACCCCAAAAAAAAAAAAGGAGAAGAAGAAGACGAAGAGATTAAGAGGATGAAGCCAGAAAGTACTTTTACAATATTTTTGTTTCATTTTATATTTTAAAAATAAAAAGTGTCATGCTTCTTTGTAGCCAAAATTTTTCTCAAAAGTGATTTCTTAATTGTTCATCTAAATATTAATTAAGATATTAGAAATAAAAGTTTTAGAGTTTAAGGTATGCGAATTGTAAATTGAATAATGAATGTGCTATATAGGTGTTTAAAGTAATTATATAATATTTGATTTATAATAAATTGTGCTTAAAAGTAATTCACATTATGGGTGTTTCCGTATTACATATTTTTATTAGAATTAGAGCATTTAGGATAATTTTTAGAATCCAAATAGTCCCATACTTTGGACAATCAATTTTACAATTAATGCCACAAAGGTTAAAAGAATTAATTTTATTCTTAATCAGCTTTGAGAAAGGAATATATAGATTAATTCCATTCAGTAATTAATCCATCATGTATATGAATTCGGGGTAATTCAATGCTTTGTATAATTTGTAGCATTTCAAAGTAATTTATTTTCAATAATGCTATGATAAATCAGTTGGGCCTTGGGATACTGAAAGTTTCATTACAATTGATATGTCACCAATTATTTATCACCACATGCACGATATCAATTGATTAATTTATTTTACGAATAAAGCCAATTAATGAATGATGCATAAGAGGTTAATTGAAATACGAATTGAGTAGCTATAGTATTACTCATTTCTTTTTCTTTGTTTTTTCACCTTGACTAAATTAGCATTGCTAAAATGCTATCATTCGCATTTTTTTAATGCAACTAGTAGCAGGTATAGCCGAGCCTCTGGAAATTCCTCTTACGCACCGTAATTTTTTGAAAAATTATCATAAATAATTTTCATATTGATCCCTACCGAAATTACTTAAAATCTCTAACAATAAAATAAATAATATTCATAGTAATCCCTCTACAGACACAACATATATATTAATTATTCTTGGGTGTGGGTACCCTCATTTTTTTTTTAATGCGGATACGTTATTAAACCGTGCAACTTAATAAAGTTAATAAAGTTAATTCACTGGGCAGCCGATTGTTGTAATGCTTTCTTGAAACTTTGAGGCCACATACTTGACCATGCAGTCGGTACAATATGAATGAGAGCAACCCTTGATTCTAAACCACTCGTTTGGTAACTTGGGTTCCACGCAAATCTCACAAACAAAACTAGGCTCTTTTTTTTTTTTTTATAAACATGAAGACTACCCGTTTTCACGCGTCATTGAATGATTTGAAAAGGGTTTCTTTCCTTTACCGAAGGGAGTGTTGTTTGGCACAAAGTTGAGTTTATGCAAATCATCATCCCCATCGTAGAATTCTTCAACATTAATGAAGCGGGGAGCCTTGGTGGTGCCACTCTCTTCATTGTAGAGCTCAACTAAAATCGCACTTCTCTTTGTTTTGCCCTTTTGTGAAGTGTGTTTGAAGAAAATAATTTCGTCTCCTTCTTCAAGGTCTAAAATATCAATCTGAGGAGTCTTCTGTGCCTGTGCCTTCTTTTTTGGCGTTATTTCTTAGGTTTTGCATCTCCAATACCTATACGATTTGATTCAAAAAGAAAAACCTTTAATTTGATTAAGGAAAATATTTTTTCTTTTCTATAATAAGAAAAATACTAGAATTTCAAATTATTGTCTCTCAGTATTTTACTTCTTAAACTTTCGTAGTTCTAATATTGACCTTAATTAAAAATTAATAATTAGTTAATTTTTTTTAATAATTTAATACACTCTCTTCAATTATACTTTCCATCCACATCTGAAAATATAAATAAAGCCTTATCTTCTTTATTCTTTTCTCCCGTAAAATTTCTTCTGCAAATTTAATCACACTTCCTCTTTAATTGTATTTTATTTCTCTTCATTGTTCTATTTTTTGTCAGCATAAGGAGCCAAAGCCAAGACCTAAATTTCACATAAATATATTTGCTAAATTTGGTGATCACCCTTAATTTTTTAAATTTATTTCATGAATAATTCTAGTACTAGCTAGTTGCTATCGAGAAAACTTTTAATTCTAGTGTTTCTATTTATACCGGTGACTAATTTATATTTAAGAAGAATTCTGGAAATAGGGATACGTAATATTATTTACCTTAATAGTAATTTATTGAATCCATAATTTTTTGAAGTCTGTATGCGTCAACCACAAGGCAGTGCGAATTACACAATCACTGATGTAGCTTGACATTGATGAGGTAGGCCTATTTGAAGCCCTTCGGCACAAATTCTCAAAACATAGATTAAAATAATTATTATTTTCACTTGATTGGCTGTGAGAAAGAAATGCACAGATTAATTCCAGTCAGTGATAAGCCATTATGCATATGAAATTAATTTCAGGACCACGTGCTCAGACTGTAAAAGAAAAAATCACATAATGCAATAACAGCTAATTGCATTGCAGAAAATTTGTAGCATTCGTTAACAATAATTTGCTTTCAATGGTGCTATACTTACTTAGTTGGATAGGGTACTTAATACGATTGGTACCAATCATTTGTAGTCTGCGGGCAAAATCTGCAGCAGTAGCATGCATTGGGATCAAGGAATGTACATTGCCGCTGGCCAATAATGTTCCTTTCTCGTAGGAAAATATTACTCCGCACCTGAGAACATGCCAGCAGAAGAGAATACAACGGAAAAAATAACAGTGAGAGAGGAAGTAGTATTGTGTGTGTGTATAATTATTTTCAAATGCAGACACCCTCTTTTCTTTTTTTAGTGCAAACACTTCGTTAAATCATGCGGTTTAATAGAGCAAGTTTTCAATGCACTAGAAAACCGTTTGGTTTAATTGTGTGTGTACACATAATTCTATTAAACCATATAATTTAATAGTGTATCTATGCATAACTCAATTCAACCACATGATTTAACAGCGTATCCGCATGAAAAAAAAAAAAGTGTGCCAGCATTAGAAAATGAGTACTATATATATATATACTATACATCATAGGCCACGTCCGACTCAAATACAATACTTGAATCAAATGACAATATCAGTACTTGAATCAAATGAACCCTAAGACGTTATGCTCTTGTTCAACTACAAAGTGACAATGCGATAGAGAAACTTAGGGTTTTTATTTTTTTACATTATTATTATTTTTTACATTATCATTATTGAATGTTTTCATTTTTTCTTTTTTTACATTACATGCCATATCATAGTCGTTAGTCGGTTCAAAACTAATCGGAGTAAAACCCAAAATCATGTGCACTGTTAACAACGAACAGTTTTGATAACCCCACATTCAAAATAAGAACCAACAAATTAAAAAAAATTAATCCAAGAAATTAAAACTATGAAAGCTGACCTGCACCTAATATAATCGCAGCCGAACGTCTTCTCAACATAGTAGCTACAATTAGGACACCTCTTCCATTTCTTTTTCTCCGCTAATTCCATCAACTTATTGTCATTACGTTCATTTACATTCAACTTCTTTTGACTCTGTGCACACCGAATCCCTAAATGCCAAGGAACCTTACACTGGGCACAGAACATTCTGTTACAATGAGGACATGCGGATTCCTTTATGGCCTTTCTAGATCCTCTATTATCAATAATTAAAAGGGCAGAGCAATCTTTGAAAGGGCAATAAAACTTTTGATCCCCACGAATCACAGCCTCGCACAAAGCATTCCCCCATCTGTCAAACACTTGTTGTGGGAGTATATTCTAACAGTAAGCGGGCTCTAACACGCCTTGGCAACCGGCTACAGGGCAGCTGATTGTTGTAATGCTTTCTTGCAACTTTGAGGCCACTTACTTGACTACGCAGTCGGTACAGTATGAATGAAAGCAACCCTTGATTGGAAAGGACTCATATGGTGACTTGGGTTCCACGCAAATCTCGCAAACAAAACTGAGCTCGGTTTTTTCAGAATTTGAAGACTGCCCATTTTCAGTCATTGAATGAATTGAAAAGGGCCTCTTTCTTTTACCAAAAGGAGTGTTGTTAGGCACAAAGTTAAGTACATGCAAATCGTCATCGTCATCGTCATCGTCGTAGTCTTCAAGATTAATAATGTTTTGAGAAGCCTTGGTAGGGCCTCTCTCTTCTTTGCAATAACGCTCAACTGAAATTTCAGTTCTCTTTTGCTTTGCCATTTTGTGAAGTGGGATTGAAGAAATCATTTCATCTTCTTGTTCAAGGTGTAAAATCTCAATCTGGCTAATCTTCTGTGTCTCCATTATTTTTACGCTGACTGCGTTTTGTGCCTTCTTCTACTTAAACCCTATTTTTAGGTTTTGTGTCTCCAAAACCAACACGATTTGACTCAAAATGGAAAATCTTTTAATTTGAATAAGAAATAGATTCTTTCAATAATAAAAAAATACATAAT
The DNA here is from genome assembly GCA_030449075.1 of Murraya paniculata. Classification (NCBI taxonomy): domain Eukaryota; kingdom Viridiplantae; phylum Streptophyta; class Magnoliopsida; order Sapindales; family Rutaceae; genus Murraya; species Murraya paniculata. Next base: position 427,066 of record JAEVFN010000088.1, on the reverse strand, counting down.
ATCTCAGAACTTTACCTTTTAAACCTCTCCAAAATTCTAGCATTGACTCCGGTTGAAGATGTAAGTATTGTGGTTTAATTGCGTGCTTTTCGGTTCACAATCAAAACTCAACATTTTGTCTTGGCCTTGTTATTATGGTTAAGATCGAACAAGCATTAACTCACTAAAAGTAGAAAACATACAAACTCTAATGTATGAATTTGTCCTATGATGTATTGAAATATATATATATATATACATTACTTGTACCTATTTTAATATATTGTTAGGGACATAATTGCAAGCTAGAGAGAGAGTTAGGCTGCATTAAGGGATCTCGCTCTTTAATTAAAGGGCGGGATCCCAATTGAAGTCATTGGATTCAAATCCAACGGTTATTAAAATATGCATGGTAGATCCTACCATGTTTTAATTTTAAAATAAAGAAGTCGAATGACCCAAATTAGGATCTCATCCTTTGAGCAAAGTGCGGGATCACGTAATGGAACATATATAATATGGCTTTCATGCAGACCTTGGATATATAATGTATGCAGACCATTGAGTAATAATTGTTGGATATATCCACCGGTTAGTATATACAGCCACTGGTTCTTGTATAAATTAAATTTGTACAAATTAATTTGGCATTAATTCATTAATTTAAAAAAATATAAAATAATAAAACAAATCATGTGGACCAAGAGATATTTAATTCAACTAATTAAATCATACCACAACAGTTTGTACAAAATAAATTTGTATAAGAGTTTGTAACTGTATTATTACTCTTTTTAAACTGTCCACAACTCTGCCCAATCTCCATAGGGTAGCAGGCAACTTAACGAAATTTGTATCCTATGGTTTAATACTTAATGGTCTGCACACAATATATATCCAGGATCTTGCACGAGGGCCCTGTTGTTGCGTGTACACACACATATATTATAAATTTTATTAATATCAATTTATTGGTCGGAATTATTATTAAATTTGTTTCACTATATTATAAATTTAATTACCAATTGTTTTAAGATAAAAAATAAGAAATAAAATCAATATATTATAAATTTTACTTTTGGTTAAAATTATTATAATACACAATTAAAAATATTATACGTACTTATTTTTATGTGTAGAAGTAAATTTTATGCTACGTTACGTACATTTTAGTCATTTAATTTTTTTCACAGCAATTTAACAGTAAGATTTACCAAACGCGCATAATTGCTTTTATAACTCACAGTACTTTTGAAAATAAATTTTATCAAATATCAGATTATTTTTTTACAGCTGATTATTTTTACAGTACAACTAACAATAATTATTTTAAAAATTACAGTATTTTTAAATTGGCCCTTATTTTGTTTGTCTTCTTTGCCGTTGCTGATATTATTGTGGACCAGCCCATGCACATTTCGGACTTGTGGCAATCTTTTAACCCTAGCCCTTAATCTTGGCAACTTTATAGATAATGAAAGTTCAGCTGTTGATCCGTAATCAATACCATAGCACTGTTGGCTGCTTAATCTATATATATATTCATATCATATCAAACCAGCAGAAGTAACAACTCGCTCAAGCTCTACTACTTACTTTTGATTACGGTTCACCAGAAGCTAGCAGAGAACTGTGTACGTCCAATATTTGAATGAATCTATTCGAAAATCGTCAGATTTGCCGTCGTCCCTGCTCATGTCACGTTTGCTCACCAATTAGAAGCAATGGGTGCAGGCGGTAGCCAAACACCACTTCATTGTTCATTTACAAATCCCAACCGTTAGATTAACGTAATTAAAGCTGAACACGAGAGAAAGTTCTTCATTTTGGCTGCACGGACTCCTGCAATTGCTAATCCATTAACCATAATGATGAAGAATATTAATAAAGTAAGTTTGATTGATACAAAAGTTCTATTTCTTTGAATTAACAAATATGCAACATAATTTAGAAGTGGCCAATGTGTTACACACCATAAAATTAGAAAAAAAGAAACTAGTGGAATTAGTTAATGAATTAAATTTTAGCAACCAAAAATTAAGATTAACATATGATATGCCTCCATGCAAGTTTGTATAATCTAATTTTCAGTCTTCTGCGACATGATCAATTCTTGTTCTCTTTTATTTAATCAATCATACTCACATTTTAAATTGGTACCGAATATATGTATATCTCTTCAGCAACGTCAATTATCGAAATAGAGTGAAACCAAATCCTTAAGGGAAAAAAACAAACAAACAGAGCAAACTTCGTTCTTAAGCTGGTGCTAGTGATCCTTTTACAAATGATTACATGTCTGGTTCGCTAATTAATTAACAAAGTGAAAACAAAAACAAATAGACACCCACACCCGTAATTTTGCAAACAGCCGAACCCCACCGTCTCCTTTCAGAAAAGGAAAAAATACAATCACAGAATTACCATTTTTCTATTTATTTCACTGTTACTTGATACCACAAAATGTTTCAAAAGGAAAGGAAATCATTTTGTATTGCTTTTGTAAATAATTGTGATTTGAAAACTATATATCTGAAAATTAGTTTGTATTTTGTTTTGTGAGATTCTTTCATTGATCCTTTGGTTAATTCACCGATGTCCAGTTCCTAAAACACGACGATGGAAGCTTGCTAATACGTTATTAGCTTGTTAAAAATATACCTTTAACAAATGAGTCAAATTTGTGTTATCTAAAATTTCGTTATTCCTTATTTGACACTACAGGAATATGAATATAACATTGGAGTACGAATTGGCATTGTGACTATAAAAAATGTAGTGCACCTATGGAAGACTTCTAAAGCGAAGGTAGATGCATTCCATTTTCCTCTACATTCGACATTTTTTTTTTTTTTTTTTGCTTTAGTCAACATTTGAAGAAAGCAAGAACATTGATATTCTAAAATGTAGAAGAATTGATAGACTCTCTTCAAACATTTGAGATGAACCTGTAGCAATGGAAAAATGAGAAGAGTATATGTAGCTTTATACCAAGCTAATTATATTCCTGACATACAAGATGAAGAAAGGGTTTGATGGGTTTGGTACTTTACAAGGTTTACTCACTGTGAAGTAATGTAACATCGAATTAATCTTGTCAAATGTCAAGCAAAGGCCAGATTCCTGGTTTGGCTTTTATTTTAATTTAATATGTAAAGCAACGCCATGATTCTTGTTCTTGCCTTGGCTTCTTCTTATTTTATTGTTTTTTTATTTCGGTGCTCCTCTGATTTTATATTTGCAGTGGGCTCCGCTTTCTTTTCACTTTTATGGTGGGTTTTGCTTGATTTCTGCGCTTGCTAGACCCTTCACAATCACAAACTCATTCTGCTAATCTACATTTCTCATATTGCTTTCCATAAACTCATAATTCTGTTTCTTTCTTTGTCCAAAAAAAAGAAAGAAGAAAAAAAAATGTCAATCATTGGAGAGGCAATCCTTACGGCGTCCGTTGATTTGCTGGTCAATAAGTTAGCTTCAGAGGGGATTCGGTTGTTTGCACGGCAAGGGAAAATCCAGGCAGATCTATCGAAGTGGAAGAAGATGTTGGTGATGATCAAGGCGGTGCTTGATGATGCTGACGAGAAGAAGAGGACTGATCAGTCTGTGAAGTTGTGGCTTGGCGAGCTTCAGAACTTGGCTTATGATGTTGAAGATTTGTTGGATGAGTTCCAAACTGAGGCTTTCCGGAGGAAGTTGCTGCTTCGAAATGGAGAACCAGCTGCTGCTCATGATCAACCCAGCAGCTGGCGTACAAGAACAAGTAAGTTTCTGAAGCTCATTCCTACTTGCTGCACCACTTTTACTCCACAATCGATTCAGTTCGATTACTCCATGATGTCCAAAATCAAAGAGATCAACGGCAGATTTCAAGATATTGTAACACAGAAAGACTCGCTGGGTTTGAAAGTAAGTCCAGCCGGGCTTGGGAGGATCACAAAAGACAGGCAAAGGCGAGAGACAACCTCTTTGGTGAATGAAGCCGAAGTATACGGCAGAGAAATAGAAAAGAAGGAAATTGCTGAATTGTTGTTGAGGGATGATTTGAGAAATGATGGTGGATTCTCTGTTATACCTATTGTAGGTTTCGGTGGGCTGGGCAAAACTACTCTTGCTCGGCTTGTCTATAATGATGATCGAGTGCAGAACCATTTCGATCTCAAGACATGGACTTGTGTTTCAGATGATTTCGATGTTGTCAGGCTTACAAAAACAATCTTGACATCCATCGTTGCTCACCAGAACGTCGAAAATCTCAACTTGAATAAGCTTCAAGAGGAACTGAATAAGCAACTATTTGGAAAGAAATTTTTGCTTGTTTTAGATGATGTGTGGAACCGGAATTATGATGATTGGGTTGACTTCAGCCGTCCATTTGGAGCAAGTGCACGGGGAAGTAAGATTATTGTCACTACTCGCAATCACGAGGTTGCATAAATCATGGGGACTGTTCCAGCTTATCAATTAAATAAGCTGTCAGATAATGATTGCCTAGCTGTATTTGCTCAACATTCTTTGGGGACGCGGGATTTCAGTTCGCATATGTCATTGCAGGAAATCGGCAAGAAGATAGTGACCAAATGCGATGGCTTGCCCGTGGCAGCACAAACACTTGGAGGACTTTTACGTGGAGAACATGACAGACGTGAGTTGGAACGTGTGCTCGGAAGCAAGATATGGGAATTACCAGAAGAGAGATGTCGCATTATACCAGCCCTTGCAGTGAGCTATTACTATCTTCCTTCAACTTTGAGACAATGCTTTGCATACTGCTCATTGTTACCAAAGGATTATGAATTCGAAGAGGAGGAGATAATTTTATTATGGTGTGCCTCGGGTTTCTTGGATCACAAAGAGGGTGAGAATCCTAGTGAAGATTTAGGTCATGATTTCTTTAAGGAGTTGTGTTCAAGATCTTTCTTCCAGCAATCAAGCAACGATGCGTCACGATTTGTGATGCACGATCTTGTCAACGACCTGGCCCATTGGGCTGCGGGGGAAATATACTTCACAATGGAATATACATCAATGGTTAATAAGCAACAAAGTTTTTCTAGAAATCTTCGTAATCTGTCATACATTCCTGGAGTTTGTGATGGCGTTAAAAGGTTTGAAAACTTGTATGATATCCAACATTTGCGAACTTTTTTACCGGTAACGTTGTCAAATAGTTCGCAAGGATTCTTGGCTCGCAGCATTCTTCTTGAGTTGTTCAGACTCCAACGCTTGAGGGTCTTCTCTTTGCGTGGATATCACATCTCCGAGCTACCGGATTCAGTTGGGGATTTGAGGTATTTAAGGTACCTTAACCTATCTGGAACTAAGATTACAACTCTGCCTGAATCAGTCAACAAGCTTTATAATTTGCACACTCTTCTGTTGGCAGATTGTGATCGAATGAAGAAGTTATGTGCAGACATTGGAAACCTCATCAAATTGCACCATCTCAATAATTCAAACACAGATTCATTGAAGGAAATGCCACTAGGAATTGGTAAGTTGACTTGTCTTCGAACGTTGTGTAATTTTGTTGTGGGAAAGGACAGTGGCTCCGGGTTACGAGAGCTAAAGTTGTTGATGCATCTTCGTGGGACGCTTAACATTTCAAATTTGAAGAACGTAAAATACGTTGGTGATGCCACGGAGGCTCAATTGGATGGAAAGAAGAATCTCAGAGTGTTAATGCTTCAATGGAGAAGCAACACCAATGGTTCGTCTTCAAGGGACGCAGAAACTGAAAAGGGCGTGCTTGACATGCTAAGACCCCATAAAAATTTGGAACAATTTTGTATCAGTGGCTATGGAGGTGCAAAATTTCCATCTTGGTTAGGAGATTCCTCCTTCTCAAATTTAGTAACGCTAGAATTTGTAAATTGTAACGTGTGTACTACCCTACCGTCAGTCGGGCAACTACCCTCTCTAACGCATCTTGTAGTGGATGGAATGAGTAGAGTAAAGAGCTTGGGTTCAGAGTTCTATGGGAATGATTCTCCAATTCCGTTTCCATGCTTGGAGACACTTCATTTTGAAGACATGCAAGAATGGGAAGACTGGATTCCTCATGGATCTAGTCAGGGAGTTGAAGGGTTTCCTAAATTGAGAGAGCTTCACATTTTAAGATGTTCTAAACTGCAAGGAACATTTCCAGAACATCTTCCTGCATTTAAGATGCTTGTTATTCAAGGATGTGAAGAATTGTTACTTTCAATTACAAGTCTTCCAACTCCTTGCAAATTGGAAATTGGTGGATGTAAAAAGGTTGTGTGGAGAAGTGCAACTGAACATATCAGGTCACAGAATTCAACGGTTTGTGGAGATACATCAAATCAACTGATTCTTGCAGGGCCATTGAAGCCACAACTACCAAAACTGGAAGAATTGGAGATAAATGCAATGGAAGAGCAAACATATATATGGAAGAGTCATAATGGATTACTCCAAGACATTAGCTCTCTCAAAAGACTGGAGATTAGAAGCTGTCCCAAACTTCAATCCTTGCTGGCAGAGGAAGAAAAAGACCAACAGAAGCTCTGCGAGTTGTCATGCAGACTCGAATATCTAGGATTGAGATATTGCGAAGGCCTTGTGAAGCTGCCAAAGTCATTGCTCAGCCTTAGTTCCTTGAGAAGGATAGAAATCATCAGCTGCAGTTCCCTTGTTTCCTTTCCAGAGGTTGCTCTGCCTTCCAAGTTGGGGGAAATTGAGATTTGGGGTTGTAATGCACTGAAATCGTTACCCGAGGCTTGGATGTGCCACACCAATTCATCTCTCGAGATCTTGAGGATTTCGTGGTGCCATTCATTGACGTATATTGCTGGAGTCCAACTACCGCCGAGCCTTAAGCGGCTAGAGATCCGTGATTGCAATAATATAAGGACTTTGTCGGTCGAAGAGGGCATCCAGAGTAGCAGCAGTAGCAGAAGGTACACCTTATCTCTTCTTGAGCACTTAACAATTGGCAGTTGTCCATCTCTAACATGTATATTTTCAAAAAATAACGGGTTACCCGCTACGCTTGAGTCCCCTGAAGTTGGCAATCTACCTCTGTCTCTCAAGTTCCTTTATGTTTATGGTTGTTCAAAGCTGGAGTCAACAGCAGAAAGGTTGGACAAAAACACATCTCTTGAAATAATCAGCATCGTCGATTGTGAAAATCTGAAAATTTTACCGAGTGGTTTACATAATCTCCTCCAGCTTCAAGAGATTAGGATATTGAATTGTGGAAATCTGGTGTCGTTTCCCGAAGGGGGATTGCCTTGTGCGAAACTCACGAGGCTGGAGATATACTGGTGTGGGAGACTAGAGGCCTTACCCAAGGGATTGCACAAGCTGAACTCTCTTCAAGAATTAACAATAGGAGGTGAGCTTCCAAGCTTTGACGAACATGGCCTTCCCACCAACCTTCATTCTCTTGCGATTTATAATAATATGAAGATTTGCAAGTCAATGACTGAGTGGGGCCAGGGACTTCACAGATTCTCCTCTCTACAAGAACTCACAGTCATTGGATGTGATGACGACATGGTGTCATTTCCGCCAGAGCCAGAGGACATAAGATTGGGGACAACGCTTACTCTTCCTACCTCTCTGACTTCTCTGGGGATTGGAAATTTTCCAAATCTGGAACGCCTATCTTCTTCAATTGTTGATCTTCAAAACCTCACTGTATTGGTACTCTGGCATTGTCCCAAGCTCAAATACTTTCCGGAGAAGGGCCTGCCTTCCTCACTTATGCAATTAAGGATCGAGGGATGTCCGTTGATAAAAGAAAGGTGCAGAAAAGATGGAGGAAGATATTGGGACTTGTTAACCCATATACCTTCTGTTCTGACAGATGATAAATGGGTTTGATGACTCAACAGAGGACGACTCAACAGAGGAGGACGACTGAACGCAGGACGACTCAACCCTTATTCCTTGTATTGAAAATAGATAATGAAATATTTTTATTGTTTGTGTATGTAATCTCAATCTCAATCGAAACTATTTTAAATTAATATGGTTCGGTGTTGCTAATAAAACACATGAGGTCTGGACGGTATTACAAAATTATTTATACTCCTTAATTTAATGCACAATAGGCATGTTCTTAAATTAATTGTTTCGGTGCCATCGCTATTTACCAGTTACTGAATATTTAGATTTATCAAAACTATTATGATTACAATAAATATTCGTATTAACACATCAATATAACAGAGGAGGGAATATCTATAACAGATGAGAAACATCCACAACAAAACCAAGAAAACATCAAGCAAAGCAAACACTTCTTTCTTTAATCAATTACATTTGAGCCTTGGTGGTCTTACTATCTTCACCGGAAGAATTACCGGCTCTTCATTAATGTTAATAACCTTAGGCTGCCTCTTCTTCTCCTCAGCAAGCTTTGGCACTGTGATCCTCAGAACGCATGTACTAAATACGAAGCATCACATAACGAAAAGATGGCTTCTTTTTGCTGGACACTGATTTTGTCTTTATAGAATCTGGTAACACTACGTTGGTGCTGGCCTCTATTTCTCTTTTCACTCCTATTATTGGAAGAAAGTCAATAAAAGCAAGCTGATAAAAGGGGTCACTATATTTTTTTCTTTTGGTAAAGATTGGAAATCAGAAAAATAAAATTTGTAAGTGGATCTAATTGCTAATTGAATCATGATCATAATTAATATCTCAAATATCGAACTGTTTATGTATTTTGAAGGAAAACCTCTGCGTTGCTTTAAGTTTGTCTTGTAATTTAACTATTGATTGTGGGTCACATCTCATTCGATAATCGACGATCAAATGAATGAATAATTTAGTTTCATTCGGCATTCTTTTTATGAAATGTTCACCCCAATTAGAGCAACATCACCGATATATTTTTTTTCAAAGAAGAATTATTTAATGAGTGTTTGTGATAAAATTTCGTACCATCTTTTTTTATTTCATCTTGCACCTAACCAAAAAATTGCTCCTCTTTTTTTTTTTTTTCAATTAACCTGCTATTAACTGTCTTGGCGTGTTGACATTTAAGCCCGCGTTTACAATTGCTGGCCTTCGATCATTTCAGGTTAAATCCAAAATATTTGCTTTTGAAAGTAAGTGAATTTGAAAATGTCCAAAACTTAGTCAATGAAATTATTTAATTGTGTACAGGAGTTTTGAGGGTCGTTCGGACATTTTGCTCATTAATGGATAGTGAAGTAAACCGACCAGGGGAATTTATCAAAACAACTTTATTACATCATCTTCGTACGTGTACACTATCTCCAAAACGGAAGCTCAAATGAGAAACAATATCCCACACAGTGCGAAGAAAATATCAGAAACAGAAAGCAACCTAAGCAAATCAAAGCATTCGCTTGTTATGCCATGATCAAGAATGTTGCTACCATAACAAGAAATGGCATTGCAAGAACGTAAATGTTCCTCCAAGCGTCTTCCCTGAGCCTTTGCAGCTCTTATGTTCGCATATATCTCGCTGTCTGCCAAAGTGCCACCAGGCCTTAATTGACACGAGAGCTCAACAATAACACAATAGACAATCTGATGGATAGTTGCTTGATTGGGAATTCTAACTTTGTTTTTTGGGCAAAAACACTTGAGGTGGCGTTCAGGACACCTTCCCAATGAGTTGGATGCTAATGAGAACAACCAAGTAAGCAAGCTTCTGTCTGCCTGAATTGCCGGAAGAATTCGGCTGCTTCTGCATGAGCTACTACAGATTCCATAGAATTTTGTTGCATCCATTCTGGCACAATACTTGATATCTGATTTCCGTTTGGACTAGAAGCAAACATGCAGCTGAATCTGATTTACTAAAAATTTAAAACAGTACCCCAAAGAAAGGAGAAAATGACAAGCAGCTCTAGTTGATGCTATCAAAATTTCTCATCAAATCATCACCCGTTATGCTCTGAAACTAAGAAAATCTAAGATGATTTATTTATACTGATTGTTTTAAGAAAATCAATATTTCTTACATCATTCAGTGATTAGTGATGCAGACGTTTGATAGAATGAATCAGGTGTTTGCTGAAATGTCTCAAGGAACGACCCCTCGAGTATAAATCATCTCATGCGACCCGGCACATGGGAATCAGAAGAACATTCAAGAATCACCAGGATAATATAAGATCAAGAGCAACTTAAGTGGATGGCCATAAAATAGACATAAAAATGGGGGGTCATCTGATTCCACATGACCTACCGCAACATTAAATAAGGAGCTCTAATACCATCAATTCTGCATTTTAATTTTAACTTGCGTTTTATTTACAGTAGCTAACATTGTACTGGCACTGTGCTTCTTTCTGAGGAAAAATAAATCGCAACATTCGTTGAAGGAAAGAAGAAAATATAAAAAAATATATATAATGGTAAATATTTGCTCTGTTTATTTGCTCTGCCAATTTGTAGGGTCTTCATTATTTGTCTATTTTCCCAGCTTTTTTAACATCTCAAACTTGTCAAATATTTGAGGATTACTCTGTAAAAATCAGAAGTTTATCTTTCCTTAATTGTACTGCTTTCATTCGCATATGTCTGTTTGCCAACGTGCCGTCTGGCCATACTTGACATAAGATGTCAACAGGAACGCAACACACAATTTGATGGATAGTTGCTTGATCGGGAAGTCTAACTTTGTCCTTATAATATGATCTTTACATCAGACTTTGCCAAAGATTGTTATGTGATTAATTTCATAAGTTGAAATAATGTTAGATTAGCATTATTTCATCATTGCAGAATCTAGCTTGAGACGATCGATATTTATATTGATTTTGGTCACTTTGATCATTACTTTGATGTATGCTTTTAAAAATTCGCTTCACCTGCCGATTTCGTTTAACAAAACTTTTACACAAAGCATAACTCTACAGAAAATTAACTAAAACCAAATAAAACTCGAGCCTGTAATAGCTGTTGATAGAAGGAAAGGAAGAAACAAATGAATTTGCAATGGGTACTGCAGTACGTATGTGAATTTGTTTATCATAGATAAAATTCAATTATATGTCCTTTGCATTTTCTCTTCGAATTAGTCCTAAAAGGACTTGCAATATCGACTGTTATGTGATTTATTGAAGTGATTTTTTTTTTTTTGTGATTATCAAATAATATATTTGAGAGTTATTTATTTTTGTATATATAAAATTGAAATTACTTTAATTGTGTACGTACGAGAGTTTGAGGGTCATTGGGAGGATTTGCACGAACTACACATCCCATAGAATCTTGGTTGCCCTCAAGTATTCATCATCTCAGCAAGCGACTCAGCACATGAGAATGAGACGAACTTTCAAGAATCCCCTGGCTAATATAAGATCAAGCATTCTACGAGGACAAACAAAGATGGCTGCTGTAGCTTTTGACAAACATAGCTATGATGTGTGTGCATTATTCTCTCATTTTGTTTTCATTAAATCTTGTTGATTCTTAATCGATTAAACTCAATCTAAAACCACCAAGATGTCACTAAACTCTCTAATTGATGATCTAGAAATGACAACAAATCACAAACCTCACAAGAATAAGAACAGAAATAATATTTTTCCTTCTGCTGATTCTTTTATTTTTGATTCTGCTGGACGGTTACATACATATAATATTTCTCTTCATCAGACTTTGGCAAAAATTGTTTTGAAATTTTACCTGTTGGATAAATAAACGCTGGAGTGTTCTTTTCTAAAATAGCATGGTTGGAAATAATTAATATAAATGAAAATCAAATTATTATGATTGGATTTGGTAGATTAGCATTATTTCGTCTATGTGTAATCTAAATTGTGAATTGTTGTTTGGTGATTATTTTAAATATTGTGTATATGAAAGTTATTTACACCAAAGGAATTACCTGCTGCCAAATCAGCAACAATATTTACGCATGACGGCTGGACAGTATTACAAAATTGTTTAATTTAATTTTATTGTTTCTGTGCCGTTGCTATTAATATTTATAAATACAATTTATCAGTTATCAAATCTGGGTAATATGTAGATTCATCAAAACCGTTATAATTGCAATGAAACTTCGTATTAACACATCAATATGAAAGAAGAGGGAATATCTTTATGAATTGGAGTAGGATATTTTTTTCTCGCCTCAAAACTGTGTTCTTTCTGTTATTGTATAGGGTCCGCTTATAATAACAATGACGCTAACAAATACCAAAGTAAATTAAGTTTGATTAATTTTTTTTTTAATTACATGAGATTATTGTTCATAATACAACTCATATTATATGAGAGTATAGCTGATATTTACAAATTAAACTATCACTGGGACTAGTTTACATCAATTTTTATAAAACACTGCTGAAATTTTTAACCCTCACTAATATTCGAGGAATTCGAAGAATGTCTACTCCACTCATACTCATACTTGATACATCAACCATGATTTACTAAAAGCACTTTGTTACATGTCCCATAGCAACAAAAACAGAAAATCAAAAGAGAGAACAATATCAAAAACAAAAAGCAATCTAAGCAAAGCATTAGCCAGACAAATATGAAAAACAAAAAGCAAACCAAGCAAACACATTATATTTCTCTGATTACGTTTCAGCGTTAGTGGCCTTAATATCTTTACCAGAAGAATTACCAGCTGCCTCATCAGCAACAACGTTATTATGTTCTTTTAATGGCGTGGTACAGTAAAACACATAAGGGCTGGACTGCATTACAAAACTATTTTAAATTAATGCACCATAGGCAACTTCTTGAATTATTTGTTTCTGTGCCATCGCTATTAATTTTTATAAATGCAATTTACCGGTTATTGAATATTCGGGTTCATCAAAACTATTATAATTCCAAAAGATCTTCGTATTAACACATTAATATGACACAAGAAGGATATCCTTATGAATTGGAGTGTGATAATTTTTTTTTTTTTTAATGCATAACATATGCCAAAGAAAAAAGACCTTTTTTTTTTTATTAACAATAAACCAAGAGTATTAATTTCTTATAGTGCTGTAGGACAAGGATTTGTAAAAAACACTTGATTGTTGTTATTACATACAAGCCATCCTCTAAAACCCATCAAAATACAATTAACAGAAAACATCCGAAGAGAAACGTCTCACAACAAAATTAGGAAAAGATCATAAACAAATAGCACATCAAGCTAAGCAAGTACTTCTTTCTTTAATCAATTACATTTGAGCTTTGGCGGCATTAATATCTTCACCAGAAGAATTACTAGCCTCTTCATCAATGTTGATAACCTTAGGCTGCCTCGTCTGCTCCCCCGCAAGCTTTGGCACAATGATCCTCAGAACCCCATTTTCCAAATGAGCCTTAATACGCTCCAACTCAGCACTCATTGGCATCCCAAACTGCCTCCAAAACTTGCCAAATGTTCTCTCAGCTCTGTGCAATTTCTCTCCTTCAGCTTCCTCTTATAATCAGCACTTTTCCTCTCCCCACTCACTTTCAGTACTCTGCCTCTTCAACTTCAATCTTCACATCGTCTTTCTTCATCCCAGGAATGTCGAGTGTGATCACGTTTGCTGTTTGTATCTTCTTCTAATCTGCTCTCGCCAGGGCTAGGGTTTGATGATAATCAGCTCCTTTTCCGATTGTTAGAGGGGTTTGTTCAAGAACCCTGAAAGGATCTTCTGTCATTCAAAGAAAGGTGATCGTGTGTACGACATCAGCATTTGCTTGTGATGCCGTCATCATCAATGTTGCTGCCATAACAAGAAATGGCATTGTCGTTGCAAGAATTCTTGATTTCGCCATATGGGTAGCTAGCTAGCTTTTTGAGAATGTTCTGGAGAAAATTGAAACATTTCTTGTGCTTTGGGAATCTCGTAACAGCCTCAAAATCACCAATCCCAGAAATTACCACCTTAGGCTTCAGCTTCTTTATCAGCTCCGCCGTCAAATCTGACTGGCATGGTGCCCCAATTACTGTGAGTACATCCTCCAAAGAGTTCTCAGTATCTATACCACAAGAAGGATATTTTTATACTTCTTAGCTCCACTAGTCAAGGCTGCAAAAATCAACCATCACAACATAAGCCGAATCTATCCCTGCTCATTATATTCCTTCAACCTTTCTCCATCTCCCCCCTCAAATTGCAAAACAAAAGTCTGGTTGCCCCAGTAACTTTCATTAAATATATCATCTACTGCAATTACTAGTTTTTACTGTCACTTGAGGAATAAAGGCTACAGCATAACAATGTGTTGAGTTCATATATGATATTTTATCATCTAAAAATTCTGTGGTATGTCTAAACTAGTATGCGCACAAGCAAGGCAATGGGCACTATTATTTGTTCTAAGAATAACAAAGAAAATCTGCCAAAAAGGGACATTTTCAACTATGTCAAAAATAACAGAAAATAAAAATAAAACAAACCATATCCTTATGTAAAGATGTAAAAAGCTTAGGGATCTAATTGTTAAACTCTCAAAAAATAATTAGAACAAGTTCACGTTATTTTTTAAATCGAATAAATCAACTAAAATTTAGACAATTTATCAAGTAAATCCTTCTTATTTTTTTGTATTTATGTATTTTTAACTATCAAGATTGCTTTAAAATAAATTTTATTTTATTATTTTACTTTATAATATAAAATGACTGAATTACCATGAGAAACATAAGATCTTATATCTAATAGTTAAGGTATTTGATTTTTTAATTAAATACTAAAAGTTAAAATGAGTTTGAGTCATTATTGTATGTCTTTACTAAATAATACCATAATTTATATGTAAACATTGACACAAAATGAATTTAGGCATTCCCATTATTTTGTAATAAAAATTATTCGTATTAGGTTTGATAAATATCTAACTGAATGATTTTAACGTAATTTTATTTAATTGACCATGTGTGTATGAATTTGAGGGAAATATTAAATAAAAAATTAATTTGAGTGCGAACACTAGTTTTAAACAAAAGAAGAAAAAGAAAAAAGGAAAATATCAGCAGTTCTCAAAATTAAAGAAGTTTTTATTTCAATTCTCTTACAATGAATTAGCCGACGTTGGCTTCACTTCACACGTAAAAACCAAAAACTTAAAAAAGTCAATGCGTACGGAGTAGGTGGGCCAAACAGGAAGCGGAATATGCTGCATAAAGACTTTTGATCCCTCTCTATTTAACAGTCAAAGTCCAGCTCACCGGTTTAAACAGTGAAAATTAATTGGTTTCTTCTTATGGAAGATTATGATTAAATTAATAATTTTTTTTTAAATTTTTAGCCGGTAACCAAGTACTTGCAGCCAAACATGTAAAAGATTCCTCAACATTGCAGTCAGTGATGACTGATGACCGTGTGATTCATGCCCTGCCGTTTAAAGCCGCAAGTGTCAGAGTTGGAAGGCGTAGAAATAAACAACAGATCTTACACATCATAATCTTAAACAATGAATTAGCCCAAAGATAAAATATTTTCAACGGAGAAAACACTTGCTGAAAATAATTTCTAATTCGGACGGCAGTCGGTAATAGGTCAAAATCGTACTGACTGTTAAGATAACGCTTACTTTTCTACACGCAACAAGCGTGAATCACATCCATAATGCAATTTCTCACTGCAGTCGTTCCGGCAACTCAAACAAGATTGGCTTCGGCAAATGCAATGAAGCATCAATGGCTAAGTCGCGCCTTCGGCCAAGGCATGTTTTCATGAATGACTTCCTACTCATTCTTAGAAACCAGTCTTAACTAATCAATCAACCCAGATTAGACTTTGATTTCACTTTCACTGAGGATAAAGGGCCAGCACACACCCCCCCTTCCTCCATTCAATGTTACCGACCGCATGTAACGTATTTCCAAATGGAAATAAAAGGTATGGGCGGGCTGGGCAAAACCACTCTTGCTCAGCTTGTCTATAATGATGATCAAGTGCAGGATCATTTTGATCTCAAGGCATGGGCGTGTGTCTCGGATGATTTTGATGTTATCAGGCTAACAAAAACAATTCTAAGAACCATTCCTCAGCAGACTGTTGATAATAGTGATTTAAATTTGCTTCAAGAGGAGCTAAAGAAGCAGTTGTCTCAAAAGAAATTTTTGCTTGTTTTAGATGACGTTTGGAAAGAGAATTACAATGATTGGGTTGACATGAGCCGTCCGTTTGAAGCTGGTGCACCGGGAAGTAAGATTATTGTCACAACTCGTAATCAAGAGGTTGCAGCCACCATGGGGACTGCTCCAGCTTATCAATTGAAAAAGTTGTCAATTGATAATTGTTTGTCCGTGTTCGCTCAACACTCTTTTGGGACGAGAGATTTCAGTTCAAACAAGTCATTAGAGGAAACTGGCAAGAAGATAGCGATCAAATGCAATGGCTTGCCCCTAGCTGCGAAAACTCTTGGTGGACTCTTACGTGGTAAGTACAGCCAACGTGAGTGGGAAGATGTGCTCAATTGCAAGATATGGGATTTACCAGAAGAGAGGTGTGACATTATACCAGCCCTTAGAGTGAGCTATTATTATCTTTCGGCACCTTTGAAACAATGCTTTGCATACTACTCATTGTTTCCAAAGGATTATGAATTTGAAGAGGAGGAGATAATTTTATTATGGAGTGCTGTGGGTTTCTTGGATCACGGAGAGAGCGAGCATTCTCGTGAAGATTTAGGTCGTGAATTCTTTAAGGAGCTACATTCAAGATCTTTTTTGCAGCAATCAAGCAACAATACATCACGATTTGTGATGCACGATCTTATCAACGACCTTGCTAAATGGGCTGCGGGAGAAATATACTTTAGAATGGAGTATACCTCGGAGATTAACAAGCAACAAAGGTTTTCCAAAAATCTTCGTCATCTATCATACATTCGTGGAGAATATGATGGTGTTAAAAGGTTTGTGAACTTGGTTGATGTCCAACATTTGCGAACTTTTTTACCAGTAATGTTGTCAAATAGTTTGTGGGGATACTTGGCTCATAGCAATCTTCTGGAGTTGTTCAAACTCCAACGCTTGAGGGTCTTCTCATTGCGTGGATATCACATCTCAGAACTACCAAATTCCGTAGGTGATTTGAGGTACTTAAGGTACCTTAACCTATCTGGAACTCAGATTAGAACATTGCCTGGATCAGTCAACAAGCTTTACAATTTGCACACACTTCTGTTGGAAGATTGTAATCGACTGAAGAAGTTGTGTGCAAACATGGGAAACCTTATCAGATTGCATCATCTTAAAAATTCAAATACAGATTCATTGGAGGAAATGCCACTGGGAATTGGTGAGTTGACTTGTCTTCGAACATTGTGTAATTTTGTTGTGGGAAAAGACAGTGGTTCCGGGTTACGAGAGTTAAAGTTGTTGATGCATCTTCGTGGGACACTTAGCATTTCAAAATTGGAGAATGTAAAAGACTTTGGTGATGCAAAGGAGGCTCAACTGGATGGAAAGAGGAATCTTAAAGTGTTAATGCTTCGATGGACGTGCAGTACGGATGGTTCATCTTCACGGGAGATGGAAACTGAAAAGGAAGTGCTTGACATGCTAAAACCTCATAAAAATCTAGAACGATTTTGTATCAGCGGCTATAGAGGTGCAAAATTTCCAACTTGGTTAGGAGATTCCTCATTCTCAAATTTAGTAACACTTAAATTTGAAGATTGTGGCATGTGTACTGCCCTGCCGTCAGTCGGGCAACTACCATCTCTAAAGCATCTTGCAGTGCATGGAATGAGTAGAGTAAAGAGATTGGGTTCAGAGTTCTATGGGAATGATTCTCCAATTCCATTTCCATGTTTGGAGACTCTTTGTTTTGAAGACATGCAAGAATGGGAAGACTGGATTCCTCATGGATCTAGTCCTGAAATTGAAGGGTTTCCTAAATTGAGAGAGCTTCACATTTTAAGATGTTCTAAACTGCAAGGAACATTTCCAAAACACCTTCCTGTATTGGAGATCCTTGTTATTGAAGGATGCAAAGAATTGTCAATTTCGATTATGACTCTCCCAGCTCTTTGCAAATTGAAAATTGGTGGATGCAAAAAGGTTGTGTGGAGATGTGCAACTAATCAAATCGGGTCACAGAATTCAGTGGTTTGTAGAGATGCAACAAATCAAGTGTTTCTCGCAAGGCCATTGAAACTGCGACTACCAAAATTGGAAGAATTGGAGATAAATAATATGGAAGGGAAAACATATATATGGAAGAGTCATTACGAATTACTGCAAGACATTAGCTCTCTCAGAAGACTGACGATTGAAATGTGTCCCAAACTTCAATCCTTGGTGGCAGAGGAAGAGAAAGACCAACAACAGCAGCTCTGCGAGTTGTCATGCAGACTTGAATATCTACAATTGAGTGATTGCAAAGGCCTTGTGAAGCTGCCACAATCATCGCTCTGCCTTAGTTCCCTGAGAGAGATAGACATCAGCAGCTGCAGTTCCCTCGTTTCGCTTCCTGAGGTTGCTCTGCCTTCCAAGTTGAGGAAAATTGAGATTTATGATTGTGATGCGCTGAAATCGTTACCGGAGGCATGGATGTGCGACACCAATTCATCTCTCGAGGAGTTGAATATTCGGTATTGCCATTCGTTGACACATATTGTTGGAGTTCAGCTAGCACCGAGCCTTAAGAGGTTGGACATCCAGAATTGTGATAATATAAGGACTTTGACAGTGGAAGAGGGCATCCAGAGCAGGAGCAGCAGCAGAAGGTACACCTTATCTTTTCTTGAGCACTTAACAATTAGCAATTGTCCATCACTGGCATGTATATTTTCAAAAAGCGAGTTACCTGCCCCGCTTGAGGTTGGCAATCTACCTCCGTCTCTTAAGATCCTTCTTGTTTGGAGTTGTTCAAAGCTAGAGTCAATAGCAGAAAGGTTGGACAACAACACATCTCTTGAAATAATCAACATTTCTTATTGTCAAAATCTGAAACTTTTACCGAGTGGTTTACATAATCTCCGCCAGCTTCAAGAGATCAGTCTATGGAGTTGTGGAAATCTGGAGTCCTTTCCCGAAGGGGGACTGCCTTGTGCGAAACTCACGAGGCTGGAGATATACAAGTGTGGGAGACTAGGGGCCTTACCCAAGGGAATGCACAATCTCAACACTCTTCAAAAATTAAGAATAGGAGGTGAGCTTCCAAGCCTTGAAGATGGCCTTCCCACCAACCTTCATTCACTGGAGATTAATAATAATATGAAGATTTTGAAGTCAATGATTGAGTGGGGCCGGGGATTTCACAGATTCTCCTCTCTGCGAGAACTCAAAATCGAAGGATGTCATGATGACGACGACATGGTGTCATTTCCGCCAGACGACATGAGATTGGGGACCACGCTTCCTCTTCCAGCCTCTCTCACAAATCTGACAATTTGCGGTTTTCCACATCTGGAACGCCTATCTTCTTCAATTGTTGATCTTCAAAACCTCACTGTATTGGCACTCTGGCATTGTCCCAAGCTCAAATACTTTTCGGAGAAGGGCCTGCCTTCCTCACTTTTGCAATTATGGATCTCGGCATGTCCGTTGATGAAAGAGAAGTGCAGAAAGGATGGAGGACAATATTGGGACTTGTTAACCCATGTGCCTTATGTTGTCATAGATGGTAAATGGGTTTTTGATGACTGAACAGACTGAAATGTTTTATTATTTGTACTTTTTTTAAATTGGGCGTGTTTGCACTCGTAATTTCAATCTCAGTTGTAAACTATTTTAAATTAATATAGTTCGGTGTGGTGAGTTTTCATCATCTATATAATAGTTTCTAATTTTTTTATTAAATAGTAAAACAAAAATGAAAAAAAATGGTAAGTAGAGTACTGGGTTTGCATTATTTAGCGGAGGAGTACTGTATTAGTTAATTAATTAATTAAATTTCTTATGGCTATCTCATTCTCAGCTGTTGAAACTTCATTTTCTTTTACTAATATTTCTCTTCATGAGACTTTGGCAAAAATTGTTTTGAAATTTTACCTCTTGGAAATATAAATGCTCGAGTGTTTTTCATTAGAATAGCATGATTGGAAATATTTAATATAAATGAAAATCAAATTATTATTATTAAATTTGCTAGATTAGCATTATTTCATGTATGTATACTCTAACTTACGAATTGTTAGTTTGGTGATTATTAGATATTATATTTGAAAGTTATTTACTTTTTTTTTTTGTGTGTGTGTATGTATGATTAACAATGATGCTAACAAATAGCAATTGATCAAGGAAATTAATTTTGGTTAATTAACAATAAACCGACCATGATTTATCAAAATACTTTATTACATAATCTTCGTACATATACATTATTATCGAATCTCATAACAACAAAAATAGATAATCAAACGAGAAACAATATCCCACAATAACGCCAATAAAATATAAAAAACAAAAAGCAAACTAAAAAGCCATATAAACGAAGTACTATATTTCTTCAATTACTTTTAAGCTAATATCTTCACGAAGAATTACTAGCTGACTCATCAACAATAATATATGTTAATAACCTTAAGCTACCTCTTCTCCTTAGCAATAATGTTACAATGTTGTTTTAATGGTGTTATAAAGTGGGCTTTGATTGTTATTTAAGCACATGAGGACTGGCTTGTATTACAAAATTATTTGTACTCTCTAATTTAATGCACTATAAATGAGTTCTAGCATTAATCATTTCTGTGCCATCGCTATTAATATTTATAAATACAATTTGTCAGTTATTGGATGTTTAAATTCATCAAAATTGTTATAATTACAATGAATCATTGTATTAACACAATAATATGACAGAAGAGGATGAATCAGGAGTGGGATAAATTTTTGTTTTCCCTTAAAATGCATAATAAATGCCAAATGAAAAAGACTTCTTTTATTTTTATTACAATAAACCAAGCGTACTAATACATGAAAGCCATCCTCAAAACCCATAAAAACATAAACAAAACATCCAAAGAGAAAGCATTCCACAACAAACACTACTTTCTTTAAATCAATTACATTTGAGCCTTGGTGGTCTCAATATCTTCACCGGAAGAATTACCTGCAGGCTCTTCATTAATGTTAATAATCTTAGGCTCTCTCTTCTTCTCCTCAGCAAGCTTTGGCACTGTGATCCTCAAAACCCCATTTTCCAAATGAGCCTTAACATGTTCCAAGTCAGCATTCATTGGCATCCTAAACTGCCTCCAAATCTTGCCAAATATTCTCTCAGCTCTGTGCCATTTCTCTCCTTCAACTCCCTCCTTCTAATAATCACCACTCTTCCTCTCCCCACTCACTCTCAGTACCTTGTTCTCTTCAACTTCAATCTTCACATCATCTTTCTTCATGCCTGGAGTGTCGAGTAGGATCACGTGTGCTGTTGGTGTCTCCATCCAGTCTGCTCTCGCCAGGGCTAGAGTTTGATGATGATCAGCTCCTTTTGGGATTGTTAGAGGGGTTTATTCAAGAACCCTAAAAGCATCTTCTGTTATTGGCAACATCATGTCAAAGAGAGGTGATCTTGTGTACGGCATCAGAGCATTCGCTTGTGATGCCATGATCAGCAATGTTGCTGCCATAACGAGTAATGGAGTTGCCATTGCGAGAATTCTTGATTTTACCATCTGGGTAGTTAGAGGGTTTTTTTTTAGAGTGTTTGTTTTGAAGTAAAGTGTTTGTTGATTTTCTGGTGAAATGGAGGGAGGTGAAGAGGAGAGATATATAGGTTTAGATTTTGTTATGTGTCACTATCTGGATGGTTCTTTAGAAGTCTATGCAAAAGAAACTGGGAGAAAAATCTAATACAGTGTGTAGAAAAGAAGAACGTTTTGCAGAATGTTCTGGAGAAAATGGGAACGTTTCTATTTGAGTTAGAAGTCTGAGTTGAAGCTCACTACACACTGTCACATGTTAATTAAAACAGTTTTGTATTGTATTTTGTTGTATTGAACCAATTACTCGTTATAGACCACTAGAATGATTGCTTAGAGAAAACACAATTTAATCACCATTATATATATATCTGAAGGGGAATTGTTCACACTTTAGTGTAATTGGGAAAAAGAAGTGTCCCATATCATATAGAAGACAACACTAACCAGGCAATTGTTATCATGTATATAATAATCTCAAACATCACATGTATATAATAACCACTTCAATTTGGTTTTCAATTTACTCACGACAATTAAGTCGTGACGGGTCTCATCATCAGGCAATAGAAATAAGGATTACTATACCCAGTAGAAATAAGGAAATTCACACTACAGTTTGTCCAACAGCTGCAGAGAGAAACACCATAAGAACAGGGTACATAGCTTGTCGCATAAAAACAGTACATAGCTCATTCAATTTGATGGATAGTTGCTTGATCGGGAAGTCTAACTTTGTACTTATAATATGATCTTTACATCGGACTTTGCCGAAGATTGTTATGTGATTAATTTCATAAGTAGAAATAATGCTAGATTAGCATTATTTCATCTTTGTATAATCTAACTTGAGACGATCAATATTTATATTGATCAATATATGTATGCTTTTAAAAATTCTCTTCACCTGCCAATTTCGTTTAACAAAACTTTTACACAAAACATAACTCTACAGAAAATTAACTAAAACCAAATAAAATTCAAGCCTGTAATAGCTGTTGATAGAAGGAAAAGAAGAAACAAATGAATTTGCAATGGGTACTGCAGTACGTATGTGAATTTGTTTATCATAGATAAAATTCAATTATATGTCCTTTGCATTTACTTTTCGAATTAGTCCTAAAAAGACTTGCAATATCGACCGTTAGTGATTTATTGAAGTGAATTTTTTTTTTTGTGATTATCAAATAATATATTTGAGAGTTATTTATTTTTGTATATATTAAACTGAAATCACTTTAAGTTTGAGGGTCATTGTGAGGATTTGCACGAACTAAACATCCCATAGAATGTTGGTTGCATCCATTCTAGCAAAAACACTTAATATCTGATTTTAGTTTGGATTAACCCTCAAGTATTCATCATCTCAGCAAGCGACTCAGTACATGAGAATGAGACAAAGTTTCAAGAATCCCCAGGCTAATATAAGATCAAGGATTCTACGAGGACAAACAAAGATGGCTGCTGTAGCTTTTGACAAACATAGCTATGACGTGTGTGCATTATTCTCCTGAGAAATGGCATTGTCGTTGCAAGAATTCTTGATTTCGCCATCTGGGTAGCTAGCTAGCTTTTTGAGAATGTTTGTTTTGAAGCAAAGCGTTCGTTGATTTTGTAGTGAAATGGAGGGAGGTGAAGTAGAGAGATACATAGGTTTGGATTATATATCTCGGTATCCGGATAGTTCTTTAGAAGTCTTTGCAAAAGAAACTGAGAGAAAATTCTAGCACAGTGTAGAAAACATTTTGCAGAAGTTCTGGAGAAAATTGAAACGTTTCTTTTGATTTGGGAATCTCATAATAGCCTCAAAATCACCAATCTCAGAAATTACCACCTGAGGCTTCAGCTTCTTTATCAGCTCCGCCATCAAATCTGACTGGCATGGTGCTTCAATTACTGTCAGTACATCCTCCGAAGAGTTCTCAATATCTGTACTGCAAGAAGGGTATTTTTGTAGTTATGCAGCACAAGATGACTACTGACAACAAAGAAATTCAAATGAGGTGGGTTGGGGAAAGGTCTTAAAACAAGATTCTAGCCAGGACCATAAACTCAGCAATTACAAAAAAGTGCACTATAGATTAGAATATATTTCTTAGCTCCGCTAGTCAAGGCTGCAAAAATCAACCATCACAACATAAGCCGAATCCATCCCTGCTCATTATATTCCTTCAACCTTTCTCCATCTCCCCCTTCAAATTGCAATACAAAAGTCTGGTTGCCCCAGTAACTTTCATTAAATATATCATCTACTGCAATTACTAGTTTTTACTATCACTTGAGGAATAAAGGCTACAGCATAACAATGTGCTGAGTTCATATCTGATATTTTATCATCTAAAAATTCGGTGGTATGTCTGAACTAGTATGCGCACAAGCAAGGCAATGGGCACTATTATTTGTTCTAAGAATAATAAAGAAATCTGCCAAAAAGTGACATTTTCAACTATGTCAGAAATAACAGAAAATAAATTAGAAATAGATCATACCTTAATTGTTAAACTTGTTAACCACTGCTTTGGTAGGTGTCTGGTTAGTCGTTCATCAATAATCGCAAGGCGAGGTGAAAATAATCGAAGAGCATTCTCAATTGCCACAGCTCTTTAAGGAAAGACAACAACATTCTTGAGAAACAAGTGGAGAAGAAAAGTTAGGAATGTGGATTGTTTTACTCCTATACAAAAGAAGAGAAAGAGGCAACTAAAGCATCTTTAAGTTTGGCTAGTTTATTCATGCAGCATTCACAAACTGTATTTGATAATTGGATTGGACAGTGGAAAATCTACAAATAAAAATTTACATGTCTTGATCCATTCCAGATCTAAAAAAGTTCTTCATTTTACATGCACATCAATAAGTAGGTCAGATGCAAATATCTCAGGTTCAGTATATATATAGGTACATCCAAACCCGTATGTTTACATAACAAGACTGGATGAATAGCAAGCACGTGCTGCATAACTCACAGCGACAACACATTCCACAGTCAAGTTGAATGGACGAATAGATAACATCATAATCAAGATTTCATCAAACTAAATAAATTGACAAATCCAAAAATGTATTTAACTACCAGAGGGGACTGCATGCAAACGGAATAACGGATACCATTAGGTAAAATTTTATAGTACAGTATTTGTCCAATAGACATAAGAAAGACCACAAAAATGATACAATTTATCACAAATAGCACGAAGTATAAGTAGTCTGAAGAAATTCTAATGAGGAAAACAGAAGACAAGCAATTGGTCCATAGGCTTTACATATTGAGAACAAAAGATAACAAGATTGTTTAATATGTTATTTGTTACAAACAAGTAAATGACCAATAGATTCACTCCTAAACAAATATGAATGCTCCAAGCTCACACGCAAAGAAATCAAATAATGCATCAGGGGAAACAGAACCTAGGACTTCACGTGCAAAGAAATTGAAATTATGCATCAGGGAAAACAGAACCTAGGACAGACAATACAAAAATTACTTGTCCAGAGAAGTACAAAAATAGATGAGTGGTGAAAATTTTCTCACATCAGCATTTAGCGGAATATGGCAGTACTTTTTCAATAAGTCAGCAATCATATTCCTGAATCTTTTGCTTCCAGCTGGCGGCTCATATGGGAAAAAAGAATGCTCCTTTAGAACACTGGCAAGATAAGCTAGGAATGGAATCTCCTCGTCAGCAACCAAATCATCTTCGAAAGATAAATCCAAAGAACTACTGAGCTCATGGAAGCCAGTTTTCAAAAACTCAAAAATCTCCTTAACCTGTCCATAAATAGAAGTTGATATCATTTTAGCTCACTTCCCTCGTCAGATCAATTAGCCACTATACTGATAAAACCCAAATGAAAGGAAATCTAGTTTGGTTGATGGCGGTGACAACTATAAACTGATAAATCATGAGAGATACATCCACCAGCCTTTCCATAGGTCCATGCTGTTTGAACACAAATAGCTTGGTCACCGGAAAGTCCCATGAAGAACTCAAAACGATGTGGAATGCTCTTCTCAACTTCAACTAAGGCCGAAATATTTGTGTCAAAAGCCTGCAAAGACAAATTTCAAGAGGTGGATATTTGGATAGACAATGAATTCCTAGTAAAATAAAAGTTCACTTGACTGAAGATTTTAGTCCGCCAAAGCTTATCGACATGGAAACCACGGTGTTCAAACAAACGTTTGCAAACTCCCTGTCCTGGACGACCATCCATATTGAAGATCATAATCCCTGAATGTTTGATAACAATAATTTCTTCCTCAACTGCTCTAGCAACTAGACCTAAGCCAAACTGATCCTCCACAAAACCCTGCATACAGGGAAATAGGAAGTGAAAAAAAAAGAAGTAAAAGGTGAAACAGATGTGTATTGACCTTTTATGTTTCATCTCTTATTTACATAGCTTAGCATTCATAATATATACAAATATGTTCATACGAATAAAAGTTATGGAAAACACAATTGAAGCAATCATTCTTTCAGGGCACTAAAAGGTTCAGCAAACTCAGTGCTATAGGTTTTCCAAACATCCAAGGCTTTTAAATTTAAGTCAACATGAACTTTGAGAATAAAAGGAATAAAAACACAGTCATGAACAGTTTTCAAATGTAACAACTTGATACAATATGTTCATTATTACTCAATCTACTTGTACTTTATTAGAAAAGCAATCTGTCAAAATGAATAAACTTTCTCAGTTACCCACAAGACATAACAGACAGTTGTTGAGTGCACATAACAACATCAACTTTCGTCTTACTCTGTTTCTCTCTTTCAGTGCCTACTAGTTTCTCAGTTTTGTGCAATTTTTGTTCTAACGAGAAAATGGTAAATATCTGGAGTGGGAAAGTTTATATCCCTCGATTTTGATTAAAATACAAATAAATTCACTTATTTTTGGTCAAGTTAATGAATGCCACACTTACATCTGAAATAAGCACTTGCTTGAGTTTTTATCATCGCAACAAGCACTAATTTTCTCCTTAATTTCACGTTTCTCCTAATTTATTATATTCCCATTGAATAATTGAGTAACGAAGAAGGAAAATTAACTCTGTGATTTTTTTCTTTTTTTTTTTGACAAGTTGGGTGAAATTTATGAATATTTATTTGAAAGAAGTGATAAAGGTAATTTGTGCATCACACAAGTAAATTAGACTGAAATTTAGAAATATTTATAACAATCCAGACTAATGGCAAAACCCAAGGTTCATTGCTTTCGTGTTCTCTCTGAAGTAGTGCCTAATTAATCATGTTAAGCAAAGGCAAGATTCTTGGTTTGGCTTTTTTTTTCAATTTAATATGTAAAGCAAAGGCGTGAACTTGAGCTCCTCCGATTTTATATTTGTGGTGGGCTCTGTTTTTTATTTTCACTTTTGCTTAATGCGAAATTACGATTATGTCTCAATAATAAATAAATCAGTATATTGACCTAAGACATGTCATCGATGACATAAATTACTTTTTGCCCAAATATTCACTTTAAATTATGAATAAATCCTTCCCAATGATAGGATGATAAAAAAGTGATGAATAATAGATAAAATTAACATCAAATTTATTTTCTTCCAGGCAAATTGGGCAAAATGAGATATTAAATATGCTTATATATGAATGAAAGGCAATTGGACAAAGGGGAAGTAAAATTGGGGGGCTCACAATCATAAGCTAATATATTGATTTACTTTTGTTGATGCACAATGCAAGCAAATAAATAAGTGTTTCATTATAGCCTAGAGACATATTTACTTAATCCATGTGCATTACTCAATTGGTGGAGCAAATAATGCCTTAAGGAAAGTGATATTTGCAATGCGCCTTGATCATATTGGGTCACAGAATTCGATGGTTTGTAGAGATACATCAAATCAGTTGTTTCTTACAGGGCCATTGAGATCGCGATCACCAAAATTGGAAGAATTGGAGTTAAATAATATTAAAAATGAAACACATATATGGAAGAGTCATAACGGATTACTGCAAGACATTAACTCTCTCAGAAGACTGACGATTGAAATGTGTCCCAAACTTCAGTCCTTGGTGGCAGAGGAAGAGAAAGACCAACAACAGCAGCTTTGCGAGTTGTCATGCAGACTTGAATATCTGGGATTAATCAATTGCGAAGGCCTTGTGAAGCTGCCACAATCATCGCTCTTCCTTAGTTCCTTGAAAGAGATAAAAATCCACAAGTGCAGTTCCCTTGTTTCCTTTCCGGAGGTTGCTCTGCCTTCCAAGTTGAGGAGAATTGAGATTTGGGATTGTAATGCACTGAAATCTTTACCAGAGGCATGGATGTGCGACACCAATTCATTTCCCGAGGAGTTTAGTATTCTATCTTGCCATTCGTTGACATATATTGCTAGAGTCCAGCTACCACCGCGCCTTAAGAGGTTGGACATCCAGTGTTGCGATTATTTAAGGACTTTGACAGCGGAAGAGGGCATCCAGAGCAGCAGCTGCAGCAGCAGAAGGTACACCTCATCTCTTCTTGAGCACTTGCAAATTCTCTGGTGTCCATCACTGACATGTATATTTTCGAAAAACGAGTTACCTGCCACGCTTGAGTCCCCTGAAGTTGGCAATCTACCTCCGTCTCTTAAGTCCATTTATGTTTTCAATTGTCCAAAGCTGGAGTCAATGGCAGAAAGGTTGGACAACAACACATCTCTTGAAATAATGAACAGTTCTTATTGTGAAAATCTGAAGATTTTACCGAGTGGTTTACATAATCTCAGCCAGCTTCAAGATATTAGTATATGGAGTTGTAGAAATCTAGTGTCCTTTCCCGAAGGGGGATTGCCTTGTGCGAAACTCACGAGGCTGCAGATATACTACTGTGGGAGACTAGAGGCCTTACCCAGAGGATTGCACAATCTGAAGTCTCTTCAAGAATTAAGAATAGAAGGTGAGCTTCCAAGCCTTGAAGAAGATGGCCTTCCCACCAACCTTCATTCACTGGGGATTGATGGCAATATGAAGATTTGGAAGTCAACAATAGAGTGGGGCCGTGGATTTCACAGATTCTCCTCTCTGCGACAACTCACAATCAGAGGATGTGATGACGACATGGTGTCATTTCCGCCAGAGCCAGAGGACATAAAATTGGGGACAACGCTTCCTCTTCCTGCCTCTCTGACATCTCTGGAGATTCGAAATTTTCCAAATCTGGAACGCCTATCTTCTTCAATTGTTGATCTTCAAAACCTCACTGGATTGGATCTCGATAATTGTCCCAAGCTCAAATACTTTCCAGAGAAGGGCCTGCCTTCCTCACTTTTGCTATTAGGGATCAGGAGATGTCCGTTGATAGAAGAGAAGTGCAGAAAGGATGGAGGACAATATTGGGAATTGTTAACCCATATACCTTGTGTTGAAATAAATGGTAAATGGGTTTTTGATGACTGAACAGAGGACGACTGAAATATTTTATTATTAGTATTTTTTATTTTTTAAATTGGACGTGTTTGTGAATGTAATTTCAAATCTTAGTTGAAAACTATTTTAAATTAATATGGCTCGGTGTCGGTGAGTTTTGATCATGTATATAATGGGTTTTCGAAATAAAAAGAAAAATGTTGAGTAGAAGAATGGGCTCGCATTATTTAGCATCAAATCCGATGACAACAAAAACAGACAATCAAAAGAGAACAAGAACATGCCACACAATAAAGCCAATAAAATATCAAAGACGAAAAGCAAACTAAGCAAAGCATTGGCCCAGAAAAATATCAAAAACAAAAAACAAACTAGGCGAAGCATTATGTTTCTCTAATTACATTTCGGCTTTTGTGGCCTTAACTTAATATCTTCTCCAGAACTCATCAGCAATAATTTTATAATGTTAAATTATTTGTAGTCTTTAATTTAATTGCTTCTGCGCCATTGCTATTAGCATTAACTTATGAGTACAATTTTATCAGTTACTGAATGTTTGAATTCACCAAAACTGTTATAATTGCAATGCATCTTCAAATTTTCTGGATATTTTGACAGAAAAGGGAACATCTTTATGAATTGGAGTGGGATAAACTTTTTTCCTCTTAAAATGCATAACAAATGCCAAAGAAAAAAGCTTTTTTTTTTATTAACAATAAACCAAGCATATTAATGGCTATATTAATGAATTAATTTCTTATTAAGTGTGAATGTGTAATGTATAATGGCTCTGAAGAACAAGACAATGATCCTAACAAATGTCAATTGATCAACTAAATTAAATTTCTTTAATTATTAGTAAACCCACCATGATTTATCAAAAGCACTTTGTTACATAATCTTCGTACATGTACACAGTCATCAAATCCGATAACAACAAAATCGTAAAATCAAAAGAGAAACAATATCCCACGACAACGCAAATAAAATATCAAAAACAAAACAAGCGAAGTGTTAGCCAAAAGAAAAAATGAAAACCAAAAAGCAAACAAAGCAAAGTATCGTCGCCACCAGAATTACTTTTAAGCTTTAGTGGCATCTTCCCCAGGAGAATTACCAGCTGCGTCATCAGCAATAATGTTAATATGTTCTTTTAATGGTGTTGTCAAGTGGTTTTTGGTTGCTAATTAAGCACATGAAGGTATGCACTTTAAGCAAGTTCTTGACTTACTTGTTTCTGTGCCATAGCTATTAATATTTACAAATGTAATTAACCAGTTATTGAAGATTTGGATACGTCAAAATTGTTGTAATTACAATGAATATTCGCATTAACACATTAATATCACAGAAGAGGATCAATTAGGAGTGGGATAAATTTTTTCCCCCCTTAAAATGCATAATAAATGCCAAATAAAAAGACTTTTTCTATTTTTATTATCAATAAACCAAGCGTACTAAAATGCAGTTTATTGTTGTTAATACATGTAAGCCATCCTCAAAAACCCATAAAAACAGAAACAGAACATTCAAAGAGAAACATTCAGTGCCGTAGTCCCTTCTAGTACTTCCACTGTCTTAGACAAGGCCTTAAAGATAGCCTCTTCTTCTGATATGACAAAAGCAACTTCTAAATCTGAATAAACCTGGAAAGAAGAATTTGGCTTCTGAAAAGTTAAAACAAAAAGCTAACAGATAACCAATCAGAATGAATCTTGAAACCCATCTTAGATCAGACAAAATAGAAATCTCCTCTTCCAAATAGCATAATTGAGTCAAGTGGCCGCTATAATGAGAAACAATCATCTGATTGTTAGCAAGGCCACAAATAATCGTCGAATGTGATGGAAGAACATTTCCGGCAAGATATTTTAGGACCCCATTTGGAACCTGGGAGGCTGGAGAGCTCAAAGTCACCGGATATATCCAAGAAAAGACGAGATCCAACTTCTCTCATTAGTCGTATTAATTAATTAGTAAAAGTTAGCTGAATGTTCAATGTTCATGCACTTTCGAGCTGCATATATCTCACTGTCAGCCAAAGCGCCGTCTGGCCTTAAGTGACATACGAGCTCACCGATAACACAATACACAATTTGATGGACAGTTGCTTGATCGAGAAGTCCAACTTTGTATTTAATTTCATAAGTTGAGTATATATAAATGCTCGAGTGTTCTTTATTCAAATGGCATGATTGAACATAATTAATATAATGGAAATCAAATTATTATGATTGAATTTGGTAGATTAGCATTATTTAATCTTTGTATGATCTGATTTGAGACCCCTTTGATCATTACTTTGATGTATGCTTTTAAAAATTCACTTCACCTACCGATTTCATGAAACAAGACTTGTACACACAACACAACTCTACAGAAAATTTAACTAAAACCAAATGAAATTTCGAGGCTGTAAATAGCTGTTAATCAAAGAAAAAGAAGAAACAAATGAATTTGTAACGGGTACTGCAATACACATATGAATTTGTTTAGAGTTCTTTATCATAGATAACATTCAATTATATGTCCTTCGTATTTTCTATTTGAATTAGTCCCAAGAAGACTTGCAAATATGGAGACCATGTATTTGTTATGAGATTTATTGGAGTGAATTGTAGTTTTTGTAATTATCAAATCATATATTTGAGAGTTATTTATTTCTGTATCTACAAAACTGAAATTATTTTAATTGTGTACAAGAGGGTCATTGGGAGGATTTGCTCATCAATTTGCTGGTAGAGGATTTACTCATTAATCAAAAGCACTTTATTACATCATCTTCATGCATGTACCCTGTCTCCCATAACAACAAAAACAGAAAATCAAGAGAGAAACAATATGTCAGTATCCCACAGTGCCAAGAAAATATCCGAAACAAAAAGCAAACTGAGCAAATCAAAGCATCTGCTTTTGATGCCATAACAAGAAACGGCATTGCAAGAATGGAGAATGTAACATGTTATTTAATCGGTTCTGAATCAACATTATCATCATCTGAAATTTCGAATTTTGCGTAGAAGACATTATAAATCAACAATTCAAAAGAAAAAGGAAGAAATTAAACTAGTGACTAATTAACATTCAATCAATTCATTGATCTTAACAGGGATGCATGTTATCATCTGCTGCTGAAACTTCATTTTCTAAGTACATATGATCTTGATGTTGTATGTATGAAATCATTGGGGGTTTCACTCTTATGGATGGATGTTGCTGGGTATTAAGAACTGATAGTCGTATTAATTAATTTGTAAAAGCTAGCGAAAAATTGAGCTACATATGGCAATGAAAATTGGGTGAGTTTTTGTGTTGTAATATGATACTACTCAATCAAGCAACTCTATTTTCAGTGATAGACACAAATGAAATTAGTGGACATGCGTTCGCTAGATGATAATTATAAGACTAAGATTATATTCCCATCATGATTAACAACTAACAATCCAACGTGATCCAGTGTCAAATAATTTTCAATTTCTTATATTAACTTCTTTTTCAATATATATAATAGCAATCACGAGCTGAATGTTAATTTCACTGTAGTAGGCACCTTTGTGATATTTTATTAAACCATAGAAGTAAGAGTTCGATCAAAGGAGATTTTGAATGATTTGGTTAATTACAAATTGTTTGGATGATGTTTCGGTCAAAAACAGGGGAGCTCATACAATTGGCCCGACTTCTCATTTTGTATTGTAGTAAAAAACGGAGGCTGCTGTTTGTAAATTTCCTTTAAAACATGTATTAATTAATTTCTTATTGGAGCGGGTGGGTGTAGTCTCAAATTGCCAAGCAAGTCCAGAATTATCTTCCAAAAGATGTGCTCCTTTGTTGACCTAGTGCTCCACTTATGTGCTAGTGTGTGGCTAGAGTTTAGTTGATAATTTACTTTAATGTCTTGAAACAGAACAGATTTTGTGAAATGAATTCCAAAACTAAAAATCAATGTGAGTTTTGTGTTCTATCATGCATTTTCTACATATTATTAATTGTTTGAGCTGAGCTTGTAAACTAAGACATCAGAACATAGATTCTGTTCTAGCTTCTGTTTTTCACTTTAGATTGGGAATTGCTTTTCAGCTTTATCTTTTGAAGCCTATGACATCCCCATACACATATATGACAAGCTACTCAGTGGCCAATAGTACATAAAATAGACTCAAAGCATTGCTATATATCTTTCACTATTAATCGTCAAACTATTTTCTTGCAAGCAATATTAGATTTATGTAGCATCAATTTATTGCCAAATATTTTTCTGTAAATACATATTCCATTATTACTTGATCAATATTTGTTGTCTATCATTAGTCATCGCACGCCACATCGACATCATTCCTAATTACTCTTTATTTATATGTTAAACTAACTAAAATCAATTATACGTTTTCTATGAAATTACATAAAATTATGAACTCAATGTTTTCAATCTCTTAACATCAAAATCGATTGATGATCAAATGTTGATGTAATGTTGCATGGTGATGGTAGCAGGGTAGTAGGATTAATGTAGTCATGTAGACATATTTTCTCTGTTGCTGTGGCCATTGCACAAAGAAGTAAATTGATCAGTTATTTCCTCTGTTCTGTTTATTTGATCCGCTTAACTTGTAGTGTCTTTATTAGTTGTCTATTTTCCCAATATTTCATTAACCTCAAACTTGTCACTTTGTAAAATTATAAGCTTATATTCCCTCCATTGATCCTTGCTCCAAGCCATGTCCTACGCCTGTTAGTCAGATGCATGCATGCGTGTGTGAAGCTTGCACATTTTTTCCAACGACTGAAATTACTTAGTCGTTGAACTTATGGATAACCAAAAACGACTCACTATCAACGCTGCCAAATAATTTAGTTTTGTGTTATGTGCGTGTATACAAAAATTAATCAAACGCTTTTCGACATTCTCTAGTGTCTTTGGTCAGAAATAATTTATTTTTCGAACTTGTAATTACCAAATAATTAGTGAAGTGATAAAATACACGCAAAATATCTTTTAAAAGATAACAATTGAAAGTAAAAAACTGACTGACTGGCTTACAAATGAAACCAATAGCTTGATGGGTTAATAAATTAATAATTTTTGCTAGTTAGAGAAAACAATAAATTAAATCGTTTTATTCATGAAAAAAAAATCATATTACATTTTATTTCCCCAAATTTTAAGATTGGGATTTCACTCTGATTCCTAATGTAACCAAGAATCTTGCATGAACGAAAACAAGATAAACACGTGCCAAATAATTGATACAACAAAACCCAAAAGACTAGTAAACGGCATGAATTTACAACAAACACAAATACAATTGTGGTTTTTTTTAGAGAATTGCGTGCTCATGACAAAAGACAGTACGCAAGTCATTCTCCGAACTTTATTTTATGCTTTACTTAATAAAATCAGGTGAGTGGTGATGTCCTATTAAAAAAAAAAATTGGTGATGTAAGACAATTATTTAATTAGGGTTAATTATTTCAAGTTTTTTTTTAAATTTTGTCAATTAAATTTTTATTAAGGTAGTATTTGTGATATTTTATTAAACCATAGAAACGGGGGTTCGATTAAAGGAGATTTTGAATGATTTATCTGATTATAAACAGAGGCTGTTCTGCCTTCCCATTTTGTACAATAGTAGAAAACAGAGGCTGTTCTGCCTTCCCAATTAAGGTTAGCATCAATTTCGGAATGTGATGCACTGAAATCCTCCAGTTCATCCCTTAATTAAGGACTTTGGCCCCTTTGGGTTGTTTCAAATTATTCAGATTATTTTAGTCAAACTCAAAACAGGGGACTTCGATGCATATGTGTCATCACTACTAGATATTTGGACTCATTAACTTTTAAAAACTGTTATACTGATGAAGGAAGCTCTTTAGGCACAATATCACGGCATTTTGAGAGATTAACCTTTAAAAGAGTTTGGGTACCGTCAAAAAAGTAACTGAATTGAGACTGTTCAGTTATCGTGTTCAAAGGGCTTCCTACATCATAAAAATTATACTGCTTCTTCACAATTATTCACACATGAATATGACTAGTTAGAAAGTAATAAATAGATGGATTTTTTTTTTTGAAATAAACAGATTGATTGAAGAATATTATTAAAAGGATGGGACTATTTGTAATCTAAAATTTTCTCAAAATGCCCTTTTATTATGCGCACTAGTTAATAGATTTTAGGAAATCACTTTTCACTTTGAACACTTTTGTAAATATCAAAATACTCCTCAATAACATTGCTTCTATTATCTTTTTTTTTTTTTTCAGTGCACCCATAAAAATATTTAGCACACCAAGATATAATTACCTTTTGCTCTCCTTATTTGTTAATAATATCATTTTGCTAATTTTATTTTTCATAGTTGTCCAACATATAAAATTTATACTCATTAAAATTCGAAAAAAAGTTGGATGGTTGAGATTGTTTCTACATATTCGCAAACAGTTGCTTGTGTGTATATATACGCAGCTCATGATTGTGCAGAAAATTAAAAGTTAATGAGTATATTCCTCACCTGTATCAGGTTTTTTATTTGTTTTTCTGCAGTTGTTTATTCCCCTACAATCTCCTTGGCAGAGAAGTGAAAAATTCAGAAACTCTTTATATGGAATAGATATATATTCAACAAAACTTGAAATCTAAGTCAAAGAAATTAGAATCATGGAGTCGCCTCTTGTGGATCAGGGTCAGAGATCAAGAGCTGTCTTGGTCCCCCCTGTTTCGGCGCCTACTGCTGCTGCTCCTGTTGATTTAGGTTTGAGAGTTTCTTTGGGTGAGCAGATTCGGCCTTCTGGCTCGAGTGTTCCGAATAGTTACCCATTGCCTTCTGATGTTGTTGGTGCTGGCTCGAGTGGCCCAGATATTGCTGCTCTAAGAGATGCTGATGGATGTGTTCAGGTTGCTAATTCTCCTGTTTTGGATGATCCCGGTACTTTGAGGGTTTCCACAGGCTCTACTTTTTTTAGGTCTGCAGTAGATGATATTCACTCCATGGTTGTAGGTTTTAATTCCCATCATACAAATATTTTTTTTTTTTTTTTTAAAAACCACCCAAGGGTGGGGGGGTTAGGTGGGACCCCCTTACCTGTAGATTATTAAAATAAAATGAAAAAAAAAACATATGGAGGGGGACCTAAACCAAAACCTCCAAGTAGAAGAAAAAGAACAAAGAACAAAAAATATAAATGCGAAATCATCAATGCGAACGCCCAGAACGTCGCTTGCGGTGCTTACCACCTTTCCTAGAACGGGAGGAGTGCGGGCCAGCAATACTGAAGTCACGATGATGCCCCTCGATACCCTCAGGCTCAGAAGCAAAGTACTCATTAGCTACAGAATTGTTCGCGGAGCTAAACTCATCGTCTGATTGAGATGGGAGGTTTGGAGGAGCAGAGTGAATACCCATAGCCGGGGAGCGAATAGCGGCGGTAGGCGGACCTCCCGAAGAAGGTCGGATCGGTTCACCCACAGATACACCCATCCCTGGATCAACAATCGCAACGGGAGCCATTGAGGCCGAAAGCTGACCCTGAGTCACAGGAGGCTGGTGATCAGGAGCAGGTGCTGCAACTCCTAATGGGCCCTGATCATGGGTCTGGGGCTCACCAACAGGCTGCGTGGGCTTACGAAGCCCGGGATTAGCAACGTAGCAGGAATCCGCAGAGTGACCAAGATGCCTGCACGAGGAACAATAAGCTGGGACCCGCTCAAAGATAACGTCCTGCCAAAATCCGGAATCCCCCTCTCCAATCCATATACGATGCAACAGTGGCTTCGAAACATCATACTCTACCAGAACTCGAGCTACCGATGGCCGATTAACCGAGGCCGTGGCATGATCAACTCGTAATGGGGTGCCAATAGCAGAAGCAATAGAAAACAAGGCAGATTTACAATGGATAAAATGAACAGGCAAATATGGAAGGGATACCCATACCGGAACAATAGGGGACTCCTCCGAACAGCGGAAATCAGTGCTCCACTTAAAGATGCGCATGCCTCGACCATTAACATACCAAGTCTGGCGCACCCAAACACGCGAATAATCTTCTTCCAAAGAGAGTTTGATCAACACATGCCGGTTGTCAAGCAATGAGACTTGACAACTTCCTTTCAAACCCAAGGTAACAAAAAATCTACGAATAATGTCCATAGAAGGCCGGCCAAAGGAGAACTTACCGACGAGAGCTAGTGTAAATGGTTTAGCCATGGCTTGTATTTCCGCTGCTGTAAAATGGATGGCGGGCTCGCCACGATATAGGGAAATCGGCTTAAACCGGTACTGTGGGTTCTGTAGAACCCGTAACTGCATCAAGGAATGATTTATGAGGCCTAGGGGGGGCTGTTGGGTTAAGGATGGATACTGAGTTCAAAACGGAGGCAAATGATGGCTTAGAAGGGGGAGGTTGGTTACGGGTTGCATGGTTGACTGGACGGTGAGGGGCACTAGCCGTAACAACCTGAGGAGTAGGTAATGTAGGGCATTGTGGGTCATGAGATGAGTTCGGAGGAGGCTGGTTGGAGGGAGTCACGCCAAGCTGAGCAGGGGGCTGTGACGTGGGGAGTTGAGAGGGATTATTGAGCTCAAGGCTCGGTCTAGGTAGGTCAAGCTGTGTGGGCGGGTTTGTGGGCTTAGTTTGGTGTGTGGTGGCATTTTGTGAGCTGTGAGGGGAAGATGGACCTTGTGGCTCATCCGAGGCTGCATGGACTTGTGGTATGGGAGCCAATGTTAGCTTGGAGACGCCTGCAACGTGGCTGGACTGGTTAGAATCAATGGGTTGCATGATACCACACGCGGCGGCCAATAACGCGTGAGTTGGATGCATGAGGCGGCTAGGGTTTTCTGGAGCTGATATTGTTTGGCTAGACACGGGCTGCTGGGGTGGCCGGGACGGTAGGTCTGCGGCAGGGGAGGGCACGGGTGGCTGGGGGGTGTCACCTGCAGCCGGTTGGGTGGCCGTAGTTGCCGCGGCAGTGTTTGTGTCCCGAGAGAAAACATGTGCAATGGTGGGCAGCGGAGGTTGTGGCGGCTGACGGGAGGCCGGATCTGCGTCAGGCAGGGTCGCGGGGACCTGAGGTGGTCGGTGGGGACTGTCACCACCCGCCGTGCAGGCGGCGGCAGTGGACGGGGAACCCGTAGTTCGCGTGGCTGTTTCAAAAGAACGGGTTTCGTGCGTTGCGGGCTTCGTGAGGTGGGGAGCCACGAGCGAGTTGCCGGTGGGAACGGCGTCAAGGTGGGGCATGCCGCTGCTGGCCGCGACGGCGGTTAGAGGCGCCGGAGACCCGATTCGTTTGGAGGGGACCCGTGTACGCGAGGATCGGCGTGGTGCACGGGGGGGCTGGTGGAGGGATTGCTCAGGCTGGGGGAGGTGGCCGGCAGTGGGGGGGTGCGCCGGTGGTGGCTGGGGACCACCACCCGCGGCCGGCGAAGCCATTCCGGCGGCAACAGTGAAGGCAAAGTTTTAGGGTTTTCAGTTGTTTTCCAGTTTCCAGTTTCTTCGTGTTTTTCGTACGTGCATGGAGAGCTAACTTCTCATCAAAAATCCATCATACAAATATTTCTTTTCAATCAAATGAGGAGTTTATCTCCGATGAAAATCCTATAGTTGATGATTATTTTGCGTCTGAGCCTGAGAGTACAGGGAGGCGTGATTTCGATCCTGACTTCAGTGTTGCTGGCCCTCATTCCTCTAGTTCTAGGAAAAGTTTTAAATTAGTCACTGGTCGTAATTATCGGAAGTGGTTTTCTGGATGTTTACATTAGTCCATTTGTTGGTTATTCTCCCTCCTTATGTAATTTTGTTTTTAGTTCAATAATCTACAGGTCAGGGGGTCCCACCTAACCCCCCAGGTTTAAAATAAAAAAAAAATATAGAATCATGGAGTCTCTTTGTGCAAATTTGTTAAATGTTCTTTTAAATAATGCACAAGTTTTAACGTTGAGGAAGAATGTCCTACAGTTTAAGGTTTAATAATTTTACATGCGTGTGCGCGCGCTAGGTGGGTGTCAAAAGTATTATTGTTCTATTTATTTATATTGAATGGTTCTTAATAATAAAATGAATTATGAGAGCTTTTTTGTAATAAAAAATAAGAGTGTTCAAAATAAATTTATTATTTTATTATTTTACCCAATTATTGTTGGGTATCATAACACTGAATGCTTATGTTTAAATATCTTTGCTCAGTACGTACCTATATATATGAATCATCTCTTAATCTAGATTTGAATTAAATTTATCACATCACAGCGTACCGCGTCTATGTTCTTATTTACAAGTTCTTCTTGATTTCATAACGAGAAGTACAACAATGTATTAAGCAATTAGCTAGTTGTTACAAATGAAACCAATATCTCGATGAGTTAATTAATAATATACACTTTTTGTTAATAACAACGAAATATATATTCATTAAAACTCTTTATATGGAATTGATATATGTACAAGAAAAATTGAAATCCAAGCCAAAGAAATTAGAATCATGGGGTCTGTGTTTTGCAAATTTGTTAAATATACTTTTAAATAATGAACGAGTTTGATGAAGAGCGTTCCACAATTTAAAGTTTAATAATTTTACATGGGTGTGTGCGCGCTAGATGAAAGTCAAAAGTATCATTGCCCTATTTACTTATATTGAATTTTCCTTATTAGTAAATTGAATTATGAAGTTTTTTGAAATAAAAAATATGAGTGTCCCAAATAAATTTTAGAGTGTAAATAATTTCACACTTATTGAAAAGGATATAAATTTAATTTTTTATTTAATAAATCATCATGGGCACTTTTTCATCTTTTCGACTTTTTACATATATTTCTATTTCTATTCATTCCTTTTAACCCGAGCATTAAACCTTTGATTGTTAGGTACATCATAAAATTGAATGCTTGTATTTAAATATCTTTATTCAGTATGTACCTATATATGAATCATCTCTTAATTTAGATATGAACTAAATTTATCACATCACAACGTAATTAAGATTTGAATTAAATTTATGAAATTTAATTGTCCCAAGCTCAAATACTTTCCGGAGATATTGGGACTTGTTAACCCATATACCTTCTGTTCTGACAGATGATAAATGGGGTTTTGATGACTCAACAGAGGACGACTCAACAGAGGAGGACGACTGAACGCAGGACGACTCAACCCTTATTCCTTGTATTGAAAATAGATAATGAAATATTTTTATTGTTTGTGTATGTAATTTCAATCTCAATTGAAACTATTTTAAATTAGTATGGTTCGATGGTGCTAATAAAACACATGAGGTCTGGACGGTGTTACAAAATTATTTATACTCTTTAATTTAATGCACAATAGGCATGTCCTTGAATCAATTGTTTCTGTGCCATCGCTATTTACCAGTTATTGAATATTAATTTCAACTTAGATCTCGTCTTTAACTTTTTGTAATGCGAAAAGAAATCCTAATTGGTATTGTCGTTCTACAAAAAAAATTATCTAATGTCAGTATCATCTACTTCTATGTTTGAAATGGTTTGTGCAGTAGAATTATCATCTTTAACATGGAAAAACAAAACCGTACAATAATCTTATTAGTGTTAATATAAAGCAGCTAACTATTTTTCCAAAAGAAAACTAATATTCAAATAAAACATAATAGATGCTAACTCAAGGTAAATCAACACTATAAACATACGTCATCATATTTTTCCAAAATAACTAATATTTTCATAAATTAATAATTTATATCAATTTATCAGTTAATTGATATTCGTTAAATTTTAATAAATTTGTTTTCATGGTCCCAGAGGTATTAATCTATGGAGATTTTATTATATTTGTTGTACGAGAAACAATGCAATTTATAACAATATATTGTTGCAATGGTGGATTAACAAAATTTCTAGCAATTCTCTTTTCGTAAATAACAACAATTTGATTTCGATGGCATTAACCATGTAAATGTTAAGTACATATGATTACACATGATTAAGGGGAGGGAAAAAAAAAGAAAGCAAAAGCAGTTTTTCTAATGATTGATCAAGGGAAAATCCAAAGAAGAAAATTAAGGGAAAAGAGCCATAGGTGTACGTCCAATATTTGAATGAATCTATTCGAACGTTTGTGTTTGCAAACAACAGTTTTCTTTAGTAAATTTTTGTCCCGGGCGTTTACTATATCATTTTCAACTGTCAACTTTTGAAGTTATGCAAAATGCTGTGATGATAATGAAACTCCAATTATTAATGATTTGTGGAGAAAAAAGTGAGATAAGGTTAGAAAGAAATCTTTGTTGACATTTGGAATCGAAGGAGAGTCTCGGGGTCCTCATGAAGTATTTAAAATCGAAAAACATTAACGTTAGAAGCAATGGGTGCAGGCGGTAGCCAAACACCACTTCATTGTTCATTTACAAATCCCAACCGTTAGATTAACGTAATTAAAGCTGAACACGAGAGAAAGTTCTTCATTTTGCCTGCACGGACTCCTGCAATTGCTAATCCATTAACCATAATGATGAAGAATATTAATAAAGTAAGTTTGATTGATACAAAAGTTCTATTTCTTTGAATTAACAAATATGCAACATAATTTAGAAGTGGCCAATGTGGTACACACCATAAAATTAGAAAAAAAGGAACTAGTGGAATTAGTTAATTAATTAATTTTTAGCAACCAAAAATTAAGATTAACATATGATATGCCTCCATGCAAGTTTGTATAATCTAATTTTCAGTCTTCTGGGACATGATCAATTCTTGTTCTCTTTTATTTAATCAATCATACTCACATTTTAAATTGGTACCGAATATATGTATATCTCTTCAGCAACGTCAATTATCGAAATAGAGTGAAACCAAATCCTTAAGGGAAAAAAACAAACAAACAGAGCAAACTTCGTTCTTAAGCTGGTGCTAGTGATCCTTTTACAAATGATTACATGTCTGGTTCGCTAATTAATTAACAAAGTGAAAACAAAAACAAATAGACACCCACACCCATAATTTTGCAAACAACCGAACCCCACCGTCTCCTTTCAGAAAAGGAAAAAATACAGTCACAGAATTACCATTTTTCTATTTATTTCACTGTTACTTGATTCCACAAAATGTTTCAAAAGAAAAGGAAATCATTTTGTATTGCTTTTGTAAATAATTGTGATTTGAAAACTATATATCTGAAAATTAGTCCCGTTACCTGTACAATTAACCGAAAAAAAAATGTGTAGTTTGTATTTTGTTTTGTGAGATTCTTTCATTGATCCTTTGGTTAATTCACCGATGTCCAGTTCCTAAAACACGACGACGGAAGCTTGCTAATACGTTATTAGCTTGTTAAAAATATACCTTTAACAAATGAGTCAAATTTGTGTTATCTAAAATTTCGTTATTCCTTATTTGACACTACAGGAATATGAATATAACATTGGAGTACGAATTGGCATTGTGACTATAAAAAATGTAGTGCACCTATGGAAGACTTCTAAAGCAAAGGTAGATGCATTCCATTTTCCTCTACATTCGACATTTTTTTTTTCTTTATTCAACATTTGAAGAAAGCAAGAACATTGATATTCTAAAGTGTAGAAGAATTGATAGACTCTCTTCAAACATTTGAGATGAATCTGTAGCAATGGAAAAATGAGAAGAGTATATGTAGCTTTATTCCAAGCTAATTATATTCCTGACATACAAGATGAAGAAAGGGTTTGATGGGTTTGGTACTTTACAAGGTTTACTCACTGTGAAGTAATGTAACATCGAATTAATCTTGTCATATGTCAAGCAAAGGCCAGATTCCTGGTTTGGCTTTGATTTTAATTTAATATGTAAAGCAAAGCCATGATTCTTGTTCTTGCCTTGGCTTTTTCTTATTTTATTGTTTTTTTATTTCGGTGCTCCTCTGATTTTATATTTGCAGTGGGCTCCGCTTTCTTTCCACTTTTATGGTGGGTTTTGCTTGATTTCTGCGCTTGCTAGACCCTTCACAATCACAAACTCATTCTGCTAATCTACATTTCTCATATTGCTTTCCATAAACTCATAATTCTGTTTCTTTCTTTGTCCAAAAAAACGAAAGAAGAAAAAAAAAATGTCAATCATCGGAGAGGCAATCCTTACGGCGTCCGTTGATTTGCTGGTCAATAAGTTAGCTTCAGAGGGGATTCGGTTGTTTGCACGGCAGGGGAAAATCCAGGCAGATCTATCGAAGTGGAAGAAGATGTTGGTGATGATCAAGGCGGTGCTTGATGATGCTGACGAGAAGAAGAGGACTGATCAGTCTGTGAAGTTGTGGCTTGGCGAGCTTCAGAACTTGGCTTATGATGTTGAAGATTTGTTGGATGAGTTTCAAACTGAGGCTTTCCGGAGGAAGTTGCTGCTTCGAAATGGAGAACCAGCAGCTGCTCATGATCAACCCAGCAGCTGGCGTACAAGAACAAGTAAGTTTCGGAAGCTGATTCCTACTTGCTGCACCACTTTTACTCCACAATCGATTCAGTTTGATTACTCCATGATGTCCAAAATCAAAGAGATCAACAGCAGATTTCAAGATATTGTAACACAGAAAGACTCGCTGGGTTTGAAAGTAAGTCCAGCCGGGCTTGGGAGGATCACAAAAGACAGGCAAAGGCGAGAGACAACCTCTTTGGTGAATGAAGCCGAAGTGTACGGCAGAGAAACAGAAAAGAAGGAAATTGCTGAATTGTTGTTGAGAGATGATTTGAGAAATGAGGTGGGCTGGGCAAAACTACTCTTGCTCGGCTTGTCTATAATGATGATCGAGTGCAGAACCATTTCGATCTCAAGGCATGGACTTGTGTTTCAGATGATTTCAATGTTGTCAGGCTAACAAAAACAATCTTGACATCCATCGTTGCTCACCAGAACGTGGAAAATCTCAACTTGAATAAGCTTCAAGAGGAACTGAATAAGCAACTTTTTGGAAAGAAATTTTTGCTTATTTTAGATGATGTGTGGAACCGGAATTACGATGATTGGGTTGACTTCAGCCGTCCATTTGGAGCAAGTGCACAGGGAAGTAAGATTATTGTCACTACTCGCAATCACGAGGTTGCAAAAATCATGGGGACTGTTCCAGCTTATCAATTAAATAAGCTGTCAGATAATGATTGCCTAGCTGTATTTGCTCAACATTCTTTGGGGACGCGGGATTTCAGTTCGCATATGTCATTGCAGGAAATCGGCAAGAAGATAGTGACCAAATGCGATGGCTTGCCCTTGGCAGCACAAACACTTGGAGGACTTTTACGTGGAGAACATGACAGACGTGAGTGGGAACGTGTGCTCAGAAGCAAGATATGGGAATTACCAGAAGAGAGATGTCGCATTAT
Organism: Murraya paniculata; assembly: GCA_030449075.1. Taxonomy (NCBI): domain Eukaryota; kingdom Viridiplantae; phylum Streptophyta; class Magnoliopsida; order Sapindales; family Rutaceae; genus Murraya; species Murraya paniculata. The sequence continues at coordinate 382,820 of JAEVFN010000088.1, read as the reverse complement.
ACCAGCCCTTGCAGTGAGCTATTACTATCTTCCTTCAACTTTGAGACAATGCTTTGCATACTGCTCATTGTTACCAAAGGATTATGAATTCGAAGAGGAGGAGATAATTTTATTATGGTGTGCCTCGGGTTTCTTGGATCACAAAGAAGGTGAGAATCCTAGTGAAGATTTAGGTCATGATTTCTTTAAGGAGTTGTGTTCAAGATCTTTCTTCCAGCAATCAAGCAACGATGCGTCACGATTTGTGATGCACGATCTTATCAACGACCTGGCCCATTGGGCTGCGGGGGAAATATACTTCACAATGGAATATACATCAGGGGTTAATAAGCAACAAAGTTTTTCTAGAAATCTTCGTCATCTGTCATACATTCCTGGAGTTTGTGATGGCGTTAAAAGGTTTGAAAACTTGTATGATATCCAACATTTGCGAACTTTTTTACCGGTAACGTTGTCAAATAGTTCGCAAGGATTCTTGGCTCGCAGCATTCTTCTTGAGTTGTTCAGACTCCAACGCTTGAGGGTCTTCTCTTTGTGTGGATATCACATCTCTGAGCTACCGGATTCAGTTGGTGATTTGAGGTATTTAAGGTACCTTAACCTATCTGGAACTAAGATTAGAACTCTGCCTGAATCAGTCAACAAGCTTTATAATTTGCACACTCTTCTGTTGGAAGATTGTGATCGAATGAAGAAGTTATGTGCAGACATTGGAAACCTCATCAAATTGCACCATCTCAATAATTCAAACACAGATTCATTGAAGGAAATGCCACTAGGAATTGGTAAGTTGACTTGTCTTCGAACGTTGTGTAATTTTGTTGTGGGAAAAGACAGTGGCTCCGGGTTACGAGAGCTAAAGTTGTTGATGCATCTTCGTGGGACGCTTAACATTTCAAATTTGAAGAACGTAAAATACGTTGGTGATGCCAAGGAGGCTCAATTAGATGGAAAGAAGAATCTCAAAGTGTTAATGCTTGAATGGAGAAGCAACACCAATGGTTCGTCTTCAAGGGACGCAGAAACTGAAAAGGGCGTGCTTGACATGCTAAAACCCCATAAAAATTTGGAACAATTTTGTATCAGTGGCTATGGAGGTGCAAAATTTCCATCTTGGTTAGGAGATTCCTCTTTCTCAAATTTAGTAACGCTAGAATTTGTAAATTGTGACATGTGTACTGCCCTACCGTCAGTCGGGCAACTACCCTCTCTAACGCATCTTGTAGTGGATGGAATGAGTAAAGTAAAGAGCTTGGGTTCAGAGTTCTATGGGAATGATTCTCCAATTCCGTTTCCATGCTTGGAGACACTTCGTTTTGAAGACATGCAAGAATGGGAAGACTGGATTCCTCATGGATCTAGTCAGGGAGTTGAAGGGTTTCCTAAATTGAGAGAGCTTCACATTTTAAGATGTTCTAAACTGCAAGGAACATTTCCAGAACATCTTCCTGCATTGAAGATGCTTGTTATTCAAGGATGTGAAGAATTGTTACTTTCAATTACAAGTCTTCCAACTCCTTGCAAATTGGAAATTGGTGGATGTAAAAAGGTTGTGTGGAGAAGTGCAACTGAACATATCAGGTCACAGAATTCAGCGGTTTGTGGAGATACATCAAATCAACTGATTCTTGCAGGGCCATTGAAGCCACAACTACCAAAACTGGAAGAATTGGAGATAAATGCAATGGAAGAGCAAACATATATATGGAAGAGTCATAATGGATTACTCCAAGACATTAGCTCTCTCAAAAGACTGGAGATTAGAAGCTGTCCCAAACTTCAATCCTTGCTGGCGGAGGAAGAAAAAGACCAACAGAAGCTCTGCGAGTTGTCATGCAGACTCGAATATCTAGGATTGAGATATTGCGAAGGCCTTGTGAAGCTGCCAAAATCATTGCTCAGCCTTAGTTCCTTGAGAAGGATAGAAATCATCAGCTGCAGTTCCCTTGTTTCCTTTCCAGAGGTTGCTCTGCCTTCCAAGTTGGGGGAAATTGAGATTTGGGGTTGTAATGCACTGAAATCGTTACCCGAGGCTTGGATGTGCCACACCAATTCATCTCTCGAGATCTTGAGGATTTCGTGGTGCCATTCATTGACGTATATTGCTGGAGTCCAACTACCGCCGAGCCTTAAGCGGCTAGAGATCCGTGATTGCAATAATATAAGGACTTTGTCGGTCGAAGAGGGCATCCAGAGTAGCAGCAGTAGCAGAAGGTACACCTTATCTCTTCTTGAGCACTTAACAATTGGCAGTTGTCCATCTCTAACATGTATATTTTCAAAAAATAACGGGTTACCCGCTACGCTGGAGTCCCTTGAAGTTGGCAATCTACCTCTGTCTCTTAAGTTCCTTTATGTTTATGGTTGTTCAAAGCTGGAGTCAACAGCAGAAAGGTTGGACAAAAACACATCTCTTGAAATAATCAGCATCGTCGATTGCGAAAATCTGAAAATTTTACCGAGTGGTTTACATAATCTCCGCCAGCTTCAAGAGATTAGGATATCAAATTGTGGAAATCTGGTGTCGTTTCCCGAAGGGGGATTGCCTTGTGCGAAACTCACGAGGCTGGAGATATATTGGTGTGGGGGACTAGAGGCCTTACCCAAGGGATTGCACAATCTGAACTCTCTTCAAGAATTAACAATAGGAGGTCAGCTTCCAAGCCTTGAAGAAGATGGCCTTCCCACCAACCTTCATTCTCTTGCGATTTATAATAATATGAAGATTTGGAAGTCAATGACTGAGTGGGGCCAGGGACTTCACAGATTCTCCTCTCTACAAGAACTCACAGTCATTGGATGTGATGACGACATGGTGTCATTTCCGCCAGAGCCAGAGGACATAAGATTGGGGACAACGCTTACTCTTCCTACCTCTCTGACTTCTCTGGGGATTGGAAATTTTCCAAATCTGGAACGCCTATCTTCTTCAATTGTTGATCTTCAAAACCTCACTGTATTGGTACTCTGGCATTGTCCCAAGCTCAAATACTTTCCGGAGAAGGGCCTGCCTTCCTCACTTATGCAATTAAGGATCGAGGGATGTCCGTTGATAAAAGAAAGGTGCAGAAAAGATGGAGGAAGATATTGGGACTTGTTAACCCATATACCTTCTGTTCTGACAGATGATAAATGGGGTTTTGATGACTCAACAGAGGACGACTCAACAGAGGAGGACGACTGAACGCAGGACGACTCAACCCTTATTCCTTGTATTGAAAATAGATAATGAAATATTTTTATTGTTTGTGTATGTAATTTCAATCTCAATTGAAACTATTTTAAATTAATATGGTTCGGTGCTGCTAATAAAACACATGAGGTCTGGACGGTGTTACAAAATTATTTATACTCTTTAATTTAATGCACAATAGGCATGTCCTTGAATTAATTGTTTCTGTGCCATCGCTATTTACCAGTTACTGAATATTTAGATTTATCAAAACTATTATAATCACAATAAATATTCGTATTAACACATCAATATAACAGAGGAGGGAATATCTCTATAAATTGGTGTCGGATAAAATTCTTTTTCAGATGCATAATAGATGCCACAGAAAAAGACTATTTTTTTAATTAACAATAAACCAAGCGTATTAATTTCTTTTACAAATTCATGACCAGAATTTATAAAAGGCATTTTATTGTTGTTAATACACAGAAAACATCAAAATATAATGAACAGAACATCCAAAGAGAAAACATTCCACAACAAAACCAACAAAAGATCAGAAAGAGATGGCACATCAAGCGTAAGCAGACACTTCTTTCTTTAAATCAATTACATTTGAGCCTTGATGGCCTTAATACCTTCGCCGGAAGAATTACCTGCAGGCTCTTCATTAATGTTAATAACCTCAGGCTGCCTCTTCTTCTCCTCAGCTAGCTTTGGCACTGTGATCCTCAGAACCCCCTTTCTCCAAATGAGGCTTAACGTGTTCCAGGTCAGCACTCGTTGGCATCCTAAACTGCCTCCAAAACTTACCACTGCTCTCTCTGCTCTGTGCCATTTCTCTCCTTCAACTTTCTCCTTAAAATCATCACTCTTCCTTTGCCCACTCACTCTGAGTACCCTGTTCTCTTCAACTTCAATCTTCGCATCGTCTTTCTTCATGCCCGGAATGTCGAGTGTGATCACGTGTGCTGTTGGTGGCTCCTTCCAGTCTGCTCTCGCCGGGGCTCGAGTTTGATGATAATCAGCTATTTTTGGGATTGTTAGAGGGGTTTGTTCAAGAACCCTGAAGGATGTTCTGCCATTGGGAGCATTATGTCAAAGGGAGGTGATCTTGTGCATGGCATCAGAGCATTTGCTTGTGATGATGATCATCAATGTTGCTGCCATAACAAGCGCCGCCTAGCCATAATTGACATAAGAGGTCAACAGTAACACAACAGACAATTTGATGGATAGATGCTTGATCGGGAAGTCTAACTTTGTACTTATAATATGATCTTTTCATCAGACTTTGCCAAAGATTGTTCTATAATTAATTTCATAAGTTGAAATAATGCTGGATTAGCATTATTTCATCTTTGTATAATCCAACTTGAGACGATCAATATTTATATTGATTTTGTCACTCCCGATCATTACTTTGATGTATGCTTTTAAAAATTCTCTTCGCCTACCGATTTCATTTAACAAAACATGTACACACAACTAAGCAAATCTAAGGTGATTGAATTATATTGATTTTTCAAAACAGAACTATCTTACAGCATTTAATGATTAGTGATGCAGATGTTTGATAGAATGAATCAGGTGTCGGCACTTGCTAACCCATATACCTTGGGTCACAATAAATGGTAGGCCAGTGGATTTGGATTTGAAACAGAAGAGGAATGAGTACTGAACTGCCAACTTGTAGGGTCATCATTATTTGTCTATTTTCCCACCCTTTTTAACATCTCAAACTTGTCAAATATTTTAGCGACTACTTTACAAAAATTGGAAGTTTATGGTTCCTTCACTTGCATTGCTTTCAATTACATGAACCTTCACAAAGTAAACCAAACTAAAACTTTTTTCTTTAGCAAATCTCTTTTAAAAAATTCCTATTTTTCTATAGGACTCTCTTACTATATAAATTAATAATTACGTAATTCAAAACTAAATTTATATGATGTATTTTTAGCTTTTATAAAATATGCTTTTATTGTTGTTCTTGTAATTGATTTTGACTTATTTCATTTCTCATTTGTTTTTTGGTATACAAAAATCAAATCTTTTTTCGACATTCTCTAGAGTCTTTGGTAAATATATATTTCATTATTACATGATCAATATTTGTTGTCTATCATTACTAATCCCATGCCACATCGATATCGTTCCCCATTACTCTTTCTTTATATGTTAAACTAACTCAAATCAATTATATATAGATAGAGTACACGAAATTACATAAAATGATGATCAAATGTTGAGGTAATGCTGCATGGTGCTATTACCATCCATGCCAGTAGGATTAATGTAGTCAAGAAAACAGAACAAGAAATGGCACATTTTACTTAATGATGTGTCACTACGTGGGACTCTAATAATGTTTTGGAGATATGAAAAAAAATTAAAAAATTGATTTCTCAAGGACAGTATGTAATTCATTATCCTCTGTTTATTTGCTCTGCTTAGCTTGTGTCTTCATTATTTGTCTATTTTCTCAATCTTTTGAGAAAAAAACTCGAACTTGACACTTAAATGGTGCTGGCCTATGTTTCTTTTTTCACTCCTATTATTGGAGGACAGTCAATAAAGCAAGTTGATAAAAGGGGTCACTAAATTTTTTTCTTTTGGTGAAGATTGGAAATCAGAAAAATAAAAATTGTAAGTGGATCTAATTGCTAATTGAATCATGATCATAATTAATATCTCAAATATCGAACTATTTATGTATTTTGAAGGAAAACCTCTGCGTTGCTTTAATTTTTTCTTGTAATTTAACTATTGATTGTGGGTCACATCTCATTCGATAATCGACGATCAAATGAATTAATAATTTAGTTTCATTCGGCATTCTTTTTATGAAATGTTCACCCCAATACGTGTACACTATCTCCAAAACGGAAGCTCAAAACAGAAACAATATCCCACACAATGCGAATAAAATATCAGAAACAGAAAGCAACCTGAGCAAATCAAAGCATTCGCTTGTGAAGAATGTAGAATGCCATAACAAGAAGTGGCATTGCAAGAATGTAGAATGCCACATGTTACCTAGTCTGTTCTAAATCAAGATCATCATCATCCGAAATTCCGATTTTTTCCACAAGACATTATAAATCAACAATCTAAAGAAAAATTAACAATTTAAACCACTAAAAGGATAGCCATTCGGTAGAATTTCATACAATAGTTTGTCCAAAATTAGAAACGAAAGACCGTAATAACGGAATGGCTTATCACATACACAAAGCATAAAGTAGGGTAATTAGCTAGAAAATGAGATCTTCTCCTCAGCAACCAAATCATATCTTCATAAGATGAATCCTCCAAGCGTCTTCCCTGAGCATTTGCAGCTCTTGTTCGCATATATCTCGCTGTCTGCCAAAGTGCCACCAGGCCTTAATTGACACGAGAGCTCAACAATAACACAATAGACAATCTGATGGATAGTTGCTTGATTGGGAATTCTAACTTTGTTTTTTGGGCAAAAATACTTGAGGTGGCGTTCAGGACACCTTCCCAATGAGTTGGATGCTAATGAGAACAACCAATTAAGCAAGCTTCTATCTGCCTGAATTGCCGGAAGAATTCGGCTGCTTCTGCATGAGCTCCTACAGATTCCATAGAATTTTGTTCCATCCATTCTGGCACAATACTTGATATATGATTTCGGTTTGGACTAGAAGCAAACATGCAGCTGAATCTGATTTACTAAAAATTTAAAACAGTACCCAAAAGAAAGGAGAAAATGACAAGCAGCTCTAGTTGATGCTATCAAAATTTCTCATCAAATCATCACCCGTTATGCTCTGAAACTAAGAAAATCTAAGATGATTTATTTATACTGATTGTTTTAAGAAAATCAATATTTCTTACATCATTCAGTGATTAGTGATGCAGACGTTTGATAGAATGAATCAGGTGTTTGCTGAAATGTCTCAAGGAAGGACCCGTCGAGTATACATCATCTCATGCGACCCGGCCCATGGGAATGAGAGAACATTCAAGAATCACCAGGATAATATAAGATCAAGAGCAACTTAGTCGATGGCCATAAAATAGACATAAAAATGGGGGGTCCACATGACCTACCGCAAAATTAAATAAGGAGCTCTAATACCATCAATTCTGCATTTTAATTTTAACTTGCGTTTTATTTACAGTAGCTAACATTGTAATGGCACTGTGCTTCTTTCTGAGGAAAAATAAATCGCAACATTCGTTGAAGGAAAGAAGAAAATTACATGTCCTTTGCATTTTCTTTTCGAATTAGTCCTAAAAAGACTTGCAATATCTACTGTTATGTGATTTATTGAAGTGATTTTTTTTTTGTGATTTTTTTTTGTGATTATCAAATAATATATTTGGGAGTTATTTATTTTTGTATATATAAAATTGAAATTACTTTAATCGTGTACAAGAGTTTGAGGGTCATTGGGAGGGTTTGCACGAGCTACACATCCCTTAGAATCTTGGTTGCATCCATTCTAGCCAAAATACTTGATATCTGATTTCAGTTTGGATTAACCCTCAAGTATTCATCATCTCGTCAAGCGACTCACCACATGAGAATGAGACGAACTTTCAAGAATCCCCAGGCTAATATAAGATCAAGGATTCTACGAGGACAAACAACGATGGCTGTTGTAGCTTTTGGCAAGCATAGCTATGATGTGTGCATTATTCTTCCGAGAAATGGCATTGTCGTTGCAAGAATTCTTGATTTCGCCATCTGGGTAGCTAGTTAGCTTTTTGAGAATGTTTGTTTTGAAGCAAAGCGTTCGTTGATTTTGTGGTGAAATGGAGGGAGGTGAAGTAGAGAGATACATAGGTTTGGATTATATATCTCGGTATCTGGATAGTTCTTTAGAAGTCTTTGCAAAAGAAACTGAGAGAAAATTCTAGCACAGTGTAGAGACTAGAAGAAACGTTTTGCAGAATGTTCTGGAGAAAATTGAAACGTTTCTTTTGATTTGGGAATCTCATAACAGCCTAAAAATCACCAATCCCAGAAATTACCACCTGAGGCTTCAGCTTCTTTATCAGTTCCGCCGTCAAATCTAACTAGCATGGTGCTTCAATTACTGTTAGTACATCCTCCGAAGAGTTCTCAATTACTGCAAGAAGGCTATTTTTGTAGTTATGCAGCACAAGATGACTACCGACAACAAAGAAATTTAAAGGAGGTGGGTTGGGGAAAGGTCTTCAAACAAGATTCTAGCCAGGACCATAAACTCAGCAATTAAAAATAAGTGCACTATAGATTAGAATATACTTCTTAGTTCCTCTAGTCAAGGCTGCAAAAATCAACCATCACAACATAAGCCGAATCTATCCCTGCACATTATATTCCTTCAACCTTTCTCCATCTCCCCCCTCAAATTGCAATACAAAAGTCTGGTTGCCCCAGTAACTTTCATTAAATATATCATCTACTGTAATTACGAGTTTTTACTGTCACTTGAGGAATAAAGGCTACAACATAACAATGTGCTAAGTTCATATCTGATATTTTATCATCTAAAAATTCTGTGGTATGTCTGAACTAGTATGCGCACAAGCAAAGCAATAGGCACTATTATTTGTTCTGAGAATAACAAAGAAAATCTGCCAAAAAGTGACATTTTCAACTATGTCAAAAATAACAGAAAATAAATCAGAAATAGATCATACCTTAATTGTTAAACTTGTTAACCACTGCTTTGGTAGGTGTCTGGTTAGACGTTCATCAACAATCGCAAGGCGAGGTGAAAATAATCGAAGAGCATTCTCAATTGCCACAGCTCTTTAAGGAAAGACAACAACATTCTTGAGAAACAAGTGGAGAAGAAAAGTTAGGAATGTGGATTGTTTTACTCCTATACAAAAGAAGAGAAAGAGGCAACTAAAGCATCTTTAAGTTTGGCTAGTTTATTCATGCATCATTCACAAACTGTATTTTATAATTGGACTGGGCAGTGGAAAATCTACAAATAAAAATTTACATGTCTTGATCCATTCCAGATCTCAAAAAGTTCTTCATTTTACATGCACATCAATAAGTAGGTCAGGTGAAAATATCTCAGGTCCAGTATATATATAGGTACATCCAAACCCGTATGTTTACATAACAAGCATGGATGAATAGCAAGCACGTGCTGCATAACTCACAGCGACAACACATTCCACAGTCAAGTTGAATGAACAGATAGATAACATGAGAATCAAGATTTCATCAAAATAAATAAATTGACAAATCCAGAAATGCATTTAACTACCAGAGGCGACTGCATGCGAACGAAATAACGGATACCATTAGGTAAAATTTCATATTACAGTATTTGTCCAACAGACATAAGAAAGACCACAAAAATGATACAATTTATCACAAATCGCATGAAGTAGAAGTAGTCTGAAGAAATTCTAATGAGGATAACAGAAGACAAGCAATTGGTCCATAGGCTTTACATATTGAGAACAAAAAATAACAAGATTGTTTCATACGTTATTTGTTACAAACAAGTAAATGACCAATAGATTCACTCCTAAACTAATATGAATTGTCCAAGCTCACACGCAAAGAAATCTAATAATGCATCAGGGGAAACAGAACCTAGGACTTCATGTGCAAAGAAATTGAATTATGCATCAGGGAAAACAGAACCTAGGACAGACAATGCAAAAATTACTTGTCCAGAGAAGTACAAAAATAGATGAGTGGTGAAGATTTTCTCACATCAGCATTTAGCGGAATATGGCGGTACTTTTTCAATAAGTCAGCAATCAGATTCCTGAATCTTTTGCTTCCAGTTGGTGGCTCATATGGGAAAAAAGAATGCTCCTTTAGAACACTGGCAAGATAAGCTAGGAATGGAATCTCCTCATCAGCAACCAAATCATCTTCGAAAGATAAATCCAAAGAACTGCTGAGCTCATGGAAGCCATTTTTCATAAACTCAAAAATCTCCTTAACCTATCCATAAATAGAAGTTGATATCATTTTAGCTCACTTCCCTCGTCAGATCAATTACCCACTTTATTATTAATAACTTAATGATTAATACCTCAAGTCAACTTAATGATTAATAACTTCACAAAGCTGCATAATACCTCCCAATAATCTGATGCTAGTGATCCTTCTACAAATCATTACGTGTTTGGTTCGCTAATTAATTAATATATGTAGCTTTATTCCAAGGTAATTATATTCCTGACATTTAAGATTAGCAAAAGGGTTCATTGCTTTCGTGTTCTCTCTGAAGTAGTGCCTAATTTATCATGTTAAGCGAAGCCAAGATTCTTGGTTTGGCTTTTTTTTTTCAATTTCATATGTAAAGCAAAGGCGTGAACGTGAGCTCCTCCGATTTTATATTTGTGGTGGGCTCTGTTTTTTCTTTTCACTTTTGCGGTGGATTTTGCTCAATGCGAAATGGACAGTGTCTATAACGTTTAAAAAAATGATATGAAATTTCTTAACGTTTAAAAAGAAAAAAGATATATAACCCCTATTTTTATTAGTAAATTTCATTTGTTTTAATAATAAATTTATTTTTTATTTACGATTACTATTATGTCTCTATAATAAATAAATTAATATATCTTGACATAAATAGAATGATCCTACAACACTCTTTTCTTAATCCTATTTCCTAAAATGATAATAATAATTAATCGTCTCGTAGCTAGAGTTTTAACATTCTTCTATAGGAATTTATTACAATGAGTACATTCAATTGCCAAAATAAAGTAAATAAAAAATAACAATTAGATCTGATTTTTTTTTAAAGAAAAAATATAAAAATCTAAAAAGAATCCCAAAAATGAGAAAGAAATTTTCAATAGCGATTTGATGCTTAAAATGAAGAAAATTCGGGGCAATTTACCGTTCCAATAACGTGACTGTAGTAGATATCCCATATTAATTTTTTGTCGAAAGCCTTAAAATCATAAATTATAGGGCTATATCTCTACCTGCGGATCTTATAGTTGATGTCCCGCTGGCGTAGGAGCTGATGAAGTTGTATGACAAGGACAAACCATTTGTTTAAAGATTCCATCTTATCATGTCAAGCTTTCAAGGGGGCTATTGGAAAAATATATATAGATAGAAAGTAGTGATATTTAACATTTTCAATTTATTTTATTAATTCTCACTTTTTAGTAAATATTATTTATTCTAATACTAAGAATATAACATAACTAAAAGTCAATATTTTTCTTCTCTCTCAAATTTTCAATAAATTAATTTGTCATCTCTCAAATCTCTTTTATTTTTTAATTGATTCACAATTTAAATTAAATGTTAACTCCTAATCAAATTTTAAATTAAAATTCAACAAAATCTTAGATTATCATATTAAATCAAAAGCATTACTATTAATAACAACAAAATTCACCACTTGTTAAACTAAAAACTCATCATATGTTAATGGAGATGATAGATTAATGGTGAAGAAGATAAATAGTGGTGGTGATAAAATAATGATGAACTTGTTGTTGATGTAGTGATGGGGTTATGGTCATGGAAGGGGTGGGGGAGAGAGAGAGGCAAGGAGGAGAGAGAATAAAATAAAATAAAAATAATAATTATGGATAAATTTTATTGTAAGTATCATTTTTTCAAAAAGTTAACTATATTAAAATTTAAACTATCCAATAATCTAGATTGAAAATATCTTAAAATATTGTTAGATATTCTAAATTTTCTCCGAATCAATGAGCAATTTAGTATATATGTGTAACTTATAGTGTGAACGATAATTTTTTTACAAATTTAAGTGAATGTTTTACACATTTCATCATGACATGAATCTGACATCTCTTAGATAGAAATATTAAAACTAAATATTGAAATGTCTAATATTACTCAATTTTCAAATGTCTTTCATCACTGAGTTTATATATTTAAATGTGAATGTCACCACTATAGAATAAATATTTTACTAGATGGTATTTCTTATGGAACTATTCTTTTTTTACCATTGAAAAAGAAAGTTCATTTTTATGCATTAAAAGATCTTATTTGAAAAAAAAAAAGCAACAGAACATATCATTTAAACCCGATTGGCAATTGTTATGCTCAGTGCTAATCTAGTTGACACATTTAAACCTGATTGGCAATTGTTATGCTCAGTGTTAATCTAGTTGACACAAAATGGAAGTAAAATAAACAACGTGACATTCTTAAATAGAAAATTTCATAATAATCAATCGTCTCATAACTAGAGTTTTAACACCGTTTCTTGAAGGCTTATTACAATAGGTCAATTCAATTATCAAAATAAAATAAAATAAAAAAATAACACTTAAACCTGATTTCCCCCGGGGGGTTGGAATCTAACAAGAATCTTAAAATTACAAAAGAAATTCTCGATAGCATTTTTTATGCCAAAAATGAGGAATTTTGCGACAATTCATTGTCCCATAACAATAAGGTGACCATCCATATTTTCTTTTTGTTCGTGAGCTTCGAAAAATAAATTATAAAACTGTATCGGAGAATTCACTGAAGCTCAACCTATGGACCCCAAAGTTGAGGTCCTGCTGATGTTGTATCCGTCTATCCAATGATGTTACATACCAAGAAGCAACTATTTGTTTGAAGATTCCATCTTATCATGTCAAGCTTTCAGTTGGGCCATAAGAAAAATAGAAACTAAAAAAACAAAAATTAAACACACAAGTTAACGTTTAGCAAAACAATTAGATTAATCAAATAAAAAAAATGCATTTACCTCTGTTCCCTTAAAAAAAAAGGATCTACGTTGGATTATCTTATCGTCTCAATATGCTAAAACAGTGAGACATCTCAATTCTGTTTTATGTGACAGGACAATGAGTTCTATGAATCCTATAGTGTTAATATTTTTAATCTGGTTAATTTAGTGTTAATATTTTTAATCTGGTTAATTTTTCTTTTCAAGGATTTCAAGTAAAAAAGATTCTTAAAATTAATTTTCGATATATGGTGGGTGTTGTTACTTTCAATTCGTGATGGCTGCGCCTACAAAGAAACCGACCGATATCGTCAACTTGTGCATTTGACGACATTCAGCAAGCTTTTACAATAATTTTAAAAATCTGAAAAAAAATCCTATTTTTTTTCCCAAAAATTGATTGTACTTCATTCTCAATTGAAAATTATGACAAGTTAAATAAATTAATCACCACAATTAGTAAATATTAGTACCTCAAGTTAATGAATTAATAACTTAATAACGCTACATTTTCATCGAAACTAATAAGTCTTACAAATTCATCTTACATAATCCGGTGCTTGTGATCCTTTTGCAAATGATTATATGTTTGCTTCGTTTATTAATTAATAAAGTGAAAACAAAAAAAAATAGACCCCCCATACGCATAATTTTGCAAACAACCATCTCCTTTTAAAAAAGAAAAAAAAATACAATCAGAGAATTACCACTTTTCTCTTTGTATCACTGTTATTTGATTCCATATAATGTCTCAAAATAAAAGGAAATCATTTATTATTGCTTTTGTAAATAAATGAATTTGAAAATATCTGAAAATTAGTCCCATTTCATGTACAATTACCAAAAAGAAAAAAAAAATGCAGTATCCATTTTGTTTTTTGAAATTCTTTCATTGATCCTTTGGTTAATTCACCAATGTCCGGTTCCTGAAACACGAGCATGCGAAGCTTGCTAATTATCGTTGGCGTGTACTGTCTTTTATTTCGTTTAGTGTAATAATCGCGTTATGTTAATTATGTTATTAGCTTATTAAATATATAACTTTAACAAACGATTCGAATTTGTGTTATTTAAAATTTCGTTTTACCTTATTTCAACGCGACAGGAATATGAATATAAGATTACATTACAAATTGGCAGTGTTGATTATTAAAAAAAAAAAAAGACATATAACCACTATTTTTATTAGTAAATTTCATTCGTTTTAATAGTAAATTTATTTTTCATTCATGTTATTATTTTGTCCCTATAATAAATAAATCAGTATATTGACATAAGACATGTCATCGATGACATGTATAATGAAATCAATGACTTTTTATTTAAAACTTAAAATTGAGATATAATTACCTTTTGCCCAAATATTCACTTTAAATTATGAATAAATCCTTCTCAATGATAGGATAATAAAAAGTGATGAATAATAGATAAAATTAAAATCAAATTTATTTTCTTTCAAAGCAAACTGGGCATTACATAGGTTTATATATAAATGAAAGGCAATTGGACAAATGGGAAGTAAAATTGGGGGGCTCACAATCTTAGGCAAATATATTGATTTATTTATTGTAGAAACATAATAACCATTATAAATTACAAATAAAATTACAATTCAAATAAACAGATTTTACTAGGGGGTTACATATCTTTTTTCAAACGTCAAGAGATTTAAGTCTCTTTTCTCTTGCTTAATTGATTTTTAGATTTGCTGGGTAATCAAAAACTCATTGTGCTAATTCACTTTCTCATTTGCTTTAATTTCCATAAACTCATAATTCGGTTTCTTTCTTTCCCCAAAAAAATTAAAATAAAAAAGAAAGGAAAAAATGTCAATCATTCGAGAGCAATCCTTACGGCATCCATTGAGTTGCTGGTCAATAAGTTAGCTTTAGTGGGGATTGGGCTGTTTGATCCCATAGCCATGAACGAAGGAGTATCATGAAAGATAGTAATCCAAATGAAAGAACATAAATATATCTATAAATAGAGGTCATCTTTAAACCATTTAGAAATGAATAAAATGACAATTTACCACTCTTTTCTTAGCCCTATTTTTCTAAAATGAATTTCATCTAATAACATTTAATTTTTTTATGCATCAAATATCTATGTTTTTCCGTAGAAAAAGTAAATTGATTCCTGGCAAGCTTATAACATTCAAGAGTATTTATGTTTACTTTCGTCGATGCACAATGGAAGTAAATAAATAAGTGTTTCATTATAGCCTAGAGACATAATTACTTAATCCATGTGCCTCATTCAATTGGTGGAGCAAATAACACCTTAAGGAAAGCAATATTTGTAACGCGCTTTAAAGCACATATTAATTTTCTGCAGTTTATTAAAGTTCCATTATTTTTACTGCTATTCTCTATGTTTGCCATTCCCCGCAAATATATATCCCTAACGTATCAGTTATCACTTCTTAGAAATTTTGTAAATATCAATAATTAATATCATTATTCAATCATTTAGAAAATCCTGAGTATTAATAATTAGTTTATCTCTCAATTAAAACTAATCATTAGTAAATATGTGAACTCTAATTAAATCTCGATACTTGTAATATACATGAGCCATATCTAAAAAAGTAAGTTTTAATTTCTACTTCCATTTTTTCAATGCTAGGTAGATGTACATTATCTATGCATGTACTGAATGGGAAGCAACACAGAAAGATGGATTCTTTTTGCTGGACACTGATTTTTATTTTTCATTTTTTCCAATTATTCAATGATGCTTGGTCCACCCACGTCCAGTTCGTCAAGCAGACAAGAACAAGCGTGTGAAGCTTGCTAAATTATTGATGGTGGTGGGGGCTGCTTCCGGCTTTTGCTTTCACTTTCGTGTAATAAAGTGAAATTTTTTTTTTTTTTTGTTTTCACATTAGAGTTATTTCAGTTGTGACTATATCATTGATAACATATAAATCCTCTTGTTATTTTATTAAGTATAAATGAGTCGAATTTACGTTCAGCTAAAATTTTGTTATAATTTATTTTGGCACGACACTAATGTAACATGATGGTAGGAATCACCATCATAATTATAAAAAATTGTGGTGTATTTATTAATTCAATAAATAAAATAATTATATAGTAGAAAGAGAGAGAGAGAAACGTTTTGATTTAACCTGGTTTATGAGTTCGAAGATTTGTAAAGCGAAGGTTCGTAGTAGATACATTCCATTTTCCTCTTTATTCAGCATTTACCTGGACACCGGATTAATGTTGCTTGACACTGCAAATATGAACCTACGATTTTGACACAAGTGGTGGTGACTGGTGATTGGTGTATTGCTAAATTATTAATGGGTGGTGGGCTCTGTTTTTATTTTCACTTTAGTGGAATGAACAACAAGTGAAGACTTGTCACATGCATTTTGCTTGACCCTTCACACTTACTGTTCAATTTTCTCATTTTGCATTTCAAAACTCAAAGTTCTTTCTTTGCACCCAAAGAAAAAAAAGAAAAGAAAAAATGTCAATCATCGGAGAGGCAATCCTTACGGCGTCCGTTGATTTGCTGGTCAATAAGTTAGCTTCAGAGGGGATTCGGTTCTTTGCACGCCAAGAGCAAATCCAGGCTGACCTAAAGAAGTGGAAGAATATGTTGGTGACGATCAAGGCGGTGCTTGATGATGCTGAGGAGAAGAGGACGATTGATCAGTCTGTGAAGTTGTGGCTTGGCGAGCTTCAGAACTTGGCTTATGATGTTGACGACTTGTTGGACGAGTTTCAAACTGAGACTTTCCGGAGAGAACCAGCTGCTGCTCATGATCAACCCAGTAGCAATAGTACAAGGACAAGTTAGTTTCGAAAGCTCATTCCTACCTGCTGCACCACATTTACTCCACAATCAATTCAGTTCGATTACGCCATGATGTCCAAAATCAAAGAGATCGACGGCAGATTTCAAGATATTGTAACACGGAAAGACTCAGGACGACTAAAATATTTTATTATTAATAATTTAATATATATATTTTTAAAATTGGGCGTGTTTGTGTACGTAATTTCAATGGCAATTGTAAACTGTTTTAAATTAACATGGTTCGGTGTCGGTGAGTTTTCATCATCTGTATAATGGTTTTAAATTTTTTTATTAAATAGTAAAACGCTTTGGAAAAAAATGGTAAGTAAAATACTGAATTTACATTATTTAGCAGTCGAGTACTGTATTAATTAGTTAATTAATTAAATTTCTTATGGCTATCTCAACCTGAGTTGTTGAAACTTAATTTTCTTTTACTAATATTTCTCTTCATGAGACTTTAACAAAAATTGTTTTGAAACTTTACCTCTTAAAATAGCATGATTGGAAATATTTAGTATACATTATAAACTTAGGCTGCCTCATCTCCTCACCAATAATGTTATAATGTTCTTTTAATGGTGTTATAAACTGGTTTTTGATTGCTGATTAAGCACACATGAAGACTGGACTATATTACAAAATTATTTATACTCTCTAATTTAATGCACTATAAGCAAGTTCTTGCATTAATCATTTCTGTGCCATCGCTATTAATAGTTATAAATACATTTTATCAGTTATTGGATGTTTGAATTCATCAAAATTGTTACAATTGCAATGAATCTCCCTACTAACACAATACCACGACAGAAGAGGATGAATTAGGAGCGGGATAAATATTTATTTTCCCTTAAAAAGCATAATAAATGCCAAACGAAAAGACTTCTTTTATTTTTGTTAACAATAAACCAAGCGTATTAATACGTGAAAGCCATCCTCGAAACCCATAAAAACACAGACAGAACATCCAAAAAGAAAACATTCCACAACAAAACCAAGAAAAGATCAGAAACAAATGGCACATCAAGCGTAAGCAAACACTTCTTTCTTTAAATCAATTACATTTGGGCCTTGACGGTCTTAATATCTTCATCGGAAGAATTACCTGCAGGCTCTCCATTAATGTTAATAACCTCAGGCCTGCCACTTCTTCTCCACAGCAAGCTTTGGCACTGTGACCCTCAGAACCCCATTTTCCAACTGAGCGTTAACATGTTCCAAGTCAGCACTCATTGGCATCTTAAACTGCCTCCAAAACTTGACAAATGTTCTCTCAGCTCTGTGCCATTTCTCTCCTTCAACTCCCTCATAATAATCATCACTCTTCCTCTCCCCACTCACTCTCAGTACCCTGTTCTCTTCAACTTCAATCTTCACATCATCTTTCTTCATCCCTGGAGTGTCGAGCGTGATCACGTGTGTTATTGGTGTCTCTATTCAGTCTGCTCTCGCTAGGGCTAGAGTTTGATGATGAACAGACCCCGGAAAGGATCTTCTATCTTTGGGAACACCATGCCAAAGAAAGGTGGTCGTGTGTATGGCATCAGAGCATTTGCTTGTGATGCCTTGATTGGGAAGTCCAACTTTGTACTTATAATATGATCTTTACATCAGACTTTGCCAAAGATTGTTATGTGATTAATTTCATAAGTTGAAATCTAACGTGAGACGATCAATATTTACATTGATTTTGTCACTTTGATCATTACTTTGATGTATGCTTTTAAAATTCTCTTTACCTACCGATTTCATTTAACAAAACTTGTACACACAACATAACTCTACAGAAAATTAACTAAAACCAAATGAAATATTAAGGCTGCAATTAGCTGTTGATCGAAGGAAAAGAAGAAATAAATGAATTTGTAATGGGTAGTGCAGTACGTATGTGAATTTGTTTAGAGTTCTTTATCACAGATAAAATTCAATTATATGTCCTTCGCATTTTGCTTTGAATTAGTCCTAAAAAGACTTGCAATATAGACCGTTATGTGATTTAGTGAAGTGAATTTTTTTTTTTGTGATTATCAAATAATATATTTGAGAGTTATTTATTTTTATGTATATAAAATTGAAATTATTTTAATTGTGTGCAGGAGTTTGAGGGTCATTGGGAGGATTTGCACGAACTAAATATCCCATAGAATCTTAGTTGCATCCATTCTAACAAAAATACTTAATATCTGATTTCAGTTTGGATTAAAAGCAAACATGCAGCTGAATCTGATTGATTGAAAATTTAAAACTGTACCCAAAAACAAAAGAAAATGACAAGCAGCTCTAACTAATGCAGGGGATGCATGCATGTTAATATTTCTCATCAAATCATCACCCATTGTGCTCTGAGACTAAGAAAATCTAAGGTGATTGATATATATTGATGTTTCAAAACAGAACTATCCTACATCATTTTGGGATTAGTGATGCTGACGCTTGATAGAATAAATTAGGTGTTTACTGAAATGTCTCAAGGAAGGACCATCGAGTATTCATCATCTCCGCAAGCGACTCAGCACATGAGCATGAGAAGAACATTCAAGAATCTCCAGGATAACATAAGATCAAGGATGCAACGAGGACAAACAAAGATGGCGGCTGTAGCGTTTGACAGTACACATGTTATAGCCGTTAGATTAAACAAATGTAAGCCATCGGATAAAACAAACGGAATTGATTGAAGAATATTATTAAAATTTAAAAGGGTGGGACTATTTGTAGTCTAGCATTTACTATGAATGCCCTTTTATTATGTGCACTAGCTAATAGATTTTAAGAAATCACTTTCTACTTTGAAATACTTTTCTTGCGATTAGAGATCTCGGGTTGTCCCTTGATAGAAGCAAGGTACACAAAAGGATGGAGGACAATGTCGGCACTTGCTAACCCATTTACCTTGCGCCACAATATATGGTAGAGCAGTGGATTTGGATTTGAAGAGGAATGAGCATTGAACTGTATAAATTAATTAATTACTCCTACTGCTTGGGTTCGTAAATCTCTCTTAAAACAGAGGAGAGATGTAATATGTGATGGCCGAGCTTTGGATTATTGCTAAAATATGAGTTTTGTGTTCTATCATGCATTTTGTGTTGGATTTTTAGTTAAGTATTATTTGATCTTTAATCAAACGTTGGGCTTATATGTGAACAATTATATATTGTGGACTGTCAAATGAGATTAAACCTAATTAAATGTGATCTAATTAGGTTTTTGGTATTATAGGCTTTAATGTATCTAATAGAGTGTGGGCCTTTAATGTGTAGAGACCTAATGGTATTCTAATTTTATGATGGGCAGAATTAGCAATACATAATGACAACATGAAAAAGTTGTCTATATAAGTGGTCGTGATCCCCAGATCACATGTAATCTTTCCATTTTCTACTGACATCCCATTCTCAGAGAGAGAGAGCAGTGAGAAACTTAAAGGATTCTCTAAGAAAATGTGTGGATCTTAAAGGCCAACCATACAACCCCAGAGAGAAATTCAACAATATAGATTTAAGCACACTTCCGTATGATTTATTATTAGTTCTTGGTGATGCAATATGAATGTTCTTAGGTTATAGATGATGGTTTTCACCAAAAGTTTTGTCATAACATTTTGTATACTATGAATTGTTTTAGCTTATAAACAAAGACATCAAAACAAAGATTCCGTCCTAGCTACTGTTTTTCACTTTGGATTTGGGATTAATTTTTAGCTTTATCTTTTAAGGCCTATGACATCCCAATAATCTGTGTGTGTGTCTATATATATATATATATATATATATATATATATATATATATATATATATATATATTAATGGATAACCATCTAATTCTCCATGACCTACAGCAAACTAAGTAAGGAACTCCAATACCATCAATTTTAATTTGAAGTTGGAAAATAGTGAAACCAGAGGCTCAATAGATTTAGTTTTGTTTATATTTAATCAAGTGAAAATTGAACCTCCATCATAGTTGGATACAGTTTCACTGATTGTAACCGCACTTTGTTTTGCACAATTATCTAATTTTGAATAATAATAAAATTCAAAATCTATATTTAGCGGGTGAGATTTCTCATCTTCTAAAATTTCTTTTGAATAAAAAACCAATCTAATAGAAACAAAAACAAACTGCGGGACAATTGCAAGGATCCTAGAATAAGAGGAAATTTGTAGTTAGGTTGGAGCAGTTTGCAAAGTAACTTCAATAACTAAGAGCAAAAAAAAAAAAAAAAAAAAAAAATTAGTAATAATAAATAAATGAATGAATGCACAACATGTGCTAAAAGTGATATCAGCTTTTATTCTTCTTTAAAGTAGAAATTATTTGGTAAGTAGACACGTGCTTTATGGAGTAGCTAACATTCTATAGTAGTAATAACAGACTGTGCTTTTATTCTCTTTGGAAAAAAATAAATATTTGCCCTGTTTTCCTCTGTCTGTTTGCGCTGCCAACTTCTAGGATCTTTATTATTTGTCAAATATTTTAGACGATCACTTTGTAAACATTAGAAGTTTATATTTCCTTCAATTGCATTGCTTTCAATTACTTGAGCCTTCACAAAGTAAACCAAACTGAACTTTTTCCTTAGCAAATCTCTTTTTCAAAATTCCTACTTTCCTATAAAACTCTCTTACTATATAAATTAATAATTACTTAATTCGAAACTAAATTTATATTATATGTATTTGTGGCTTTTACAAAATATATTCTTTCCGTTATCTCTTCTCGACATTCTCTGGAGTTTTTGGTCAGAATTAATTGAACTTCTATTTAAGATATAGTTACCAAATGGTTAGTGAAGTGATAAAATAAACTCGAAGCATTGCATATACATATTTTACTTTTAATTGACAAATTATTTTCTGGCAAATTAAATTAAATTTTTAAAGCATCATTTAATTGCCAAATATTTTTCAGTAAATATATATTTCAGTATTACATGATCCATATTTGTTGTCTATCATTACTCATCACATGCCACATCGATATCATTCCCAATTACTCTTTCTTTATATGTTAAACTAACTCAAATCAATTATATATATCCTGTACATGAAACTACATAAAACTATGAACTCAATGTTTCTAATCTCGTATCATGAAAATTGATAGATGATCAGATGTTGAGGTAATGCTGCATGGTGATGGTACCATCCATGCCAGTAGGATTAATGTAGTAAAGTTGACAGTTATTTCCTCTGTTCTGTTTATTTGATCTGCTTAACTTGCAGTGTCTTTATTAGTTGTGTATTTTTCCGATGTTTCATAAACCTCGAACTTGACCATTGATCCTTGCTCCAAGCCATGTCTTGTTAGTCAGACACATGCATGCATGTGCGAAGCTTGCTCACTTTTTGCTTCGACTGAAATTACTTATTTTTATTTTTCACCTTTATTCGGTTTCATCTTTGAATACGTTATCGAAATCACCCCCCTTAGCCAATTATCGAATCAGATTACTAGGCTCATTTTACTTGTATTAATTTCTTTATAATTTCTCAAAATTAATCCTTTGCGTTAGCCATGTGGAGTTGGTCGGACGTGAATCCTGCTAATTCATCATATCAAGATTTGGAATTCATTGAAAAATTTCAACATATGCAAGTGCTGACACAAAATATGTAATTTTCCGGCAGCTGTTGACCGTATAAAATTTTGAGTGACACTTAAAATTGTCACTCAAAATTGCAACGTATGCAAGAAAAAAGAACAAAGAAGTTAAGCAGATACTTGAACAAATTGCTCTTTGTTGAAAGTGAAGCTCAAATCTCACTTTTGCGCAACATATGACAAGTCAAACGCATTCTATGCTTACAGGTGACATGTCAGTTGATGAGATTAAAGAGCTGGACGACATTCTGGAACTGTCAGCTGCTCAAGTAAGTGATGCACGTGAAACAACACGTGCATTACTTACTCAAAACGACATCGCAGCATGGATTTAGTTTGCTCGTGATGGAATGGCAGCTTGACACGTTTTCATCAGCTACAATTGAAAGGTGGTTAAAGCTGTTATTGAAGCGGGAAAACCAGAGGATGAAGACTCTGGCTTTGAAACCCAGAAAATGGCTACTGGTGTGCTGCAGAGGATAGATATTCTAGTTTTTTCTTAGATGGCTATATATATGCAGACTGTAACTTCCTGGGAATTATCTTTTTCAATTTTGTATCTTGCTCAAGTCAGATAATAAAAACTTCCCTTTTCTCTCACAGTGGATGTAGGCTAGAGTTAATAGCCGAACCACTTTAATTCCTGGTGTCAATCTGTGTGTGTCTGTGTGTGCTTTCTTGCCTTCTCTGTTCTTAATCTTTCTGTTCAGTTAGCAAACAAACGGGTGATCAGCATTTAACCTAAGGTTTAGCAAGTTGCTTTTGGAATCAAGAACTGAAAGGAGCGGGTCTTGGGGAAGCTAAGTCATCTTCTTTGGTGATTCAGCTTCAACAAATTGGTATCAGAGCCTGTTCTCTGAAATCTTGATCTCAGAATGACTTCATCAAAGCTTGAGGTGGAGAAATTCACGGGTGAAAATGACTTTCACCTGTGGAGGCTCAAGATGAGAGCCTTGCTGGTACATCAAGGGCTGGATGTGGCACTAGGAGAGGCTTCTTCATCCAAGAAACCAAGAAAATTTACTGATGAGGACTTGCCAGATGTTCTGGATAGAGCACATAGTGCAATAATTCTGAGTCTTGGAGATGGTGTACTCAGAGAAGTTGGAAGTGAAAAGACAGCAGCAGGGTTATGGAAGAAGCTTGAAGATCTGTACACCAAGAAATCAATGGCTAAAAGATTAGCTACCAAGAAGAAGCTTTATACTCTACAAATGGAAGAAAGGTCATCAATCACTGAGCACATTGATGCATTCAACAAGATCATATTGGATCTTGATGACATTAATGTGAAAATTGATGATGAAGACAAGGCCATGATTCTGCTATGTTCACTGCCAAGTTCCTATGAACACTTGGTTGACACACTTATGTATGTGAGACAAACCCTCACAATGCAAGATGTTAAGGAGACTCTGAGTTCCAAGGCTGCAACAAAGAAAGAATCTAGAGAAGGGGAAGGATTGACAGCAAGAGGAAGGGCAGAGAAAAGAGAAGGGGGCAAAGGAAAGAAGAAGAGATCCAAGTCAAAACCAAGAAATCTAAAATGCTTCCAATGCCACAAGGAAGGGCACTTCAAAAGGGATTGCCCGGATAAGAAAAGTCAGAATAAAGATACACAAGGAAAGAGTGGAGATGCTGCTGTTGCATCAGAATTCGAGGAATCTGATGGATATGACTCAGCTGGAGTACTGATAGCTACTGATGGCATAACCAGAGGTAATTGGGTTCTAGATTCTGGTTGTTCCTTTCACATGTGCCCTAACAAAAGTTTATTCATGAACTATGAACCATATGATGGTGGAGTAGTGGTAATGGGTAATGATGCCAGTTGTAAGGTAGTTGGTAGAGGCATGATTAGGCTTAAAATGTTTGATGGCATGATAAGGGATTTAAGGAATGTGAGACATGTACCCGAATTAAAAAGAAATCTGATTTCTCTTGGAATGCTTGATAAATTGGGGTGTCTAGTTAAGCTTGAATCAGGTACCTTAAAGGTTTTGAAAGGGTCAATTGTGATTATGAGAGGAAACATGAGCAATGGTCTGTATGTGCTTCAAGGTTCAGCAGTTACAGGTGATGTTGGGGTGTCAAACCAGAAACTAGATAAAACCATGCTGTGGCACATGAAGTTAGGTCACATGAGTGAAAGGGGCCTGAAAGAGCTATCAAAGCAGGGGGTTTTAGGAGAAGATAAGATAGAGTCCTTGAGGTTTTGTGAAGAATGTGTCCTAGGTAAATCTTCAAGAGTGGAGTTTAACACTGGTATCCATAACTCAAAGGGGACTTCAGATTACATCCATGCTGATCTGTGGGGACCAGCACAGACAGCTTCTTTAGGTGGGGCAATGTATTTTCTATCTCTAATTGATGACTTTTCTAGGATGGTTTGGGTCTATATGCTGAAGAATAAAGATGAGGTATTTGATCAGTTTAAGGCTTGGAAGGCACTAGTAGAAACTCAAACAAATAGAAAGGTTAGAAGGATAAGGACTGATAATGGTTTAGAGTTCTGTAACAAGAGGCTAGATGATCTTTGTACAGAGAATGGGATTGTTAGACACAAGACTGTAAGGCATACACCTCAGCAGAATGGGTTGGCTGAAAGAATGAACAGGACCTTAATCGATAAGGTAAGATGTATGCTCATACACTCAAAGCTCCCCATGACACTGTGGGCAGAGGCTTTATGTACAGCATGCTATATTGTAAACAGAAGCCCATCTTCAGGAATTGGTTTTAAAACACCAATGGAGCTTTGGTCTGGTGAACCAGCAAGTTATTCTAACTTGAGGGTGTTTGGTTGCCCTGCTTATGCACACATTAGAAAAGGGAAACTTCAACCTAGAGCCCTGAAGTGTGTGTTTCTAGGCTACCCAGATGGGGTGAAGGGATATAAGCTCTGGTGCACATATTTAAAGCCACCAAGAGCTATTATCAGCAGAGATGTTGTGTTCAATGAGGCTGAGATGTTTCAGAACACACCAGACACAAAATCTTTTGCCTCAGAACCAGAAGTCAAAGATCAGAAATCTCTTATTGAGGTGGAGTTATCAGCTCCAAAGAAAAACCTAGAAACACAGATTGAACCAGAAACAGCATCAGACATGGATAACTCTGAATCTGCAGATGAGTCTGATGGAACACAGAACATTGGAGATTATCAGCTGGTAAGAGATAGAGTGAAAAGAACCATAAGGCCACCAAAGAGACATGCTTATGCAGACCTCATTGCATTTGCATTAGCAGCAGCACATGAGGTTGAAATTGATGAACCTAGAACCTATTCAGAGGCTATTAAGAGTGCAAAGTCAAAGGAATGGAAACAAGCTATGGATGAGGAAATGCAATCTCTCATCAAGAATCAAACATGGGAATTGATTAAAAGACCAGCAAGCAAGAAGGTAGTGGGCTGTAAGTGGATTTATAAGGTAAAAGAAGGAATATCAGGTGTTGAACCAAAACGATACAAAGCTAGGCTTGTGGCCAAAGGCTTTACTCAAAAGGAAGGAATTGACTTCACTGAAGTGTTCTCTCCAGTGGTCAGACACTCATCCTTAAGGATCCTATTAGCACTTGTAGCTGTGGAAAACATGCATCTTGAACAGATGGATGTTAAGACTGCATTTCTTCATGGTGAATTAGATGAAATGATTGTCATGGCTCAACCAGAAGGCTATGTGAACTCTGAAAAGGCAGATCATGTTTGTCACCTCAAGAAGTCATTGTATGGACTTAAACAGTCACCAAGACAATGGTATTTGAGGTTTGATAAGTTCATGTTGGAACATGATTTTCAGAGGAGTAATTTTGACTGCTGTGTTTACTTCAAGAGCTTGGGAGGTGACAGCAAGATTTATCTACTACTGTATGTCGATGACATGCTAATAGCATGTAAGAGCATGGAGTATATAGACTCTCTGAAACAGCAACTGAGGGAGGTCTTTGAAATGAAGGACCTTGGAGCAGCAAAGAAGATCCTAGGAGTTGAGATAATCAGAAATAGAAAGAATGGTATCTTAAGCTTGACTCAGCACAAATACATCAGAAAAGTACTTGAAAAATTTGGAATGGGGAAGACAAAACCTGTTCAGACACCTTTACCAGCTCATTTCAGGCTCTCATGTCAGCAATGTCCCAAAACTGATGATGAGAAGAGAGAAATGACTGAAATTCCATATTCAAGTGCTGTAGGATGTCTAATGTATGCAATGGTTTTGACTAGGCCAAACATATCCTATGCAGTCAGTGTTATAAGTAGGTATATGGCAAATCCAGGGAAAGAGCATTGGAAGGCTGTGGTCTGGGTTCTAAGATATCTGAATGGCACAACTGATTATGGCTTGGTATATGGGATCAGAAAGCAGGATGGAGTGAGTGTGGAAGGTTTCGTAGATGCTGATTTTGCTGGGGATCAGGACAAAAGAAGGTCACTGACTGGCTACCTGTTTACTCTAAATGGTTGTACCATAAATTGGAAAGCCACTTTGCAAAGTGTTGTTGCTCTGTCAACAACAGAAGCAGAATACACTGCAGCAGCAGAAGCTGTCAAAGAAGCAATATGGCTTAGAGGAATGGTAAACGAACTAGGGTATGAACAAAAGCAGATATTGATCCACTGTGACAACCACAGTGCCATATGTCTGAGCAAAAATCAAGTTCATCATGAAAGAACAAAGCATATAGATGTCAAAGTTCATTTCCTGAGATTAGAGGTGTCAAAAGGAGTGGTAAGGCTGGTAAAAATCCACACAGATGATAATCTTGCAGACATGTTGACTAAGGCTGTTCCAGGTGCTAAGTTTGAGTTATGTTTGAACTCAGCTGGGATCTGCAGAATATGATTTGCAGATGAAGAAGAGTGAGGGAGAAGAGAAGGATAAACCGATTTGAGTTCAAGGTGGAGAATGTTGAAAGTGAAGCTCAAATCTCACTTTTGCGCAACATATGACAAGTCAAACGCATTCTATGCTTACAGGTGACATGTCAGTTGATGAGATTAAAGAGCTGGACGACATTCTGGAACTGTCAGCTGCTCAAGTAAGTGATGCATGTGAAACAACACGTGCATTACTTACTCAAAACGACATCGCAGCATGGATTTAGTTTGCTCGTGATGGAATGGCAGCTTGACACGTTTTCATCAGCTACAATTGAAAGGTGGTTAAAGCTGTTATTGAAGCGGGAAAACCAGAGGATGAAGACTCTGGCTTTGAAACCCAGAAAATGGCTACTGGTGTGCTGCAGAGGATAGATATTCTAGTTTTTTCTTAGATGGCTATATATATGCAGACTGTAACTTCCTGGGAATTATCTTTTTCAATTTTGTATCTTGCTCAAGTCAGATAATAAAAACTTCCCTTTTCTCTCACAGTGGATGTAGGCTAGAGTTAATAGCCGAACCACTTTAATTCCTGGTGTCAATCTGTGTGTGTCTGTGTGTGCTTTCTTGCCTTCTCTGTTCTTAATCTTTCTGTTCAGTTAGCAAACAAACGGGTGATCAGCATTTAACCTAAGGTTTAGCAAGTTGCTTTTGGAATCAAGAACTGAAAGGAGCGGGTCTTGGGGAAGCTAAGTCATCTTCTTTGGTGATTCAGCTTCAACACTCTTCCTAATTGGCACATTTTACTTAATGATGCATAAAAAATGTGGGACTCCAATAATTTTTGGGAGATAAAAATAAATAAATAAATAAAAGGGCTGGCAACAGATGTCTATGCACATGTGAGCTTATGGATTCCCAAAAACGACTCACTATCAACATAGCCATATAATTTAATTTTGTGTTATGCGTGCACACAAAAATTAATCAAACTGTTTTCCAGATTCTCGAATGTCTCTGGCCAGAAATATCTGAGGACTTTTCTAATTTGTAATTACCAAATGATCAGAGCATTGTAATATCTTTTAATAGATAACAAATGAAAGTAAGAAACTGACTGACTGGCACTTACAAATGAAACCAATATCTTGATGGGTTGATAAATTAATAGTTTTTGCTAGTAGGATTAAAAAAAATAAATAAATTGTTTTATTCATGAAAAAACATATCGGATTTCATTTCTCCCAAATTTTAAGATTGGGATTTCAACCTTATTCTTGAAGTATCTCTACCAAAAATCTTGCATTATAACAAAAATAAAATAAAACAAGATAAACACCAAAAAATTGATACAACAAAGCCCAAATTAAAGACTATAGTATATGACATGAGTTTACCCAAAAGAAAAAAAACATTTAAAAATTTGAGCTTATTAAAAACTTGAGTTCTCAAGGACACTATGTAATTCATTTTCCTCTATTTATTTGCTCTGCTTAACTTGTGTCTTCATTATTTGTCTATTTTTCCAATCTTTTTAAAAAAAAAACCTAAAAAACTTGTCTATTATACTTTATGCGTACTTTATAAAATCGGGAGTTTGGTGATGCAGGACAAATTACTTGGGGTTTATTATTTTAGGAAATATTAGAGAGTATTTCTATTCCTATTCAAGACAGTTTCGAATTCCGTTTTTTCAAATTTTAGATAGACGTGCTGCATGTGCATATGCATATCTATATATGCATGTACTAAATCGGAAGCAATAACGAAAAAATGGATTCTTTTTGGTGGACACTGATTTTGTCTTCATAGAAACTGGTGACACTCGTTGGTGCTGGCCTCTGTTTCTCTTTTCATTTCTATTATTGGAAGAAAGTCAAGAAAAGCAAGTTGATAAAAGGGGTCACTAAATTTTTGTCTTTTGTTAAAGATTGGGAATCAGACCCCAAAAGAAAAAAATGGTAAGCGGATCTAATTGCTAATTGAATCATGATCAATATTATTGTGATATTAAAATTTCAAATATTTTGCTGATTACATTATAAAAATTATAAGTTTATGTTTCCTCCATTGATCCTTGATCCAAGCCATGTTCTGTCAGTCAAGACACATGCATGCATGTGCGAAGCTTGGTCATTTTTTGCATCGACTGAGCTTACTTGTTTTTGTTTTTTATCTCTGTTCTGTTTCATCTTTGAAAACGTTATCGAAATCACCCTTAGCCAATAATCAAGTGAATGGGGTCATTCACTTGTATATCATTATAATTTCTCAAACTTAATCTTTTGCTTTGGCCATGTGGATTTGGTCGGGCATGAATCCTGGTAATTCCTTTTCTATATTTCAAGTAATTTTGTTCTATTTCATCTTTGAAGTTAAAATGCCGCAAATCATGCGTAATATGCTTGCCACAACACTCCCCTCACTAGCTAATTAAGCTCTTAATAAATTCCCAATTGGCTTTGATTGTTGTTAAAATAATATTAATCCTGCCGGCCAACGGCAAGATTCTCTGTTTTGGGACTGGATGCTTCGAATTTTTTAAACTCAACTTGCTCTGCCCGCAATTAACAATTTTGATGATAAAATAGTGGTGCAACATTTTGACTTGAAAGTGACAAGGCGTCAGTGTCGGAGTTCCTATTTCAATTATAAACGCGTGATTTCTACTAAGCTTGCTGGACCAGACCCTTCACAATCACAAACTCATTCTGCTTAATTATCCATTTTCGCACCCGTTCAATTTTCTCGTTCTGCTTTCCAAAACCCATAATTCTGCTCCCTTCTTTCTTAATTTGCCAAAAAAAGCAAGAAAAAAAAAGAAAAAGAAAAAAATGTCAATCATCGGAGAGGCAATCCTAACGGCGTCCGTAGAGTTGCTTATCAAAAAGTTAGCTTCAGAGGGGATTCGGTTGTTTGCGCGCCAAGAGAAGATCCAAGACGATCTGATGAAGTGGAAGAGGACGCTGGTGATGATGCAGGGGGTGCTCGATGATGCTGAGGAGAAGCAGACGACTGATGGGTCTGTCAAGATGTGGCTTGCCGACCTTCACAATTTGGCTTTTGACGTTGAAGACTTGTTGGATGGGTTTCAAACTGAGGCTTTCCGGAGAAAGTTGCTGCTCGGCGAACCACATGATCCTGATCAACCCAGCAGCAGTCGTACAAGCACCAAAAATAAGTTGCGGAAGCTCGTTCCTACTTGCTGCACCACTTTTACTCCACAATCGATTCAGTTCGATTACTCCATGATGTCCAAAATCAAAGAGATCGATGACAGATTTCAAGATATTTTGAAACGAAAGGGCTTGCTAGATTTGAAAGAAAGTTCAGCGGGGAGATCTAAAAAAGTCAGGCAAAGACTACCCACAACCTCTTTGGTGAATGAAGCCAAGGTATATGGCAGAAAAACAGAAAAAAGAGATATTGTTGAATTATTGTTGAGGGATGATTTAAGAAATGATGGTGAATTCTCTGTTATTCCTATTATGGGTATGGGCGGGCTGGGTAAAACCACTCTTGCTCAGCTTGTCTATAATGATGATCGAGTGCAGGGTCATTTTGATCTTAAGGCATGGACTTGTGTCTCTGATGATTTTGATATTATCAGGCTAACAAGAACAATTCTAAGATCCATCACTAAGCAGACTGTTGATAATAGTGATTTAAATTTGCTTCAAGAGGAGCTAAAGAAGCAGTTGTCTGGAAAGAAATTTTTGCTTGTTTTAGATGACGTTTGGAATGAGAATTACAATGATTGGGTTGACATGAGCCGTCCGTTTGAAGCTGGCGCATCGGGAAGTAAGATTATTGTCACAACTCGTAATCAAGAGGTTGCAGCCATCATGGGGATTGCTCCAGCTTATCAATTGAAAAAGTTGTCATTTGATGATTGTTTGTCCGTGTTCGCTCAACACTCTTTGGGAACAAGAGATTTCAGTTTAAATAAGTCATTGGAGGAAATTGGCAAGAGGATAGTGATCAAATGTAATGGCTTGCCCTTAGCTGCGAAAACTCTTGGTGGACTCTTACGTGGTAAACATGACAGGAGTGATTGGGAAGGTGTACTCAGCTGCAAGATATGGGATTTACCAGAAGAGAGATGTGACATTATACCGGCGCTTAGAGTGAGCTACTATTATCTTTCGGCACCTTTGAAACAATGCTTTGCACACTGCTCATTGTTTCCAAAGGATTATGAATTTGAAGAGGAGGAGATAATTTTATTATGGAGTGCTGTGGGTTTCTTGGATCATGGAGAGAGTGGGAATCCTAGTGAAGATCTAGGTCGAAAGTTCTTTCAAGAACTACGTTCAAGATCTTTTTTCCAGCAATCAAGCACCAATAAATCACGATTTGTGATGCATGATCTTATCAATGACCTTGCCCGTTGGGCTGCGGGGGAAATATACTTCACAATGGAGTATACCTCGAAGGTTAACAAGCAACGGGGTTTTTCCAGAAATCTTCGTCATCTGTCGTACATTCGTGGACGTTACGATGGCATCCAAAGGTTTGAGGACTTGCATGATATCCAACATTTGCGAACTTTTTTACCAGTTTGGCTGTCAAAAAGTTCGCCTGGATACTTGGCTCGTAGCATTCTTCCTAATTTGTTCAAACTCCATCGCTTGAGGGTCTTCTCTTTGCGTGGATATCACATCTCCGAGCTACCGGATTCAGTTGGTGATTTGGGGTATTTAAGGTACCTTAACCTATCTGGAACTGAGATTAGAACTCTGCCTGAGTCAATCAACAAGCTTTACAATTTGCACACACTTCTGTTGGAAGATTGTGGTCAATTGGAGACGCTGTGCACAAAGATGGGAAACCTCATCAAATTACATCATCTCAAAAATTCAAACACACATTCATTGAAAAAAATGCCGCTAGGAATTGGCAAGTTGACTTGTCTTCAGACGTTGTGCAATTTTGTTGTGGGAAAAGACAGCGGTTCCGGGTTACGAGAGCTCAAGTATTTGATGCATCTTCGTGGGACACTTAGCATTTCAAAATTGGAGAATGTAAAAGACGTTGGTGATGCAAAGGAGGCTCAATTAGATGGAAAGAAGAATCTTAAAGAATTATTGCTTCGATGGATTGATCCAAGGGAGGCCGAAACCGAAAATGATTCATCTTCAAGGGCGGCATATACTGAAATGGGCGTGCTTGACATGCTAAAACCCCATAAAAATCTAGAACAATTTTGTATCAGCGGCTATAGAGGTGCAAAATTTCCAACTTGGTTAGGAGATTCCTCATTCTCAAATTTAGTAACACTTAAATTTGAAGATTGTGGCATGTGTACTGCCCTGCCGTCAGTCGGGCAACTACCCTCTCTAAAGCATCTTGCAGTGCGTGGAATGAGTAGAGTAAAGAGATTGGGTTCAGAGTTCTATGGGAATGATTCTCCAATTCCTTTTCCATGCTTGGAGACTCTTCGTTTTGAAGACATGCAAGAATGGGAAGACTGGATTCCTCATGGATCTAGTCAGGGAGTTGAAGGGTTTCCTAAATTGAGAGAGCTTCACATTTTAAGATGTTCTAAACTGCAAGGAACATTTCCAGAGCACCTTCCTACATTGGAGATGCTTGTT
Organism: Murraya paniculata; assembly: GCA_030449075.1. Lineage (NCBI taxonomy): Eukaryota > Viridiplantae > Streptophyta > Magnoliopsida > Sapindales > Rutaceae > Murraya > Murraya paniculata. Next base: position 350,120 of record JAEVFN010000088.1, on the reverse strand, counting down.
ATTCGAAGATGCGAAGAATTGTCAGTTCCAGTTACGAGTCTTCCAGCTCTTTGCAAATTGGAAATTGGTGGATGCAAAAAGGTTGTGTGGAGAAGTGCAACTGATCATATCAGGTCACAGAATTCAGCGGTTTGTGGAAATACATCAAATCAATTGATTCTTGCAGGGCCATTGATGCCACAACTACCAAAATTGGAAGAATTGGAGATAAATGATATGAAAGAGCAAACATATATCTGGAAGAGTCATAACGAACTACTCCATAACATTAGCTCTCTTAGAAGACTGAAGATTAGACGGTGTCCCAAACTTCAATCCTTGGTAGCAAAGGAAGAGAAAGACCAACAACAGCAGCTCTGCGAGTTGCCAGGCAGACTTGAATATCTAGAATTGAGTCATTGTGAAGGCCTTGTGAAGCTTCGACAATCATTGCTCAACCTTAGTTCCTTGAGAGAGATACGCATCAGCAGCTGCAGTTCCCTTGTTTCCTTTCCTGAGGTTGCTCTGCCTTCCAAGTTGAGGAGAATTGCGATTTCCGATTTTAATGCGCTGAAATCGTTACCGGAGGCATGGATGTGCGACACCAAGTCATCTCTCGAGGAGTTGAGTATTTTATCTTGCCGTTCGTTGACATATATTGCTGGAGTCCAGCTACCATCGAGCCTCAAGAGGTTGGACATCCAGGATTGTGATAATATAAGGACTTTGACAGTGGAAGAGGGCATCCAGAGTAGCAGTAGCAGCAGAAGGTACACCTCATCTTTTCTTGAGCGCTTAAAAATATTCCGTTGTCCATCACTGACATGTATATTCTCAAAAAACAAGCTACCTACCACGCTTGAGTCCCTTGAAGTTGGCAATCTACCTCGGTCTCTTAAGTCCCTTTATGTTTGCGATTGTGCAAAGCTGGAGTCAATAGCAGAAAGGTTGGACAACAACTCATCTCTTGAAGTAATCCAGATTTTTTTTTGTGAAAATCTGAAAAATCTACCGAGTGGTTTACATAATCTCCACCAGCTTCAAGAGATTAGTATACGGTTTTGTGGAAATCTGGTGTCCTTTCCCGAAGGGGGATTGCCTTGTGCGAAACTCACGAGGCTGGAGATAAGCATGTGTGGGAGACTAGAGGCCTTACCCAGGGGAATGCACAATCTGAACTCTCTTCAAATAGAAGGTGGGCTTCCAAGCCTTGAAAAGGATGGCCTTCCCACCAACCTTCATTCTCTTGCGATTTACGATAATATGAAGATCTGGAAGTCAATGATTGAGATGAGCCGGGGATTTCGCATATTCTCCTCTCTGCGACGACTTACAATCAGTGGATGTGATGACGACGACATGGCGTCATTTCCTCTTCCAGCCTCTCTAACATCTCTGAAGATTTGTCGTTTTCCAAATCTAGATCGCCTATCTTCTTCAATTGTTGATCTTCAAAACCTCACTAAATTGGTACTATCGCATTGTCCCAAGCTCAAATACTTTCCGAAGAAGGGCATGCCTTCCTCACTTTTGCAATTATGGATCGTGGAATGTCCGTTGATAAAAGAGAAGTGCAGAAAGGATGGAGGACAATATTGGGACTTGCTAACCCATATACCTTATGCCGAAATAGATCATAAATGTGTTTTTGATGACTGAACAGAGGACGACTGAAATATTTTATTAATTTATTTTTTTCTTTTCAATTGGGCGTGTTTGTGAATGTAATTTCAAAATTCAAATCTCAGTTGAAATAGATCGGACTTGGGTTTTTGATGACTCAAGACGACTAAAATTTAATAATTTAACATATATTTTTTAAAATTGGGCGTGTTTGTGTACGTAATTTCAATCGCAATTGTAAACTATTTTAAATTAATATGGTTCGGTGTCGGTGAGTTTTCATCATCTGTATAATGGTTTCAAATTTTTTTATTAAATAGTAAAACGTTTTGGGAAAAAAATGGTAAGTAGAATACTGGATTTATATTATTTAGCAGTCGAGTACTGTATTAGTTAGTTAATTAATTAAATTTCTTAATTTTCTTTTTTGAAACTTTACCTCTTGAAAATAGCATGATTGGAAATATTTATTATAAATGAAAATCAAATTATTAGCTTTTTTCTTCTATGTATAGTCTAACTTATGAATTGTTAGTTTGGTGATTATTAAATATTATATTTGAAAGTTATTCACATTTGTGTGTGTGTGTGCGCGATTAACAGTGATGCTAACAAATAGCAATTGATCAAGGAAATTAAATTTGGTTAATTAACAGTAAACCGACCATGATTTATCAAAATACTTTATTACATAATCTTCGTACACGTACACCATTATCGAATCTCATAACAACAAAAACAGATAATCAAAAAAGAAACAATATCCCACAACAATGCCAATAAAATACAAAAAACAAAAAGCAAACTAGCAAAGCATTAGCCAAAAAAATTATCAAAAACAAAAAGCAATCTAAGCAAAGTATTATATTTCTCAAATTACTTTTAAGGTAATATCTTCACCAAAAGAATTACCAGCTGACTCATCAACAGTAATATACATTATAAACTTAGGCCGCCTCATCTCCTCACCAATAATGTTATAATGTTCTTTTAATGGTGTTATAAACTGGTTTTTGATTGCTAATTAAGCACACATGAAGACTGGACTATATTACAAAATTATTTATACTCGCTAATTTAATGCACTATAAGCAAGTTCTTGCATTAATCATTTCTGTGCCATCGCTATTAATAGTTATAAATACATTTTATCAGTTATTGGATGTTTGAATTCATCAAAATTGTTACAATTGCAATGAATCTCCGTACAAACACAATACCATGACAGAAGAGGATGAATTAGGAGTGGGATAAATATTTATTTTCCCCTTAAAATGCATAATAAATGCCAAATGAAAAGACTTCTTTTATTTTTATTAACAATAAGCCAAGCATATTAATACGTGAAAGCCATCGTCGAAACCCATAAAAGCACAGACAGAACATCCAAAGAGAAAACATTCCTCAACAAAACCAAGAAAAGATCAGAAACAAATGGCACATCAAGCATAAGTTAATAACCTTGGTGGTTTTAATAGTTTCTTTAAATCAATTATATTTGAGCCTTGGTGGTCTTAATATCTTCACCGGAAGAATTACCTGCAGGCTCTTCATTAATGTTAATAACCTTACGCTGCCTCTTCTTCTCCTCAGCAAGCTTTGGCACTGTGACCCTCAGAACCCCATTTTCCAAATGAGCCTTAACATGTTCCAAGTCAGCACTCATTGGCATCCTAAAATGCCTCCAAAACTTGCCAAATGTTCTCTTAACTCTGTGCCATTTCTCTCCTTCAACTCCCTCCTTATAATAATCATCACTCTTCCTCTCCTCACTCACTCTCACTACCCTGTTCTCTTCAACTTCAATCTTCACGTCATCTTTTTTCATCCCTGGAATGTCCAGTGTGATCACGTGTGCTGTTGGTGTCTCCTTCCAGTCTGCTCTCGCCAGCGCTAGTGTTTGATGATGATCACCTCCTTTTGGGATTGTCAGAGGGGTTTGTTCAAGAACCCTGAAAGGATCTTCTGTCATTGGGAACATCATGTCAAAGAAAGGTGATTGTGCGTACGGCATCAGAGCATTTGCTTGTGATGCCATGATCATCAATGTTGCTGCCATAACGAGTAATGGAGTTACCATTGCGAGAATTCTTGATTTCGCCATCTGGGTAGCTAGATGGTTGTTTTAAGAGTGTGTTGAAGTAAAGTGTTTGTTGATTTTCTGGTGATAGTTCTTTCGAAGTCCTTGCAAAAGGAACTGAGAGAAAATTCCAGCACAGTGTAGGGACTTGAAGAAACGTTTTGCAAAATGTTCTAGACAAAATTGAAACGTTTCTTTTGACTTGGGAATCCGAGTTGGAAGCTCACTAGAATTAGAATATGCCACATGTTACTTAAATTAATTTTATATTAATATTGATCGTTACTTAATATAAAACACAATTTCATCATTATTTTATATATCTGAAGTGGAATTATTCAAACGTAAGTGTAATTGGGAAAATAATTTTTGTCCCAACGCATATAGGAGACAACATTAATCAGTGGTGTCATATATATTATAATCTCAAAACCAGTTCAATTTGATTTTCAATTTATTCAGGACAACTAACTCGTGATGGGTATCGTCATCAGGCAATAGAAATAAATCATGACAAATGACAATAGCATTTTTTAGTTAACTACGTGTACGATGCTTTTGAATTTAGCTATGCAATCCAAAGCTCGTTCAAATTCGCTTTCTTCCAGTGCAATTGTGAAGCGGCAATAGCCAGGAATTCCGATCCACGAACCACTGTTGATGCATAAACCAGCTGCCTTGACTATGGCTTCACCGATATTTGAGTCATCAACCTTGATTTGTTCTGTAGCAGTTTTCTCACCAGTGCCAGATGAATGCTGGCTGATCTTTACAGTTTTGTTGAGATAGGTAGAGGGCTTCGCCACCATTGAAACACCACCGCAGGATTGGACCACTTCCCACCCACAATTCTCAAGTTATCCATGGAGAAAATGATAGTATATTTAGCATTGAGTAATGTAATTCAAAGATTATGTGTTGCATGTAATTGGTTAATTCAAATTTTCTTGTAAGAGGGTAGATTAGAAGTACCTCTTTCAAGCGCTTTGATCTACTTTCCAGGTCTCCTATATGTTCTGCAACAGCATTCATCAAGTCTCCTGCTTTTCGCTCTCTCAGACCAAGCAACTTCTTTATAGCATATATGGCTGTGTTATGAGGCTTGCTTAATCATGGAAAGCTAGTAAATGCATCAACCAAATGAGGCTGATCTAGAACCAGGAATCCAAATTTGAGCGCTCCAGTCAGCATCTTCAGAGAAAGCCCTCCGAGCAGCAACACATTGAAAGACGAATTGGTGGAAGAATATAGCTTTGACAAACAGCCTTCCAAATCCCAACCACACCAACCCTCGTAGTTGAATTCAAATCCTGAGAATGCGGTATCAATTACAACTCTTGCCCCATATTTTGCACAAACAATTAATATATTCTCTATCTCTTTGTTGCTGTAAAGCAAGCCAGTTGGATTGATTGTTGGACCAGAAATGTATACCCACGGCTTCTTCAAAGTCCCAAGTATTGTCACAAGTGTCTTCTCTATCACCTTAAAGCCCACTTGAGACTCAGTAGGGATATTCACAATGTTTGCTTTCAAAAATTTGGCAGCAGAAACATAGTTCCCATTTGAACCAGCTGGGAAGCATAATGTTCCACCTTCTAGGATACAGCAGAGGACTAGCTTATTAAACAGAGATTGAGAGCAATCTGCATATATGAATTCTGTATTGGTATCAACTGGAAAACCGAAATTGCTCTTGATATACTGTTTGATGCTGGGGGTGACATCAATTTCTGACTCAGACATGTTTTGTCTCGCGAAACTTTCAAAGATAGCAGCTTTGACCAGAGATGGTATGGGCAAGAAGCTTTGGTCTACATCCATATGAATCAGCTCAGAGTTTGGTGTCTCACTAATTGACAGTTCAACACTGTTAAAGACAGAGATGGCTGATCTAGAAAACCCGATCATCTCAGTTGATTTGGCCTTTACATAATCCCTCGGAAGAACATTTATCAAAAAGCAATTTCATAAGGTAACTTGCTTCAATGAATCAAAAACAAATAGCAGAAAATGCCAATGTAGTGACTAAAAAAGAGCCGTGAAATGAACTACAGAGAAATATTAAGAAAAATCAGAGGTTGGATAAACATATGCCAAGTGAATTAACAAAAAATCCAAGCAGCAAAAGAATCTGGGTTATCATAGTCCTTCCATGATACTGAATTGCTTATGTTGCTTCCAATATTTGTAACATAAATATCAACAATCTGATTACTCTCATGTTGAAATGGAAGAGTTAATCAATATTGGATATACTTAAATATACTCATAAAAAACATGAATATTCATGTGTGTGTACCTAAATACATATATTCAAAAATGGACTCAGTGATATCAAAACAGAGAAAAAAAGAGAGAAGGATAACCTCTTTATGCGTACGTCGCTCAGCAAGCTGGAAAGCCAGAAGCTCATGAAAAAGACAACCATAGTAGTTTTGACTAATCAGTGCTGTAGTCCCTTCTAGTACTTCCACAGTCTTAGCCAAGGCCTTAAAGATGGCCTCTTCTTCTGAGATTACAAAAGCAACTTCTAAATCTGAATAAACCTGGAAATAAAAACAAAAAGCTAACAGATAACCAATGAGAACGCATCTTATGGCTTGATCAGACAAAATAGAAATCTCTTGTAATAGCATATCAGTTGAAAAAGTGGGTGTCAAAAGAATTATTGCTTTTTTCAATAATAAACATTTGAGTGTTAGAGAATCGAGTGCTCATGGACAGTACGCAATTCACTTTCCCCTGTTTATTGTCTCTGCTTAACTTGGGTCTTCATTATTTGTCTGTCTTCCCAACTTTTTTTCTTAAGAAAAAAAAATCAAACCGATTGAATCATGACTATTATTGTGATATTAAATCATTTTAAAAAATTATTTCAATTCAAATAGTATATTTTGAAGGAAATATATTTTTATATAAAGTAGTAATTACCTAGCATAAATCAAAATCCATATGATATGCCTATATGGCTTGTGTAAAATATGTTCTTCGCATTATTTGTTTCTTTTTAAATTAATTTCACAAAGAAATTATTCAATGTCAATATCATCTACTTCTTTGTTTGAAACTATTTGTATAGTAAAATGATCATCTCTAACATGGAAAACTAATACCGTACAACAATTGTATTACTGTTAATATAAAGCAGCTAACTATTAAAAAAGTTTTCTTAAAAGAAAACTAATATTCAAATAGAACATAATAGATACCAAGTCAAGATAAATCAATTCTATAAACGCGATCATATCTTTCCAAAATAACGAATACTTTCATAAATAAATAATTTTTTAATTTATAGATTAATCGATATTTGTTAAATTTAATAAAGTTTTTCATGGTCCCGGAGCTATTAATTTATTGATATTTTGTTATATCTGTTGCAGGAAACAATTCAACTTAATTATAACAATGCTGTTGCAATGGTGGATTAACAAAATTTCTAGCAATTCTCTTTTCGTAGATAACAACCATTTGATTTCGATGACATTAACCACGTAAATGTTAATAACACATGATTTGAAATAAAAAAAAGGGGGGGGGGGGGGGCAGTTTTCTAATGATTAAAAAAAATTCAAAGAAGAAAATTAAAGGAAAAGAGCCACAGGCGTTCGTGTTGTGAATGACCATTTGCAATTTTTGCTTTCTTCTCTGTACGTCTAATATCTGAATGAATGTATCCGCAAATTTGCTTTTGATTTGCCGGCGCTGGCGGTCGATATTTCCAGAACTAGTCAAGCATTGCGGAGAAGAAAGCAAAAAAATCACAAAACCTCCATTGCACCAGAGGGGCCACAATACAAAAGATTGGGGACAACGCTTCCTCTTCCAGCCTCTCTCACAAATCTAACAATTGCCGATTTTCCAAATCTGGAACGCCTATCTTCTTCAATTGCTGATCTTCAAAACCTCACTTTGCTCAAATACTTTCCGGAGGAGGGCCTGCCTTCCTCACTTTTGCGATTACTGATCTGGGTATGTCCGTTGATAGAAGAGAAGTGCAGAAAGGATGGAGGACAATATTGGGACTTGCTAGCCCATATACCTTATGCCGAAATAAATCTTAAATGTGTTTTTGATGACTGAACAGAGGATCGACTGAAATATTTTATTAATTTTTTTTTTTTCTTTTCAATTGGGTGTGTTTGTGAATGTAATTTCAAATCTTAGTTGAAAACTATTTTAAATTTATATGGCTCGGTGTCGGTGAGTTTTTATCATGTATATAATGGGTTTTCGAGATAAAAAGAAAGATGCTGAGTAGAAGAATTGGCTCGCATTATTTAGCAGAGAGGGACTGTATTAATTAATTAATGGATTAATTAGAAGATTGGTCTCGCATTATTGCTGTACGGTCACATATGTATAATATTTGTTTCTCTTCATCAGACTTCGGCAAAAATTGTTAATATTCTTCTTTTGTCGTATTTGTATAACAATAATGCTAACAAATATCAACTAACCAAGTAAATTAAATTAGGTTAGCTAGTACTAGACCGACCATGATTTGTCAAAAGCACTTTAAAGCCATCATCATCAAATCCCATGTTGCCGAGCATGAGTGTGATTAAGAGTTGTGAGGATGAGTACATCTGATGATTACTTAGCTGACGTGGAACAATCCGCTAACTGGTTTTAGCTTTATTGTTAACGAACTCGTTAGGCATGAAAAGGCTGTTATAACAAACTCTAGTGAAAGCATTTTTCATGTATAAATATAGAGACCCTATGTACTTTTCAATAGAGAAATGAATCTAATAAATTCTAGATTCTTCTTCATTTCTTTTCCTTTATTTTCGTTTCACTTTTCTCACTGATTTTCTTGTTAACCAAACACACAATATTACAATACCTTTCATCCCATGACAACAAAAACAGAAAATCAAAAGAAAACAAAAACATGCCACACGATAAAGCCAAAAAAATATCAAACACAAAAAAACACACTACGCGAAGCATTATGTTTCTCTAATTACATTTCGGCTTCTGTGGCCTTAACTTAATATCTTCTCCAGAACTCATCAGCAATAATGTTATAATGCTAAATTATTTGTAATCTTTAATTTAATTGTTTCTGCGCCATTGCTATTAGTATTAACTTATGAATACAATTTTATCAGTTACTGAATATTTGAATTCATCAAAACTGTTATAATTGCAATGCATCTTCAAATTTTCTGAATATTTTGACAGAAAAGGGAATATCTTTATGAATTGCAGTGGGATAAACTTTTTTCCTCTTAAAATGCATAATAAATGCCAAAGAAAAAGGCTTTTTTTTATTTTTATTAACAATAAACCAAGCATATTAATGGCTATATTAATGAATTAATATAATGGCTATCTCTTTCTCAGTTTTGCTGTGCGGTCATATATATGTATTTTGCGTGTGTGTGTTTGTGTGACGAGATTGAAATTGGTTTGATCGTATACAAGAGTAATTTGAGGTTCATTGCGACGATTTTGCTCATAAATTTGCCGGCAGAGCTTAGTAATTAATTAGTATGCTGGTGTTGTAAAACAAGACAATGATGTTAACAAATACCAATTGATCAACTAAACTAAACTTCGTTAATTATTAGTAAACCCACCATGATTTATCAAAAGCACTTTGTTACATAATCTTCGTACATGTACACCATCATCTTTTGCTATTGTAGGACCAGGATTTCTAAACTGCAGTTTATTGTTGTTAATACATGTAAGCCATCCTCAAAAACCCATAAAAACATAAACAGAACATTCAAAGAGAAACATTCCAGAATTAACAGAAACAAATAGCCCATCAAGCACAAGCACACACTTCTTTCTTTAAATCAATTACGTTTGAGCCTTGGTGGCCTTAATACCTTCGACGGAAGAATTACCTGCAGGCTCTTCATTAATGTTAATAACCTTAGGCTGCCTCTTCTTCTCCACAGCAGCTTTGGCACTGTGATCCTCAGAATCCCATTTTCCAAATGAGCCTTCAACTTCCTCCTTATGATAATCACTCCTCTCCCCATTCACTCTCAGTACCCTGTTCTCTTCAACTTCAACCCCTGGAATGTCCAGTGTGATCACGTGTGCTGTTGGTGTCTCCTTCCAGTCTGCTTTCGCCAGGGCTAGGGTTTGATGATGATCAACTGGAATTCTATATTGGTATCAACTGGGAAACCAAAATTGCTCTTCACGTACTGTTTGATGCTAGGGGGCGACGTCAATTTCTGACTCAGACATGTTTTGTCTTGCGAAACTTTCAAAGATATCAGCTTTTACTGGAGATGGGACGGGCAAGAAGCTTTGGTCTACATCTATATGAATCAGGTCAGAATTTAGTGTCTCAGTAATTGACAGTTCAGCACTGTCGAGGACAGAGATTGCTGAACTAGAAAACCCAATCACCGCAGTTGATTTGGCCTTTTCACAATCCCTCTGAAGAACATTTATCACAAAGCAATTTCGTGAGCTAACTTGCTTCAATTAACACAATCGAGTAGCAGAAAATTCCAATGTAGCGGCCAAAGGGCCGTGCAATGAACTACGGAGAAATATTAAGAAAAATCAGAGGTTGGATAAACATAGAGTAGTTTTAACTATATTAGAAGCTCATGAAAAAGGCAACCATAGTGGTTTTGAGTAATCAGTGCAGTAGTCCCTTCTAGTACTTCCGCAGTCTTACACAAGGCCTTAAAGATGGCCTCTTCTTCGGATATGACAAAAGCAACTTCTAAGAAGAATTTGGCTTCCATAAATAAGAAGTTCTTAAAACAAAAAGCTAACAGATAACCAATCAGAATGAATCTTGAAACCCCTCCTCTTCCAAATAGCATAATTGAGTCAAGTGGCCGCTATAATGAACCTGGGAGGCTGGAGAGCTCAAAGGGATCGGATATATCCAAGAAAAGACGAGACCCAACTTTTCTTGTTAGTCGTATTGATTAATTAGTATAAGTTAGCTGAATGTTCAATGTTCATGCACTTTTGAGCTGCATATATCTCACTGTCAGCCAAAGCGCCCTCTGGCCTTAAGTGACATACGCGCCGATAACACAATACACAATTTGATGGACAGTTGCTTGATCGAGAAGTCCAACTTTGTATTTAATTTCGTAAGTTGAGTATATATAAATGCTCGAGTGTTCTTTATTAAAATGGCATGATTGAACATAATTAATATAATGGAAATCAAATTATTATGATTGAATTTGGTAGATTAGCATTATTTAATCTTTGTATGATCTAATTTGAGACCCCTTTGATCATTACTTTGATGTATGCTTTTAAAAATTCACTTCACCTACCGATTTCATGAAACAAGACTTGTACACACAACACAACTCTACAGAAAATTTAACTAAAACCAAATGAAATTTCAAGGCTGTAATTAGCTGTTAATCAAAGAAAAAGAAGAAACAAATGAATTTGTAACGGGTACTACAATACACATATGAGTTTCTTTAGAGTTCTTTATCATAGATAACATTCAATTATATGTCCTTCGTATTTTCTATTTGAATTAGTCCCAAGAAGACTTGCAATATGGAGACCATGTATTTGTTATGAGATTTATTGGAGTGAATTGTAGTTTTTGTAATTATCAAATCATATGTTTGAGTTATTTATTTCTGTATCTACAAAACTGAAATTATTTTACTTGTGTACAAGAGGGTCATTGGGAGGATTTGCTCATAAATTTGCTGGTAAAGGATTTGCTCATTAATCAAAAGCACTTTATTACATCATCTTCATGCATGTACCCTGTCTCCCATAACAACAAAAACAGAAAATCAAGAGAGAAACAATATGTCAGTATCCCACAGTGCCAAGAAAATATCCGAAACAAAAAGCAAACTGAGCAAATCAAAGCATCTGCTTTTGATGCCATAACAAGAAACGGCATTGCAAGAATGGAGAATGTAACATGTTATTTAATCGGTTCTGAATCAACATTATCATCATCTGAAATTTCGAATCTTGCGTAGAAGACATTATAAATCAACAATTCAAAAGAAAAAAGAAGAAATTAAACCAACTGAAAGGATAGCCACTAGGTAGAATTTCACATGAAGAACAACCAATTAACCAAGCTTCTATGTGCCTGAATTGCCGGAAGCATTCGGGCGCTTCTGCATGAACTACAGATCCCATAGAATTTTGGTTGCATTCATTCTGGCGCTGCTCCTCCATGTGACCCACCATTGATTAAAAATTTAAAAAAGTACGCCCCAAAAACAAAAACGGAAAAAAAAAAAAAAGACAATGACACCTTTGTGATATACAACAGCAATCATGAGCTGAAGGCACCTTTGTGATATTTTATTAAACCATAGATGTGGGGGTTCGATCAAACGAGATTTTGAATAATTTATTTAATTACAAATTGTTTGGATGATGTTTCAGTCAAAAACAGGGGAGCTCATTCAATGGGTCCGACTTCCCATTTTGTAGTGTAGTAAAAACAGAGGCTGCTGTTTGTAAATTTCTTTTAAAACAGAGGAGCTAGGTGTAACGGGCCGCTCAACTCACCCGCAAACAGAGGCTAATTTGACACGTGAGGTTGCCATAGGTCTTCTTGGCATTCCTGCGTTGCTTCACTTTCGGGGAGACTCCTCCTCTACTTGTGACATATGTGGTCCTTGGTCCGTGATCCACCTCTCATCTTGGTGGTAGCTTCTTCGGAAGCTTTGGAGACATAACGTCCTTGATCTTGTCGATGACATCTTGGATGAGCAGAGGGACTTGTCGTGGCCGCATGGGTTTGTTGTGCACTAAACTCATCCCGTGACATAGAACTGTATTAATTAATTTCTTATTGGGGCGGGTGGGTGTAGTCTCAAATTGCCAAGCAATGCTTGAATTATCTTCCAAAAGATGTGCTCCTTTGTTGACCTAGTGCTCCACTTATATGCTGGTGTGTGGCTAGAGTTTCGTTGATAATTTACTGTAATCTCTTGAAACAGAACAGATTTTGTGAAATGAATTTCAAAACTAAAAATCAAATGTGAGTTTTGTGTTCTATCATGGATTTTCTACATCTTATTAATTGTTTGAGCTGAGCTTGCAGTGTCTTTGTAGTTGTCTATTTTCTCAATATTTCATTAACCTCAAAACTTGTCACTTTGTAAAATTGTAAGCTTATATTTCCTCCATTGATCCTTGCTCCAAGCCATGTCCTACGCCTGTTAGTCAGGTGCATGCATGCGTATGTGAAGCTTGCTCATTTTTTCCAACGACTGAAATTACTTATTTGTCTTTTTCATGTTTAGAAAACGTTGTTGAAATAATAAATGGATAGGTTCATTTCAACTGTATTAATTTCTTTATAATTTCCGGAACATTAGTCCTTTGCTTTAGCCATGTGGAGTTGGTCGGGCCTGAATCCTGCTAATTCCTGAAGATTTGTCGTTTGTGCTAGCGTGCTCTCCGTTTCATATTTCATATTTCGAGCGTGCTCTCTTCTTGAGCAGTTAAGCAATTGTAAATTGTCAATCTCTGGTTCCTATGTTTTCAGAAAATGAGTTAACTGCCACGCTCGAGCACCTTGAAATTGGAATTCGCCCCAAGCTTTAATTTTTGCCACGGAGTGGCAATCTACCTCAGGCGCTTAGATGTTCGTTTGTGTTTTTAGACGTTCAAAGCTGGAGTAAATAGCGGAAAGGTTGGTTGTTGTGATAATCTTAAAAATTTACCGACGGGTGGTTTGCACGAGCTTCGCCAACTTCAAGAGGGTGGGATGTGGGGTTGTGGAAATCTCGTGTCCTTTCCTGAAGGAGGATTGCCTTCTGCGGAGCTGACTAAGCTCCAGCTAACTTGGTGTGGTAAACCAGAGGCCTTACCCAAGGGCATGCACAGTCTCCAAGAATTAAACACTGCAGGTCGGGCAAGCATATATGTTGTTGCTTCCCAGTTGAGGCAGATGATGGTATGTTTCCCAGCAACCTTCAGTCACTTTATATTCGTACCAAATATAATTACCATGACAGCAATAATTTATTTTTCTAACTTGCAATTACCAAATAAATAGTGAAGTGATCAAATACATGCAAAGTCAGATTTTTCTAATATCTTTTAAAAGATAACAATTGAAAGTAAAAAACTGACTGACTGACTGACTGGCTTACAAATGAAACCAACAGCTTGATGGGTTAATAAATTAATAGTTTTTGCTAGTTAGAGAAAAAAATAAATTAAATCACTTTATTCATGAAAAAAAATCATATTAAATTTTATTTCCCCAAATTTTAAGATTGGGATTTCACTCTGATTCCTAAAGTAACCAAGAATCTTGCATCATATAAGAACTAAAACAAGATGAACACGTACCAGAAGAATTGACACACAAAACCCAAAAGATTAGTAAACGACATGAATTTACAACAAACACAAATACAATTGTGGTTTTTTTAGCGAATTGCGTGCTCATGATCAAACACAGTGTGCAAGTCATTCTCCCAACTTTATTTTTTTTAGACTCAAACTTGTCTATTATATTTTATGCTTTACTTTATAAAATCAAGAGTGCAGTGATGTCTTATTAAAAAAAAAAATTGGTGATGTAAGACAATTATTTAATTAGAGTTAATTATTTCAATTTTTTTTTAATTTTTGTCAATTAAATTTTTGTTAAGGTAGTATTTGTGATATTTTATTAAACTATAGAAACGGGGGTTCGATTGAAGGAGATTTTGAATGATTTATCAAATTATGTATGGTTCAGTAAAAAACAGGGGAGTTCCTTGCACTGGCTCGACTTCCCATTTTGTACAATAGTAGAAAACAGAGGCTGTTCTGCCTTCCCAATTAAGGTTAGTATCAATTTCGGAATGTGATGTACTCAAATCAGCCAGTTCACCCCTTAGTTAAGGAATTTGGCCCGATGGGTTGTTTCAAATTATTCAGATTATTGTAGTCAAACTCAAAACAGGGGACTTCCATGCACATGTGTCATCACTATTAGATATATTTGGAATCATTAACTTTTAAAAACTGTTATACTAATGATGCAGGAAGCTCTTTAGGCACAATATCACGAAATTTTGAGAGATTAACCTTTAAAAGAGTTTTGGGTACCGTCAAAAGAGTAACTGAATCAATACTGTTCCCAAGCAAGTCGAGCCGCTGCTCTTAGAAATTCGGGTTATTGCGTCTAGAGGGCTTCCTACATCATACAAATTATACTGGTTCTTCACAATTATTAACATATTAATACAATATGACTAGTTAGAAAGTAATAAATAGATGGATTTTTTATTTTGAAATTTGGGGTTGTAATGCACTGAAATCGTTGCCCGAGGCTTGGATGTGCCACACAATTCGTCTCTCGAGATCTTGAGGATTTCGTGGTGCCATTCATTGACGTATATTGCTGGAGTCCAACTACCGCCGAGCCTTAAGCGGTGTTAAGGAAGCACACAATGCAGAGTATGAAAAGATTAAATCAGTAGATCAAAAGGTTGCTCAACGCCAAGTCAACAGATCACAAGGGTGCTCAATGCCAAGTCAGCAGAAGCTGTTAACGGCACAATAACCAGCTCAGCATAAGTTGTTAAGTTGTTATGATGCTTTACGTATGTGTAACTGATGTTGAGTAAAAGAGTTTGTTAATTGCAATTAGTTAGGAATTGAGATGATTGATAACTTGTATAAATATCAGCTGTAATCGATATATGATTGAATAATGAAAAGATCCAGAATATAGAAGATATTTTCTCTGCAATTTTTCTTTCAATCCAAACAACACTTTTCTTGTTTTCTTTCAAGCGGCTAGAGATCCGCGATTGCAATAATATGAGGACTTTGACGGTCGAAGAGGGCATCCAGAGTAGCAGCAGCAGCCGAAGGTACACCTTATCTCTTCTTGAGCACTTAACAATTGGCAGTTGTCCATCTCTGACATGTATATTTTCAAAAAATAACGAGTTACCTGCCACGCTTGCGTCCCTTGAAGTTGGCAATCTACCTCCGTCTCTTAAGTTCCTTTATGTTTATGGTTGTTCAAAGCTGGAGTCAATAGCAGAAAGGTTGGACAAAAACACATCTCTTGAAATAATCAGCATCGTCGATTGTGAAAATCTGAAAATTTTACCGAGTGGTTTACATAATCTGCGCCAGCTTCAAGAGATTAGGATAGTTGATTGTGGAAATCTGTTGTCCTTTCCCGAAGGGGGATTGCCTTGTGCAAAACTGACAGAGGTCGATATCGGTGAGTGTAGGAGACTAGAGGCCTTACCCAAGGGATTGCACAATCTGAACTCTCTTCAAGAATTAACAATAGGAGGTCAGCTTCCAAGCCTTGAAGAAGATGGCCTTCCCACCAACCTTCATTCTCTTGCGATTTATAATAATATGAAGATTTGGAAGTCAATGACTGAGTGGGGCCAGGGACTTCACAGATTCTCCTCTCTACGAGAACTTACAATCAGTGGATGTGATGACGACATGGTGTCATTTCCGCCAGAGGCAGAGGACATAAGATCGGAGACAACGCTTCCTCTTCCTGCCTCTCTGACATCTCTCGAGATTGCAAATTTTCCAAATCTGGAACGCCTATCTTCTTCAATTGTTGATCTTCAAAACCTCACTGTACTGGTACTCTGGCATTGTCCCAAGCTCAAATACTTTCCAGAGAAGGGCCTGCCTTACTTATGCAATTAAGGATGGAGGGATGTCCGTTCATAAAAGAAAGGTGCAGAAAAGATGGAGGAAGATATTGGGACTTGTTAACCCATATACCTTCTGTTCTGACAGATGATAAATGGGGTTTTGATGACTCAACAGAGGAGGACGACTGAACACAGGACGACTCCACCCTTATTCCTTGTATTGAAAATAGATAATGAAATATTTTTATTGTTTGTGTATGTAATTTAATCTCAATTGAAACTATTTTAAATTAATATGGGTCGGTGTTGCTAATAAAACACGAGGTTTGGACAGTATTACAAAATTATTTATACTCCATAATTTAACGCACAATAGGCATGTTCTTGAATTAATTGTTTCTATTCCATCGCTATTTACCAGTTATTGAATATTTAATCAACATCTACAACAAAACCAAGAAAAAATCAAGCAAACACTTCTTTCTTTAATCAATTACATTTGAGCCTTGGTAGTCTGAATATCTTCACCGGAAGAATTACCTGCAGGCTCTTCATTAATGTTAATAACCTTAGGCTGCCTCTTCTTCTTCTCAGCAAGCTTTGGCACTGTGATCCTCAGAACCCCCTTTTTCCAAATGAGGCTTAACGTGTTCCAGGTCAGCACTCGTTGGCATCCTAAACTGCCTCCAAAACTCACCACTTGCTCTCTCTGCTCTGTGCCATTTCTCTCCTTCAACTTCCTCCTTAAAATCATCACTCTTCCTTTGCCCACTCACTCACTCTGAGTACCCTGTTCTCTTCACCTTCAATCTTTGCATTGTCTTTCTTCATGCCAGAATGTCGAGTGTGATCACGTGTGCATCGTCTTTCTTCATGCCAGAATGTCGATTGTGATCACGTGTGCTGTGGTGGCTCCTTCCAGCTGCTCTCGCCGGGGCTGGAGTTTGATGATAATCAGCTACTTTTGGGATTGTTAGAGGGGTTTGTTCAAGAACCCTGAAAGGATGTTCTGTTATTGGGAGCATTATGTCAAAGGGAGGTGATCTTGTGCATGGCATCAGAGCATTTGCTTGTGATGATGATCATCAATGTTGCTGCCATAACAAGCGCCGCCTAGCCATAATTGACATAAGAGGTCAACAGTAACACAATAGACAATTTGATGGATAGTTGCTTGATCGCGAAGTCTAACTTTGTACTTATAATATGATCTCATCAGACTTTGCCAAAGATTGTTCTATAATTAATTTCATAAGTTGAAATAATGCTGGATTAGCATTATTTCATCTTTGTATAATCCAACTTGAGACGATCAATATTTATATTGATTTTGTCACTCTGATCATTACTTTGATGTATGCTTTTAAAAATTCTCTTCGCCTACTGATTTCATTTAACAAAACTTGTACACACAACTAAGCAAATCTAAGGTGATTGAATTATATTGATTTTTCAAAACAGAACTATCTTGCATCATTTAATGATTAGGGATGCAGATGTTTGATAGAATGAATCAGGTGTTTTGCTGAAATGTCTCGAGGAAGGACCCTCGAGTATTCATCATCTCAGCAAGCGACTCAGCACTTGAGAATGAGAAGACACTCAAGAATCTCCAGGATAACATAAGATCAAGGATGCAACGTGGACAAACAAAGATGGCGGCTGTAGCGTTTGACAGTACACATGTTATAGCCGTTAGATTAAAGAAATGTAAATCATCGGATACAAGTTTTGTACATATGGATTCAAAATGAATGAAACATTGCTGTGATGTGTGTGCACTATTCTCTCATTTTGTTTTCATTACATCTCTTTTAAGATTTTTTTTTCCAATAGTTTTCAGTTTTCTGTCAAATGTAACATAATATGATCATGTGCTAACTAATAACACAAAGCATAAATGCAGCTCTAATCTTTTTCAAACTTGGCCAAAGTTGTTGAACATATAAATACTCAAGCTTTCAGTGTTCTTAATTAAATTGGCATGATTGGACATAATAAAATAATGAGATTAGGAACCATTTAAATTGGCATGACGCTATTCTAAAAAATTTGGGTTATTTTGCCTAAAGGGTTTCCTACACCATATAAATTACACCAGCTTTTCATAATTATTAACAGGTTAATATGGCTAATTAGAACATTGAAGCAGAGGCTGTTCTGCCTTCGGCCTTACCAACTAAGGTTAATTTCAATTTCAGAATGTGATGCACTGAAATCCAGTTCATCTCTTAAGGACTTTGGACATGTAAATTGTTTTAAATTATTCAGATTATTTTTGTCAAACTCAAAACAGGGGACTTCCATTCGTCTGTGTCATCACTATTAATATTTCTATTTCTTAACACAATTTATCTGTTACTAGCTATCTGGACTCATCAACTTTTAAAAGCTATTATAATGATGTAGGAAGCTCTTAAGGCACAATATCACGAAATTTTGATATTAGCCCTTAAAAGAGCTTAGGCACGGTCAAAGAAGTAACTGAAACCGCGGCTATGCCCAAGTAAGTCCAGATGCTACTCTAAAAAATTTGAGTTATTTTGCCTAAAGGGTTTCCTACACCATATAAATTACACCAGCTTTTCATAATTATTAACAGGTTAATATGGCTAATTAGAAAGTAATAAAGAGATGGAATTTTTTTTTTTATTTTAAAACAAACGGAATTGATTGAAGAATATTATTAAAACTTAAAAGGGTGGGACTTCTTGTAGTCTAAAATTTACTATGAATGCCCTTTTATTATGCACTAGCCAATAGATTTTAAGAGATCACTTTTTACTTTGAAATATTTTTCTTGCGATTAGAGATCTTGGATTGTCCCTTGATAGAAGAAGGTACACGAAAGGACAGAGGACAGTGTCGGCACTTGCTAACCCATATACCTTGCGCCACAATAAATGGTAGAGCAGTGGATTTGGATTTGAAACAGAAGGGGAATGAGTACTGAACTGTCTAAATTAATTACTTACTCCTACTGCATGGGTTCGTAAATCTCTCTTAAAACAGAGGAGAGATGTAATATGTGACGGCCGAGCTTCGGATTATTGCTAAAATATGAGTTTTGTGTTCTATCATGCATTTTGTATACTATGAATTTTTTTTCTAGCTACTGTTTTTCACTTTGGATTTGGGATTGATTTTTAGCTTTATCTTTTAAGGCCTATGACATCCCAATACACATATATGACCAAGCTACTTAATGGATGACCATCCAATTCCCCATGACCTACAGCAAACTCAATAAGGAACTCCAATACCATCAATTTTTGCATTTTAATTTCAAGTTGGAAAATAGTGAAACCAGAGGCTCAATTGATTTAGTTTTGTTTATATTTAATCAAGTGAAAATTGAACCTCCATCATAGTTAGATACAGTTTCACTGATTGTAACCGCACTTTGTTTTGCACAATTATCTAATTTTGAATAATAATAAAATTCAAAATCTATATTTAGCAGGTGAGATTTCTCATCTTCTAAAATTTCTTTTGAGTAAAAAACCAATCTAATAGAAAGAAATACAAACTGCAGGACAATTGCAAAAGATCCTAGAGTAAGAGGAAATTTGTAGTTGGGTTGGAGCAGTTTGCAAAGTAACTTCAATAACTAAAAGCAAAATAATAATAACAATAATAAATGAATGAATGAATGCACAACATGTGCTAAAAATGATATTAGCTTTTACTCTTCTTTAAAGTGGAAATTATTTGGTAATTAGACACGTGCTTTTATGGAGTAGCTAACATTCTATAGTAGTAATAACAGACTGTGCTTTTATTCTTTTTGGAAAAAAAATAAATATTTGCCCTGTTTTCCTGTCTATTTGCGCTGCCAACTTCTAGGGTCTTTATTATTTGTTAAATATTTTAGACGATTACTTTGTAAACACTAGAAGTTTATATTTCCTTCAATTGCATTGCTTTCAATTACTTGAGCCTTCACAAAGTAAACCAAACTGAACTTTTTCCTTAGCAAATCTCTTTTTCAAAATACCTACTTTCCTATAAAACTCTCTTACTACATAAATTAATAATTACTTAATTCGAAACTAAATTTATATTATATGCATTTGTGGCTTTTACAAAATATATTCTTTCCGTTATCTCTTCTCGACATTCTCTGGAGTTTTTGGTCAGAATTAATTGAACTTCTATTTAAGATATAGTTACCAAATGGTTAGTGAAGTGATAAAATAAACTCGAAGCATTGCATATACATATTTTACTTTTAATTGACAAATTATTTTCTGGCAAATAAAATTAAATTTTTAAAGCATCATTTAATTGCCAAATATTTTTCAGTAAATATATATTTCAGTATTACATGATCCATATTTGTTGTCTATCATTACTCATCACATGCCACATCGATATCATTCCCAATTACTCTTTCTTTATATGTTAAACTAACTCAAATCAATTATATATATCCCGTACATGAAACTACATAAAACTATGAACTCAATGTTTCTAATCTCGTATCATGAAAATTGATAGATGATCAGATGTTGATGTAATGCTGCAGGGTGATGGTACCATCCATGCCGGTAGGATTAATGTAGTAAAGTTGACAGTTATTTCCTCTGTTCTGTTTATTTGATCTGCTTAACTTGCAGTGTCTTTATTAGTTGTGTATTTTTCCGATGTTTCATAAACCTCAAACTTGACCATTGATCCTTGCTCCAAGCCATGTCTTGTTAGTCAGACACATGCATGCATGTGCGAAGCTTGCTCACTTTTTGCTTCGACTGAAATTACTTATTTTTATTTTTCACCTTTTTTCGGTTTCATCTTTGAATACGTTATCGAAATCACCCCCCTTAGCCAATTATCGAATCAGATGACTAGGCTCATTTTTCTTGTATTAATTTCTTTATAATTTCTCAAAATTAATCCTTTGCGTTAGCCATGTGGAGTTGGTCCGACATGAATCCTGCTAATTCATCATATCAAGATTTGGAATTCATTGAAAAATTGCAACATATGCAAGTGCTGACACAAAATATGTAATTTTCCGGCAGATGTTGACCGTATAAAATTTTGAGTGACACCTAAAATTGCAACGTATGCAAGAAAACAGAACAAAGAAGTTAAGCAGATACTTGAACAAATTGCTCTTCCTAATTGGCACATTTTACTTAATGATGCATCAAAAATTTGGGACTCTAATAATTTTTGGGAGACAAAAATAAATAAATAAATAAAAGGGCTGGCAACAGATGTCTATGCACATGTGAACTTATCGATTCCCAAAAACGACTAACTATCAACATAGCCATATAATTTAATTTTGTGTTATGCGTGCACACAAAAATTAATCAAACTGTTTTCCACATTCTCGAATGTCTCTGGCCAGAAATATCTGAAGACTTTTCTAATTTGTAATTACCAAATGATCAGAGCATTGTAATATCTTTTAATAGATAACAAATGAAAGTAAGAAACTGACTGACTGGCACTTACAAATGAAACCAATATCTTGATGGGTTGATAAATTAATAGTGTTTGCTAGTAGGATTAAAAAAAATAAATAAATTGTTTTATTCATGAAAAAACATATCGGATTTCATTTCTCCCAAATTTTAAGATTGGGATTTCAACCTTATTCTTGAAGTATCTCTACCAAAAATCTTGCATTATAACAAAAATAAAATAAAACAAGATAAACACCAAGAAATTGATACAACAAAGCCCAAATTAAAGACTATAGTATATGACATGAGTTTACCCAAAAGAAAAAAAACATTTAAAAATTTGAGCTTATTAAAGACTTGAGTTCTCAAGGACACTATGTAATTCATTTTCCTCTATTTATTTGCTCTGCTTAACTTGTGTCTTCATTATTTGTCTATTTTTCCAATCTTTTTTTAAAAAAAACCTAAAAAACTTGTCTATTATACTTTATGCTTACTTTATAAAATCGGGAGTTTGGTGATGCAGGACAAATTACATAGGGTTTATTATTTTAGGAAATATTAGAGAGTATTTCTATTCCTATTCAAGACAGTTTCGAATTCCGTTTTTTCAAATTTTAGATAGACGTGCTGCATGTGCATATGCATATCTATATATGCATGTACTAAATCGGAAGCAATAACGAAAAAATGGATTCTTTTTGGTGGACACTGATTTTGTCTTCATAGAAACTGGTGACACTCGTTGGTGCTGGCCTCTGTTTCTCTTTTCACTTCTATTATTGGAAGAAAGTCAAGAAAAGCAAGTTGATAAAAGGGGTCACTAAATTTTTGTCTTTTGTTAAAGATTGGGAATCAGACCCCAAAAGAAAAAAATGGTAAGCGGATCTAATTGCTAATTGAATCATGATCAATATTATTGTGATATTAAAATTTCAAATATTTTGCTGATTACATTATAAAAATTATAAGTTTATGTTTCCTCCATTGATCCTTGATCCAAGCCATGTTCTGTCAGTCAAGACACATGCATGCATGTGCGAAGCTTGGTCATTTTTTGCATCGACTGAGCTTACTTGTTTTTGTTTTTTATCTCTGTTCTGTTTCATCTTTGAAAACGTTATCGAAATCACCCTTAGCCAATAATCAAGTGAATGGGGTCATTCACTTGTATATCATTATAATTTCTCAAACTTAATCTTTTGCTTTGGCCATGTGGATTTGGTCGGGCACGAATCCTGGTAATTCCTTTTCTATATTTCAAGTAATTTTGTTCTATTTCATCTTTGAAGTTAAAATGCCGCAAATCATGCGTAATATGCTTGCCACAACACTCCCCTCACTAGCTAATTAAGCTCTTAATAAATTCCCAATTGGCTTTGATTGTTGTTAAAATAATATTAATCCTGCCGGCCAACGGCAAGATTCTCTGATTTGGGACTGGATGCTTCGAATTTTTTAAACTCAACTTGCTCTGCCCGCAATTAACAGTTTTGATGATAAAATAGTGGTGCAACTTTTTGACTTGAAAGTGACAAGGCGTCAGTGTCGGAGTTCCTATTTCAATTAGAAAGAAAAGGGACACTACCCTTGCATTGCTTCACTAGAGCCTTAACAGTTAAAAAACCAAACTTTGATCCTTGTAGCAGTTCAATTCAATTTTCTGCAGACTTTCAGTTTCATTTTCCATAAATCGTTTCATTTCTTCGACCTCTAAAAAAATCGAAAAAGAAAAATGTCTGTCATTGGGGATGCTGTTCTGTCTGCCTCCATTGAGTTGCTTGTCAATAAGTTGGCTTTTGAAGGGCTTCGGTTCTTTGCTCGCCCATAGCAGATTCTGGCTGATCTGATGAAGAGGAAGAAGATGCTGATGAAGATTAATGCGGTGCTTGATGATGCTGAGGAAAGGCAGAGGACTGACCAGTCTGTTAAGCTATGGCTTGGCGAACTTGAGACCTTAGCTTGCGTTAAAAGTAGGGATGGCAATTATGCCCGCAAGCCCACTCAAACCCGCCCGCTGCGGATAATTTTGTGGGTTGCTGGCAGGTTTGGTATTACAAATTAAAACCGGCACTTAGATGTGGATGGGTTTGGTATTAGCCCAATATCCAACGGATATCCGCTAGAGCCGCAATGTTTTTTTAAAAATATTTTTAATTTAATTTTAAATGAAAAATATTTAAATTTAAAAATAAATAAAGAAAATAATGTAATCATGCAAAGTGCCAAATAGCCAAAGTGTAAACATATGTATTGTGTATAACAATGCAAGTAGCATAAGTAGCCCTAATAGTCATAAATTTAATTATTACACGTGTACTATGTATTTTATACTTTTTTTTTTTAAATAACAAATTTTAAGTTACTTTTTTTTTCTTAAAACATATGGAGGGGGACCTAAACCAAAACCTCCAAGTAGAAGAAAAATAACAAAGAACAAAAAATATAAATGCGAAATCATCAATGCGAATGCCCAGAACGTCGCTTGCGGTGCTTACGACCTTTCCTAGAATGGGAGGAGTGCGGGCCAGCAATACTGAAGTCACGATGATGCCCCTCGATACCCTCAGGCTCAGAAGCAAAGTACTCATCAGCTACAGAATTGTCCGAGGAGCTAAACTCCTCGTCTGATTGAGATGGGAGGTTTGGAGGAGGAGAGTGAATACCCATAGCCGGGGAGCGAATAGCGGCGGTAGGCGGACCTCCCGAAGAATGTTGGATCGGTTCACCCACAGATACACCCATCCCTGGATCAACAGTCGCAACGGGAGCCATAGAGGCCGAAAGCTGACCCTGAGTCACAGGAGGCGGGTGATCAGGAGCAGGCGCTGCAACTCCTAATGGGCCCTGATCATGGGTCTGGGCCTCACCAACAGGCTGCGTGGGCTTACGAAGCCCGGGATTAGCAACGTAGCAGGAATTTGCCTTTTGAAATTATGTGTGATGCATCTGACTATGCTGTAGGAGCAGTGTTAGGACAAAGATTAGATCGTTTGCCTTATGTTATTTATTATGCTAGTATGACACTCAATGATGCACAATTGAACTATTCAACTACAGAAAAAGAAATGCTAGCTGTGGTGTTCGCACTAGATAAATTCAGATCTTATCTTATAGGTTGTAAAGTGATTATTTTTACTGATCATGCTGCTTTGAAATATTTGCTTGCTAAGAAAGATGCTAAGCCAAGATTAATTCGCTGGGTGTTACTTTTACAAGAATTTGACATTGAATTTAGAGATAAAAAGGGTTCTGAGAATGTTGTGGCAGATCACTTGTCTCGCCTTGATATTAAATTTATTCCAGAATCCTTAGCTTTGAATGAGTTCTTCCCAGATGAACAACTTATGAGTGTAAATGTTTTACCATGGTTTGCTGATATAGTTAATTATCTTGCTACAGGTCAAATTCCAGAACAATGGACCAAGCAAGATAGAACAAAGTTCTTAGTTGAAGTGAAGAATTTATTTTGGGATGATCCATATTTATTCAAATATTGTGCTGATCAGATTATTAGGCGATGTGTTCCAGAGAATGAATTTCAAAGTGTCATCTCTTTTTGCCATGAACAAGCTTGTGGAGGCCATTTTAGTGCTAAAAAGACAGCTACAAAAATTTTACAATGTGGTTTTTATTGGCCTACTCTTTTTCATGACGCTTATGTTTTTTGTTCTTTGTGTGATAGGTGCCAACGCATGGGTAGCATTTCAAAGAGGAATATGATGCCATTCAATCCTATTCTTGTGGTAGAGATCTTCGATGTATGGGGTATTGATTTTATGGGACCTTTTCATTCATCTTTTGGTTATCAGTATATATTAGTTGCAGTTGATTATGTGTCGAAGTGGGTTGAAGCTATTCCATGCAAAACTAATGATCATAAGGTTGTAGTGAAATTCTTGAAAAGTAATATCCTATCTCGTTTTGGTTTTCCTAGAACTATAATTAGTGATGGTGGTTCTCATTTTTGCAACAAACCTTTTAAAACCCTTTTGGGAAAATATTCCATTACACATAAGGTTGCCACCCCATACCATCCTCAAACTAGTGGCCAAGTAGAGATTTCTAATCGAGAGATCAAGCAAATTCTAGAAAAAACAGTTAGGCCAGATAGAAAGGATTGGTCTTTGAGACTTGATGATGCATTATGGGCATATAGAACAGCTTTCAAAACACCAATTGGAATGTCACCTTATAGACTCGTGTATGGAAAGGCATGTCATCTACCAGTAGAGCTAGAGCATCGTGCATATTGGGCTATCAAGAAATTTAATTTTGACATGCAACAAGCTGGTTCCAAGAGAAGATTGCAACTAACAGAACTTGAAGAGATCAGGAATGATGCTTATGAGAATGCCAGGATTTACAAGCAACGCATGAAAGTCTTTCATGACAAGCACATTTTGAGAAAATCCTTTGCACCAGGTCAGAAAGTACTTTTATATAATTCTTGTGACTATATCTCTTTCCAGGTAAGTTACGTTCTCGATGGTCTGGTCCTTTTATAATTCGTACTGTCTTTCCTTATGGAGCAGTTGCGATTGAAAATCCTAAAAATGGTAATTTATTTAAAGTCAATGGTCAACGATTAAAACCATTTTTAGAGATAGGATCATCAGAAGTTGAGAAGATACTTTTAGATGATCCTGTTTATCAGGATTAATTAATTCTAGCTTTACATTATTGTTTTATTTAAATAGTATTTTTTTTTCTTCTCATTTGTTGCTTTTCTTTTCTAGTATTTGTTTCTTCTAACGTTTTCTTTTTATTTGTCATTTTCTTTTAAGCTTCCCTAACCCATTCAGGTGTGATCTCTCTAACTTCTCTTTTATTATTTATGTTTTTATCTTTTTATCTCTTTGCATGCATATCTTTTATTTATGAAACATTGAGGACAATGTTCCAAATAAGTTTGGGGGTGGGAATAGTGTGTGCTGTGTTTATTATTAATTAAAAAACCAAAAAAAAATTAATTAAAAAAAAAGTAAAAAAAAATTGTTTGTTTTTATGTGAAAAGCCAATGATAAGAACTTGATTGACAATGAATATGGTTCTTAGAAAGAGTCGAATATTGTCTTAGTTTATACTTGGTTCTAGTGTTAATTCCTCTTGATTGAGATTTTTAAACACCATGAGCACTAATATCAATTCTTTCATAATTTTGACTTGAAATTTGAGATTGACACAGCCTGAGTTGAGAATTTTAGATTGTGTAAATGACTGTTTGCCTTGATTCTTATCTCCACAGTACAAAATAGTATACACAGGCACCAAAGTCAAAAATAGCTACCTATAACCCTTAAGAGTGAAGCTATCCTTGAGTAATTTGGGCCTATGTACCACCAGTATGTAGAGGATAATCTACCATGAGAAGAAGGCTACCTTAAGGGGTAGAGTGAAAGCTCCTGACTATGGTTATAAATATTAAAAAAAAAAAATTCAAAAGAAAATGCACATAAAAGCCTGTGAAAAAGAAAAAAATTGGAGATCAAGATGATAAGATTAGTTTGACCTACTCTTTTCTTTGTTCAAGGCAAAGGCTGTTGATATTGAAGATTTTGGGAATAGATTTTGATTGAATTGATTCACACACACAACACAAGAATCAAAAGAGAGATGGGATTGACCATTGAATTAAAGTTAGAACTTTGCCAATATTTAAAATTTTCTTTGAGCTATATAATTTATGCAATCTTTGAGGCTATTTTTACATTTTATTTAAAGTCTGTTGTTCCTTTTGTGTTATTTTATCTTTAAAAAAAAAAAATTTGATGTTTGTGGGTGTCATCACTGAAGCCCTCATGAGACTATAACTCGTCCACTAGGGCCGCCTAGGGGTTTAAAGGCTTGTTGCATACGCTAAATGCAATCACGATCACCTGCGAAAGTGGTTTAGACAGGATTTACTTCTTTTACTTTTATTTTATTTTATTTTTTTTTGTTTTAGTTTTGCTCGAGGACTAGCAAAATCTAAGTTTGGGGGTATTTGATGAGCATATAATATATACATATCTCACCCTTAATTATATAATTATTAGTTATGATTATTTATTAGTTTTAATTAATTAACTTGTTTTTTTAAATAGGAAATTAATTGGAGAATATTGATAAAAAGGGCATGAAGAAGTTTAAATTGGAAAGTATTAATTAGAATTAGAATTCTATAAGGATTCGGCCAGAAATTGTATGGTCATGGGCATTATATAAAGCAAAGATGCGGAAGAGAAGAAGGGAGGCAAGACAGGGAGCAAAAGAGAAGCAGCAGCAGCAGTCCAATTTTCCATGGCTGATTTTATTTATTTTGTTGCTCCCAATTCAAGTATGTCTAGCTAATTTTCCTATACTAAGGTTAAGGATGAAACCCTATTCAATGAAATAATTGTCTTTTTGTTTAATTAAATTCCTTACATATGTTTTTTAATGTTTATGGTTCTTATTTCAAATGATTAGTTGGATGTTATTAAATCTTTTCATCAATTCTGTCATGCATTATTGATTGTTAGGATTAATATTCAATTAAATCTATGCTTGGATCTATAATGTCTATATATAATTTTCTCTGATTCCGTGTCTTTCATTAAATTGTTTACACAGAGTACTTAGGAAAACTTTGACTCTTTGTCATTCAATATGTTTACCTAGGATGCTTAGATATCATATTATTAAGTAGAAAAAGAACCTACATAAGATTAATTTTAATTGGGCTTAATTGTTATATCCATGAGGCGACATAGATTGATTTCGAGTTGTCACTCTAAAATTAGGGATTAATTGATAATTAGATAATTACTAGTTGAATAGTGGCGGATTCTAAAACCTTAGTAACATTTGTCTTATTGAATTCTCCTTTGCTTTAATTGTTTTCTTAGATTAATTAGTTTAATTTCTCTTAAACTCAATTTGCTCAACTAGGTTAGGATTAATATTAATTTTAGATTTAAATTAGACTTTTCAATTTAAAGTAATCCCTGTGGGTTCGACCTCGTTACCACTACTCTATCTCTAGATTCGTGCGCTTGCGAGTATATTAAAATTTTGCACAACACCTTTGTTTTCAGTTTTCACATTAAAGTTATTTCAATTGTGTCTATTTGTTTGATAACATATTAATTGCGTCATTATTATATTATATTTTATTATATGCATATTAAATAAATAGGCCGAATTTGTGTTTAGCTAAATCATTATAATAATTTATTTGGACACGACATTAATATAATATGATGTTATAAATTACCATCGTGATTGTAGAAAACTGTAGTTTACTTTTAGGTGTTGGTTTTAGCATCGTAATTAATTCAATATATAAAGTAGTTATATGGTAAAAAGAGAAAGAGAAACGTTTTGATTTATTAATAGGTGGTGGGCTCTGTTAGTGGAAGACTTGGTAATGCGTTCTGCTTGACCCTTGACCCTTCACACTTACTGTTTAATTTTCTCATTTTGCTTTCCAAAACTCGAAGTTCCGTTTCTTTCCTTTCGCACCAAACCAAAAAAAAAAAAAGTCAATTATCGGAGAGTTAATCCTGATGGCGTCCGTTGAGTTGCTGATCAATAAGTTAGCTTCAGAGGGGCTTCGGTTATTTGCACGCCAAGGCCAAATCCGAGCCGATCTAATGAAGTGGAAGAAGATGTAGCTGATGATCAAGGCGGTGCTTGATGATGCTGAGGAGAAGAAGACGACTGATCAGTCTGTGAAGTTGTGGCTTGGCGAGCTTCAGAACTTGGCTTATGACGTTGAAGACTTGTTGGATGAGTTTCAAACTGAGGCTTTCCGGCCGAAGTTAGTGCTTGGAAATGGAGAACCAGCTGTTCCTCATGGTCAACCCAGCAGCAGTCGTACAAGAACAATTAAGCTTCGGAACCAGTTAAAAGAAAAATCAAGAATTAAAAGAAAAATGAAGAAGTTAAACCAGTTAAAAGGGTAGCCATTAGGTAGAATTTCACATGAAGAGCAATCAATCAACCAAGCTTCTATCTGCCTGAATTGCCGGAAGCATTCGGCTGCTTCTCATGAACTACTGATCCTATAGAATTTTGGTTACATCCATTCTGGCAAAAACACTTAATATCGGATTTCGGTTTGGACCAAGAGCAAACATGCGGCTGAATCTGATTGATTGAAAATTTAAAACTGTACCCAAAAAAAAAAAAAAAAAAAAGAAACAAGCAGGTCTAACTAATGTAGGTGATGCATGCATATTAATATTTCTCATCAAATCATCACCCATTGTGATCTGAGACTAAGAAAACCTAAGGTGATTGATTTATATATCGATTTTTCAATACAGAACTATTTTATATCATTTAGCGATTAGTGATGCAGATGTTTGATAGAATGAATCTGTGTTTGCTGAAATGTCTCAAGGAAGGACCTTCGAGTATTCATCATCTCAGCAAGCGACTCAGCTGATCAATGGGACGAACATTCAAGAATCACCAGGATAATATAAGATCAAGCATGCAATGAGGACAAACAAAGATGGCAGCGGTAGCGTTTGACAGTACACATGTTATAGCTGTTAGATTAAACAAATGTAGACCATCGGATGCAAGTTTTGTACATAGAGATTCAAATGAATGACGCATTGCTGTGATGCGTGTGCATTATTCTATCATTTTGCCTTCGTTCATCTCTTTTAAGATTTTCTTTCCCATAATTAATTTTCAGTTCTCTGACAAATGAAACATAATATGATCATGTCCTGACTAATAACACAAAGCATAAATGCAGCTCTAATCTTTTCCAAACTCGGCCAAAGTTGTTGAACATATAAATACTCGAGTGTTCAGTGCTCTTTATTAAATTAGCATGATTGGACATAATAAAATAATGAAAATCAAATTATTATGATGGTTGGACTAGTTAGCTAGATTAGTGTTATTTTGTCTAATTATCATGGATAAAATTCAATTGTATATAATATGTCCTTCTTATTTTCTCTTTTAATTAAAATCATTAAAAGACTTGCAATATAGGCCACGTATTTGTTATGTTGTTTATTGGAGTGAATTGTTCCTGTTTTCATGATTGTCAAATATTATCCCTTTTAATTAATCATAAATAACTGATAGTTGTATTATTTAATTTGTATAGGCTAGCTAGCTTAATGTTCAATGTTATTGCACTTTTGAGCTGCATATGGCATGGTATGCTCGGGCAACCAAATTGAGTTTTGAGTTTATGTGATATGATACTATTCAATCAAGCAACTCTACTTTTCACTGATAGACACAAATGAAACTAGTGCACATGTGTTAGCTAGATGATAATTAAAAGACAAAGATTATATGCCCATCCTAATTAAACAAACAATACGACCTGATCCAGTGTCAATTAATTAATTTTCAGTTGCCACAAACCTTTTTTACAAATTTATTTTGTACAAATTGATTTGACATTAATTTATTGGTTGAAAAAAATACAAAATAATAAAAACAAATCATGTGAATTAAGAGATATTTAATCCAACCAATTTAATCATGCCACATCAGTTTGTCCAAAAAAAAATTTGTACAAAAGTTTATAATTACATTATTACTCATTTCTTTTTCAATACATGTAATGGCAATCTCGTGAGCTGAATGCTAATCTCACTATATTAGGCATGTTTGTGATATTTTATTAAACCGTAGAAATGCGGGTTAGATTCAAGGAGAATTTAAATGATTTATTTAATTATAAATTGTTCGGGTTATGTATGTTTCAGTCAAAAACAGGGGAGTTCCTTGAATTGGCTCAACTTGCGATTAGAGATCTCGGGCTGTCCCTTGATAGAAGAAAGGTACGCAAAGGATGGCAGAACAGTGGATTTGGATTTGAAACAAAAGGGGAATGAGTACTGACTGTATAAATTAGTTAATTATTCCTACTGCATGGGTTTGTGAATTTCTTTTAAAACAGAGGAGCTAGGTGTAACAGGTCGCTCAAATAACCCGCAAAAGGAGGTAAATTAACGCAGGCAGATGTGCTCAGCAAAAGTACGCATAACTGTGGGATGTACTCAGAAGCGGGGTACGCTCTGCATAACATCGGGATGCGCTTAGAACGCAGG